>VWZO01019194.1:4398-46467 GCA_013396975.1 Bucco capensis
GGATGTGAAGGTATAGGTATGTGGTGGGAATATCTGCTTCTTTCTGAACACTTCCTCTCAAGAAGGAGCTGGTGGCTGCTCTACTCTACGTGACAAGTGTCACTTCTCTCACTATGGTGTTAGCAGACTCTTGTGCAGGACTCTGCAGTGAGCAAGCACTTATTAGCCTAGATGGATGTGCCAGAATCTGCTAGGGCAGCTGCTGGCTGGAGAGATGCTCCAGGTTGGGTGCTCAGCTAATCAGCTCAGGGTCCAGGCATCCCCAAAAGCTCACAACCTTCCCTACATCATGCCACACGGTTGGATTGAGTGCACCAAGGCTGATTCCATGTGCTTAAAGCAAAACATAGAGACTAGTTGCTTTAATATTGCAGCAAAAGGCTAAAACTTAAACATTCTCACAAATCTGGAGCTTGGGAAAGAATTATGCTTTAGAATGGAAGGAACAACAGGCAAGAGATGGGCAGGGAGAAACTTAATGCAATTTAACAAGGGTAAATGTAAAGTACTGCATCTGGGAAAGAACAAGCCCATGGATCAGTACAGCCTGGGAACTGATCTGTTGGAGAACAGCCCTGGGGAAAAAGCTCTAGGAGTGCTGGTGGCTAGGAGGATGCCCATGAGGCAGCAATGTGCCCTTGTGGCCAAGAGGCCAATGGCATCCTAGGATGCATTAAGAGGAGCGTGGCCAGCAGAGCCAGAGAGGTTCTTCTCCCCTCTCCTCTGCCCTGGGGAGGCCTCCCCTGGAATGCTGTGTCCATTTGTGGGCCCCTCAGCTCCAGAAGGCTAGGGAGCTGCTGGAGAGAGTCCAGCACAGGGCCAGCAAGATCCTGAAAGGAGTGGAGCATGTGCCCTAGGAGGACAGGCTGAGAGAGCTGGGTCTCTTCAGCCTGGACAAGAGGAGACTGAGAGGAGACCTCAGCAATGCTTAGAAATATGTGAAGGGTGAGTGTCAGGAGGAGAGAGCCAGGCTCTGCTCCATGGCATCCAATGGTAGGACAGGAGGGAATGGGAGCAAGTTGGACCACAGGAGGTTTAGTATTAACATGAGGAGGAAGTTCTTTGCAGTGCAGGTGTCAGAGCACTGGCCCAGGCTGCCCAGGAGGCTGTGGAGTCTCCTTGTCTGGAGCCATTGCAGAGCTGCCTGGACACATTGCTGTGTGAGCTGGTCTAGGTGATCCTGCTCTGGCAGGGGGGTTGCACTAGATGATCTTTCTAGGGCCCTTCCAACCCCTGACATACTCTGATTCTGTGATTCTGTGAGGGGAGAGCACCTATCAAGCCAGGGACCCTCTCCCCCATGGGATGAGCTGGCTGATAGCTCCTCCGGTGCAGTCAGAGCTCAGCTGAGAGCAGATGCTGCAGGCCACCAGAAGGGCTGCTCTCCTCTGGCTGCGTCTGATGGAGTGGGGAGAGCTGAGCGCTTCCTCACAACTGATATCCAAACAGAGCACGGGCAAATGACAGCAATATGTGTCCCCCTGACACCCAGAGAATGGAATGATATTGCTGGGAAAATGAGGCTGCTGCTGCACAGCTCAACTCTGAACCCTTCCCTCTGCCAAGGAGCTATGATTAGAATCTCATCTCTCTCCGTAAGGCACAGCACCTGCAGGAGAAAATCCCACCCAGCAGCACGCTGCTATTTTTAAAGGCCTTTTGCTAAGGGGCTGGGAGATGGGGCTGGTGAGAATCCTGCTGGTGCCATGGCTTTCTCTTCAAACCCCTTGCAGGAGAGGATGGAGCTAGACTTGGAGAAGGTGGCTCAGGAAAACAAAAAAAGCAAGTGGCAGAACTATTTTGCCAAGTCTGAAGCTTGTGCCAGCTCTTTGCACTGAGGAGCTGAATTTCAGCATCTTCTGTGCCTGCTAATTTCTTCTAGAGTTGCTGTACCTAAGTCAGGGAGATGCCTCCAGCTGTCAGAAACTTAGTGTGTGGCTAGTGTGCTTTGAATGCATGCCCAGAGACAGGAGAGGGGTGCAGGGCCCCACTTCATGGGAAATGTGGGCAGGAGCATGTCCCAGTGATGCTCTGCTCTCCCTTCAGGTCAATTGCTGGCTGCTTTTGGACACTGCAGAGTAAAAGATGGGGAAAGCCAATGGGCAGAGAAAAGCAAGAGGCTGTAAGAGTCTTGCTTGGGATGTGGGACACGTCGTCGTGGCTAGGCTTCACGAACGAAGCTCCAGGGAGGGCTCCATCCACACTCCTCACCAGTGCCTTTTCCAAGCGCGCTGATAAAAAGAGGATAGCAGATAGCACCCTCGAGCCTGAGCTATGGATTTTTTTTAGGTGAGACACAGCATGCACAGAGCTGGACCCACCCTTTAGTCCTAAGGTTCATCTGCCAGGGCCTAGCAAGCTTGGACACTGGCAGCGAGGTCCTTAGGATGGAGGTTTAACCTCTTAGCTGGAAGGCCTTACAGGGCTAAACGAGCTCCATCTGCCCGGGTTTGGAATCAGAGTTGTCCCTCTCCTAGGATGACTGCCAGAAGGCTAATGAGCTCATCCTACCCATCCAAGGATTCTAGGAACATGGGTATCACTCCCCACATTTTCCCGTGGGCAATGAGTTTAATGCTCCCTCTGCTGTGGGCACAGTTATGGCACCAGGGGCCACAGGAGACCACAAGGGATTTTCAGACTGTGCCTGTGTGGGACACAATGAGCTGTGAATTTTGGTCTGCCAATGCCAGAATGGCACTGGACATTTGGTGAATAAATCAGCCAACAAACCCCAGTAGCACCTGGCAATGGAGAGAGAGCCTAAGTGTGCTTGGTGTGAAGCAGAGCCCCACTTTCCACTTGATATGCTGTTCAGGGCTGGAGCTTCACACTGTTCAAACATAATTTGCTCTCTCTCTCTGAATGGAACCAGAGAAGTATATTACATTTATCTTAATAAAACAAGTCACTTTGCAAGCAGTGGAACACAGGAAGCCTGACTTCCTATGGTCATCTCTCATGTGGCTTCTCTGGTGTCTGATAGAGTGTCTGAGCTCATATAACATCCTGGGAGTGGGATGGAAAGTGGAAAGGCAATGGGAAGAAGTGCTGATTTGAGTACATCCTCCTTTATGAAGCTTGTTAGGACCTAATTCCACTGAGCTGTCTCTTTTTCCATCCAATCTGATTGCAGGCCAGCAGGTTTACAAAGCTGTTATGCAGTGCCTATGGGACAGCTAGTCCAATCAGCTGAGCCTTGTTTTCTTGGGAAACCATTACAAAAATAAACAGAACCCACATGAAATCCCTACAAATTATTTGTCATTACATCCCCCAGAGTTTGACCCACATACCTGTGCTTTTCATGGCTGACATTTAGCACCAGGGCTCTGTAGCTGTGATGGAGATTAGCATTAAGCTGAGAGAAAGGTCTGGCTTCCCACGTCCCATTGACCATGCAGTTGGCAGATGGAGCATGCAGTGTTAAAGAGCTGAACCCAGCCACAAAACTACTTCCCATTTTCTACAATACAGGCCAGCAGAGATTTGAAAAATGTTCCATTTCTGTATAGAAAGACTATTTTTAAAATTGAACAGTAACTTAGTCCTCTATTGACTTTCAATTTCCATCCTCTTACATTTCCATAGCAACTCTGGCCATTTATGCATTTATCTTTGTATTTAACTTTCCTCTTTCAGAGTGTTTCAAGTGGGCTCAAGCACTGCAAAAGGGTTAAACCAGTCTTTCAACTATCTCCCTGTTTTTAGGCAATTACTTGAAAATACATATATATATATATATATATATATAGTTAGGCTAAATTGACAAGTTTGTGGTTTAATGAAAACTCTCACTAGAACATTTGCCCTGAAAACCTCTTCAGGATGATAACAAGAATGAGTCACAACCTCTCTCCTCTCACCTCTCTCCTATCATTACTCTGCTCAGAATTCTCATGCAGAGCCTAAACTTGCAGCTGCAATGGCTGTGGCAGTCAAGGGGCTGGGTAAGGACTAAGCTGGCACTTGGGTAATTCTTGTGCTTCTGGGCATGAGGCAGATGGATGTTCACTATGACTATCTATAGTGCATGGTTAAAGGTCCCACCAAGAAGCTGGAGAGGGTTTGTTGGGAATGTAGTACCCTCCTCTGAGATGCTGTTGTCCAAGAGATCTTAGGTAGGTGCAGCAAGCCAAGGAGATAGCCTTGGGCACAATGGTGTATCTCCATGCGTGACACTGGAAGGCCCTACCAAATAGGCATTGTTGGCTGAGCTCATTAGAGGGCAGATTGGTCTTGAAGTCATGGGTAATGTCTACATGGAGCAATGAGAAGACAGCTTTCAGGTCACTCATCCTGTTCTAGGTCCACACTTGCCATTTCCTCCCCATGGTCTTGGAGTACTTTTAGCTGGAAACTCAGGGGGGGCTTGCATCTTGCCAGCCTCTTGACTTTCAGTTCAAGTTGTCACTGCTGCTTCTCACAGAATCACAGAATGGGCAGGTTGGAAGGGATCCTAAAGATCATCTAGTTCCAACCTCCCCACACTGAGCAGGGATGCCAATCACTAGCCCAGGTCACCCAGGGCTGCATCCAGCCTGGCCTTGAACACTGCCAGGGATGGAGCAGCCACAACCTCTCTGGGCAACCTGTGCCAGTGCCTAACCACTCTCTGGGGAAAGAACTTCCTCATAATCTCCAATCTAAATTTCCCCTTCTTCAGCTTATAACCATTTCCCCTTGTCCTATCACAATCTGACCACTTAAAAAGTCTCATCCCTTCTGTTTTATAATCCCCCTTTAGGTACTGGAAAACTGCTATAAGATCCCCTTGAAGCCTTCTCTTTTCCAGGCTGAACAACCCGAACTCTCTCAGCCTATCCTCATAGGGGAGGTTCTCCAGTCCTTTAATCATCTTTGTGGCCTTTTGTCTCCTTTAATGTCTTCCCACCCTTCCTCCATACACTTGATTATTCCTACCATTTCTTGAGGAAAGATTTCCTGTCCCCAGGAAAACAATGTGTCCCTTAATTGTAGCACAGAGAGCTATGGGACAAGTCTCCCTGGAGACCTGGTGACACACTCCAGTGAAGCACAAGGGAGAACTTGCTGCTGTGGGTAGGCTTTTCCTCTGTGACTCTGTTCACCTTGGGCACTGCTAACCACAGTGGTTCTGCAGCACAGACTTACCTAACTGACCAAGGTGTTTAAGTGCCAAAGGCATTTTCACATGTTTTGGTTTAATGGGCCTGAGAGTCTAAATCTTATTGACTTTCAGATCGACTGCAGATCAATGCACAATGTCCTGACCAGGCAAGATGGTTTCCTACACAACATCCTCCTGCACATCAGCCACTCCTCTCCTACACTGCTCCAGCAGTTTGGGATTCAGCTCTAATCTTCTTCTGCTGGAGGATTTCTGATGAGTCCTGGAGCCAGACCTCAAGTTCTTTTGTGCAAAGATAGAAGTAAGCAACTGATGGAAGTGATGAAACTGTTTAAGTGCCTAACTCTCATGGAAATCTGTTGCCTAACCTGCTTAGAGGCATCTGAAAATCCTATTAAAGCACTTCCCTGCACCTTTAAGCACCTGGACACCTTTGAAAGTGCATTCTTCAGTCACTTAGGGATGGAAGGTTTGAGTGTTTCCAGAGGATTTGTGCTTCTAACTCATTTGCTGCTCCCTGAAGAACTCTTTGGGCTTGGCAGCACTGTGCCAATGTCCCATGTCACCTTCCCCTTTCATTCCATCACTTGTGCTGTTCCTCAGTGAAGGACTCTAAATAATTTCTCCCCCTTCCTTACTGTTGACACCTTCCTGAGCATTTGCAGGCCCTTATTAAATCACCTCTTTACTCATCCTTTATCTGAGTTGTACATAATTAGTTCCTTTAATCTTTCCTCATAGGTCAATCCTTCTAAACCCTTAATCATCTTTATCTCCTTCTCCTGGAGCTCCTCCAATTTGCTGACACTTTTCTTTTTTCCCTCTTTTTTTTTTTTTCCCTTCCATTTCATTTTGCATCAAGAAACAGCAAATCCACAAGTTCTGAGAGCTTCTCAGTCTCACTGAAGGCAGTGTGGGGCTGTGGGTTTCCCTGTGGGATTGTCCCTCTTTGCTTCTGGCACAGCCTGGTGAACCAGATGGTGTTGGAAAGGAGAAAACCATCTCCTGATAATAGGAATTAGGTTGTTTCTGCCATTTCCACCTGAGTGTTTTGGGTGAGAGAAAGAGGAGTAAGATTTCCAAGTGTCTCAAGCTCACTGTCCAAGCACAAAAGTTGAGCTGCTTCATAGCACTATTGCTCTTGGCTTCATCCAGTTCCTCCTGCTAAGGATGCTCAGGGCTGGCAGGTAGGTCCTCTGCTAGAAGAGCAAGGAACAAGTGTCCTGGCAGCCCTGGAATGGACTAGAGGTGCTGGACTATGGGGATGGGTGTGAGCAAGGACCAGCACTGGCAGCTGGTAGGAGAGAAAGAATTTTTCAATGCTCACACCAGTGCCAGACACAGAGGAGAGGTGATGTGTCATGCACTTCACCAAAAGGAGCTCTTTTTGATGATGTCTGGTGTCTCTACTAGCTGAGGTTATCCAGGCTGCTATCCTGCCAGCCCTTTGCAATGCAGATGAGCTTCAAGAGTCTAGCACTTCTACCCACATGGGTCACACCACCAGGCTGTTTCCCTTGGCTCTTAGTCCCATACCTCTGTGATTTTCCACCTGCAGGAGCTCCTATCTAGCTACTCTTGCCAGGGAAAGATGCTGCTGGTACTGCATCCCAAACATGGACACACTGCCAGCTCCTGTCCAGTTCAGTCTTCCTGCCTAGAATAGCATGGCCTCTTTTGCTTTTCTTTGCTTTGCTCATAAGAATACTATTTCTGTGCTTTAGATGTCTTTATTTTAACATGCAATTTGTCCTCAGTCCTTCCCTCCAAGGATTTGTGAACCCTTCTCAGCTGATGCCACATTCACCTTGACAATATCCTTGGCCAGTAACAACAGGATGGGGAAACTGAAGCACCACAGAAGGGGTGGAAGACAGAGCTCTCATATCCTTGCAATGGCTTTTATGAAGCCCCATACATCCATCTCCTGCTGCTTGGAATTGCTACTACCACTTCTAGCCCTTTCTGAGCTCTGATGTTTCCAGATGGGACTATTAGACTTCCTAGGAGTGTAAGTGTAAATATCTGCAGGAATGCCACCCGAGCACTGCAGCGCAGGAGCAGCAGCAGCCCCAGTGCTGCCTTGCTTCTCTGCAGAGGCTTCAGTTTCTGCAAGGGGCTGTGACTCCCTGAGGGCTCACCACCAGCAGCTCTATTCTCAAGGCTTGCACTTCAGAGCAAGAAAAACAAAGAAGTGGATGCAGTTAGTGCATGGCTGGAAAGGGGCAGAGCCATCCTCTCTCTGCCACTGATGTCTCAAGCAGCCGTGGTCACCTTACTGGAGCCAGCTAGTTTGGAGTTGCATGCAGATCAGGTTTTGGAATTTGGGAATGTCTTCTGTAATGTGAGCAGCATTCACCACTGAGACTAGCCTAATTTTCAGTGGAACCTTTGCCATAATCATAAACCCCATGTATCAGTACAGACTGGGAACTGATCTGTTGGAGAACAGCCCTGGGGAAAAAGCTCTAGGAGTGCTGGTGGCTAGGAGGATGCCCATGAGGCAGCAATGTGCCCTTGTGGCCAAGAGGCCAATGGCATCCTAGGATGCATTAAGAGGAGCGTGGCCAGCAGAGCCAGAGAGGTTCTTCTCCCCTCTCCTNCTAATAATGAGCTTGTCAGTGTCTTTTCTTTTTCTGCCAGTAAAAGTCGCATCATTGTGTCCTTCCTGAGATGTTCTTTCTGCCTATCTCCTTTCAGAGGAGAAGCAGAGTGATGTTAGTTTTTTCCACCCAAAATGGACTCTGATGGCACTGCCACTGCTGGATTTCTGGAGGCAGCTTGCTGAAAGCCAATCCCCTTTTGAAGCAGCAAACCTCTGTAGCAGTCAAGTGGCTTCCTGTGGCAGCGAGCAAGTGCGTGCTGTGGTTTCCCTCCTCCCTCCTGCTCTCCTCACCACTGCAATGAGCTGCTGTTGCAAATGGTTTCTCAGAAAGGATGAAATCCCAGGCTGTACTCAACTTGCTTGCAAAACTCCCAGTGACTTCCCATCTGAATAGTGTCTTGCATTTTAAGGAACTCAGCAGGGAGAGCCAGAAGCAGATGCCTCACTCTGGGAGCCATTTATTTGGAAGCATTCAAACTATCTTGTTATGTTTCTCCTGTGGTGTTGTTCCCCAGAGCTTCTCCAACACAGCATCCAGATTTCTACCCCCTCCCCTTTCCTCTGTGCATCACAGCACAAAGTGAGGAGACTATGACCTTCTCTTGACATGCAGATGAGGACTTCTCCTGCACTGGTAATGCAGCATCCTTGCACCTAATGTTACTATCCAGCAGAATGTGTTTGTTCCCAAATCACTGCTATCTAAAATCACTTTAAATGCCTGTGACTAGCCCTGCAGGAGAGGGATCCTAGACGTGGCTGGTACTGAGATGTGACTTGGGAAAGACTGTCTTGTCCACCAAGGCCTGCAAGAGACCAGGGCACTTGTTATAGAATCCTTTTTATTAAGAATGGATTGTTTAATAAGAGGGGATAGAGGAACTCACTCAGAGTCTGAATTTTCACTTTTCTTGGTGCAACCTAGAAAACAAATTTATTTTAATGCAAAAGTTGCTACACTTCATAATTACTCATAATTATTCTTTTCTTATAGAATCATAGAATCACAGAGTCATTTAGGCTGGAAATGACTTTTAAGATTATCGAGTCTGACCATGAACCAGCACTGCCAGGTCACCACTAAACTATGTCCTTCAGCATCACATCTCCATGGCTCTTCAATCCTTCCAGGGATGGTGACTCTGGGCAGCCTGGGCCAGGATTGACAGCCCTTTTGGGAAGAAATTTTTCCTAATATCCAATTTAAAGCTCCCCTGGTGCAGCTTGAGACTGTTTCCTTTTGTCCTTTTCTAGCAGTCCAGCCTGGCTGCTGATTGATGTCTCACTTTTGTTGCTGGTTTGGGGTTTTTTTTGTTTGTTTTCTCTGGGTAACCAGAGGCACCAATTTGGAAGCAAAGGGATTCCTTTTGAAATAAGGAACTAGGTTACAGCAATCTCTGTGGAGAAGCCATACCTGGCCCTAGCTTGGGGCAAGGAGATAGCAGAGTACAAAGTACAAGAGCAGCTTTTGCTATGTGCATGTATTCACCTAGCCACAAGGAATGTCTAGAGCCACACGAGCACTCCCCACAGACTCCATTTACAGGCAGCACTTCTCAAAACAGCCTCTTTCCAAATAAGATTCCATACACAGAATCACAGAATCACCAAGGCTGGAAAAGACCCCCAGGATCATCAAGTGCAGCCTATGACCCAATACACNATGTACAACAGCAGCTTCTGTAGAGCTGCCAGTTCTGTCACTCTGGTAGGGACAGCAAAGCTCTAAGTGAAAATAGTAGCAGCAGCTCTGGTAGTTTTTTATTTCCTATTGTCTATAAGCAATTATAGTTTTCTTATCCCAGAAAGAAGCAGAGAGGCTTGAAATTCCTTGTCCTGGCTGAAAAGTTAAAATCATTAGAACTTTTGTGAGCTGACACAAAATAATAACAAAAAAAACCCACCCTACCTGCAATACCTCATTTTGATGATATCAAACCTGTAAGTAAAAATACCAACAGCAGCTCTGGTATCATCATCATCCTTGCATGATGATGGCAGTGAAGAGGACTGAAATTTTTGGGGTAATATTAGGTTGGGGTTCAAAAAAAAAAGGGAATATAAGCCCTAAGGAGCAATATCTAAGGGTGAGAAGGATTGCAGCCTTTCCCAAGGATTTCTCAAATCCCTGATCTCTTTGGTAAGGGATAGCAGTTGATGGCCCCTAGGATCTACCCACCTCCCTGCAACAACTCCCCTTTGCAACTACTTTCAAATAAATAGCTAAGTAGCAAGAAACCCAAAGCCTGGGAGATCTGATAAGCAAGGATTTGTCCCCTCCTTCTGGGTACTGATGTGCAAATAGCATGTGAGATTTGCAGCCAGCACAGACTTTGTGCTGTTTTTCCCTCAGACTCTCGCACAATCCTAATAAGAAAAGCTGAAGAGATCTCTGCAGGGAGCACTGTGTGTACAGCAAGCCTCCTGAACTGCCCCAGATTAGCAGAGGACATTTGAGATGGGCTTGAAAGCCACCCACCAGTCCCTTTCAAAGCATCTCTTTGAACACCCAGACTCCCTTGACTCCTGGGGCTGAAGTCAGACACTTGCACGCCTTTGAGAAAATGGTTTAGAATACATAGACAAGAGAAAAATAAAGGATAAAGACTATTCTCTCTCTCCTCTCTCTCTCTCTCTTCCCCCACCCCTTATTCTTTTCTTCTTCCCCTTTTCTTTATTTACCAAAAGTACCTCCAAGGCTAATGGCATTTTCTTTGGCCGCTGGGAGCAGAGAGAGATTGAAGTCTGAAATATGAAAGCTCTTCTCTTGGTTTTTAACAACTTTGGATCACTCTAGTTAACTCTCAGTCTCAGTTCAAAGCAGAGCTGGAAACTGAAAGGCTGCTTCTGTTTTGGTTTTGTTTTTTTTTCTATGAGAAATGAGCAATAAATGATTGCTCAAGCTAGAAAGAAATATAGAGGCTTCAAATTCCTTGTCCTGGATGAAAAGTCAAAATCACTAAGACTTTTGTGAGCTGACAAAAAGAAATAAAACTCGCCCCAAAAATAAAAATTGCCTGCAATACCTCATTTTGATGATATCAAAGTGTTTCATGGCTGACCTCTTTTTCATTTGAAAAAATGTTTTTATTATAATCAGCTTCCATTTCCAAACAGAGTGACTTTGAATAAAAAGTTAAACCAGGTTGTCTTAGTCTCAGTTCTTTTCCCAACACAAGAAATTCATCAGAGTGACTCTCTTTCTTTGAAGCATTTCAGTTGAGGGGAATCAGCCTTTCTTCAAACAGTCAGAGATGATTTAAACAAGATATTCCTGTCCAGTGAGTTCCTTGGGACAGATGTGCATGGTGATGGCAGAGCAGAGCACGAAGGTTTTGGGGCAAAATTAGGATGAGGTTTAAAAAAGGAGACTATAAGTCTTCAGAAGTGATAGCCAAGGGTGAGAAGGATTTCAGCCTTTCCCAAACTTTGAGGCTTGGAGGTCCTAATCAGTCTAATTGTGAGATGAGTGTGTTAGTGCTGCTGGTCATAAAAAAGGCTGAGGGATTCCCAGCTTTCCTGCCCCAGTGCAAGCAGGAAAATCGGTTGGGAATGGCCTTTGACATGTTATTTTGATGCTTCCTCTCAGGATATAAAAGTCCAGAAACAGCAATATTGGGCAAACTAATCAAATTCCTTTTAACCTCTGAAAACCTCTGATATTTCTGTCTGGATTTTGCCTTTAAACCAAAGGTGGTTTGCTTGGCTCAGGCAGTCACTACTGAAGGAAAGGAGCAGTTTGCTAAAGCTTGGTGCTTTGGTGAGGAGTCATTCTGCTCCTGTGCCTTACTCACCTTTCCCACAACAGAAGGTAATAGGAAAGTAAAGGCAAAATCCTCTTTTCAGTGTGAGGAGGATGACAGAAATTCTCCTGTCCACCAGCTGATTGTATCATCACTTGATTTCTAAAAGTCTTAAGCACAGAGCATCTTGGCTAGGAGCCACTTCAAGGATTCAGTGCTAGACAGAGATGAGCTGATGCTCTAATCTTTGCTCTTCTTTTGACCTTAATTTGCTGCATGATCATGAGCTGTTCATGTAATCTCCCCTGGGCATAGGTTCTCCAGGAGTGGAATCAGCCTTTAGTTGTAGAGAAGAGTTGAAAGAAATATCCCTGAAGTTAACCTCTCCAGCTAAATGGTGGCCAAAGATAAATGAAATCTATCACTCCTAAACCAAGGGTTCTTTGGATGCATAGCTTGAACTGCTAGTAGGAACTGACTCATTTCTATATTATCCTCTTCTTCCAGCTTTCAGCTGTCCCAGGATTTCCTACATCTGGTGGATTAGCTATAGCTTTTCATGAACTTGAGCCCTGGCAAAGTGGACAAACTCTTTCTTCCAAGGGCATTTCATTCAGATGTTCCATTCTGACCTGGACAGGATGCTCTTCTTCACAGCATCTGCAAGTGGACCTGTGTCTGGGCTCAAGGCATTCATTTTTAGCTCTGATGTTCTAGGCCAAATGGGATGAAAGAACCCAAAAAGATTTGCCAGTGAATGAGGTTCCATTTCAGAGACAAGCTATGCTAGGAATAGTGAGGAAGGTATCTGGGGGGGTGAGAAAACAGAAAGGAGAGGAAGAAGTACAATTCTTGAGGAGATGATGCCTTAGCCTCAGCTATGGGAAGGGTAATTTCCCAGTGTAGGCAGATAATAAGGATGAGGATCCAGGGAGGATGGCAGCTGGGTCTGCTGAGATTCAGCCTGGCAAGCTGTCACCAAGGAGAGATCACAAATGTTTTCCCTCTCCTCCTCATCTCCTCTTTCCCCAAAGTTTAAAGTTTACCTGTTAATTCCCTTATCGGAAGTTTGTGCTGAGAACTCTTATCTGGATTTTACAGGCAGCTCCTGGCACCAGACCAAACTTGGAGGAAAGCGTTGCATTCTTCTCCAGTTGTTAAATGAAAGCAACATTATAAGGCAACAATATTGTTCTCCTTAATGGGAAGGGACTGTTAATGATGGGAACATATGTGTTTGGCTTTCAAATGAGACTTGCCATCTATCCCTGCTTCTGACCTGCTGCAGCTTAGCAAGGCTAAAGCACTTTTTAAAGCTAAACAGAATGAACCTTAATTGAGGCATTAAACCCTCGTTCATCAGATCCTCCTGGACCCACAGCTCTGCTCTCTCTCTGATTGTCCTGGACCCACAGCCTTTTTAGCCCTCTGATCCTCCTGGACCCACAGCCCTGATCTCCCTCTGATCCTCCTGGACCCACAGCCCTGCACTCCCTCTGATTGTCCTGGACCCACAGCCCTGCTCTCCCTCTGATCCTCCTGGACACACAGACCTTTTCCCCCTCTGATCCTCCTGGACCCACAGCCCTGCTGTCCCTCTGATCCTCCTGGACACACAGCCCTGCTCTCCCTCTGATCCTCCTGGACCCACAGTCCTGCTGTCTCTCTGATCCTCCTGGACCCACAGCCCTGCTCTCCCTCTGATCTTCCTGGACACACAGACCTTTTACCCCTCTGATCCTCCTGGACCCACAGCTCTGCTCTCCCTCTGATCCTCCTGGACCCACAGCCCTGCTGTCCCTCTGATCCTCCTGGACCCACAGCCCTGCTCTCCCTCTGATCGTCCTGGACCCACAGTCCTGCTCTCCCTCTGATCCTCCTGGACCCACAGCCCTGCTCTCCCTCTCAGGCTCACCTGGGCAAGGGAGAGGAGCATCCTGCAAGCAAGTGCTCGAGAGTAGCTGGGTTTGTTGGTGTTTTTGCTGTTGTTCCCCCCCACGCTCTCCCTCTTTTTCCCTTTCAAATGTAATTGAAAGTCATTCTTGTAACTTTATTTATTTACTGGCTTGATACATTTGAAATTGCAGGCACCTTCATCTCGGCATTCATTTCCTTGCTCTTTAATGTGAACCTGACTCAATTCCCCATCTCCTTCAAAGCTCTTTATTAGTTCTGCAGTGCTTTCCCCTCCACCCTCCCTTTCCCTAATTTCTCCTTCCTCTTCAGCCACAGTGGAGAGAAGCAGCCCAGCAGCTCAGGACCAGGCTTGGCTGGAGATGCTTGGGATGCAGCTACAGAGGTGCTAGCGTTACTCTGAGTCTGTCCTGATGGAGCTGAGGGAAGAGGCAGCCCCAAAACAGCTCTCCCGAGGTTGTGCTCCTGAGGAAATCACAACTGCATAGTGCTCATAGTGGATGAGCTCATCTTTGTGCTCGAGACACAAGCTTTGGTGGCTCTCTCCACCCCAGGCTAGGGGGGCAGCTGGCTCCCTCTTCTCCTCCCATCAGTTCTAGGGTACCTTCCTCCAAAATGAGGTATTTTTGTGGCCTTTTTCATTCTTTGCTAGCCACTCTTCAGTGCCTGACCCCACAAGGCTTCCCCCACAAAGCAGAAGCAGTTCAGCAGAGAGGCCAGCTGAGGAGAATAACCCAAACCAAACCCCCAAAGGTCCTTCATCCTCAACTTCCTTTTTGTGGAAGGATGATGTTCATTTTCTTCTCTTTCAGAGGGGAAGCTGAGGCCTGGATCAAGGAGATGATCTGCTCAGTGTTGCTGGGATTATAACCCAGATGTATTTTCTGCTAAATGCCTCTGTCTCCACCCCAGGACCTGAGCTCCAGCTGCAGAAGCTCCAAGAGCTTATTGCTGCAAAACTCCAAGCTCTGGCCCTTCCCAGGCACAGCCAAAGCTGCCTGCAGGGAAAATAAACAACCTGCTTTACATTTGTCTTGCTGGGACTTGAGTCACTTCTTTGCCTTGTCATGGAGATGTGATGATGAAAGAGAGCACCTGTGGGGCTTGGGCCACAGTGAGGGCACCCAGAGCCTTTGTGAGCTGTCACCTCCCACCATGGGGCTGAGTGTGGTGCAGAGGGGAGCTGTGATCAGGGACATGCCTGAGGGGACACTGTGCCTAAGGCACTGGGAAAGAGCCCATGAACCTCTTCTGATTGATGGAAAAGGCTTTTTGTATTTTATTTTATTTTGTTTTATTTTACTTTATTTTATTTTATTTATTTTATTGTATTTATTTTACTTTATTTTATTTTATTTATCTTTTTTACCTTATTTTATTTATTTTACTTTATTTTATTGTATTTATTTTACTTTATTTTATTGTATTTATTTTACTTTATTTTATTGTATTTTCTTTTATTTATCTTTTTTACCTTATTTTATTTTACTTTACTTTATTTTATCTTTTTTCATCTTATTTTATTTTTTATTTTTCTTTAATTTTTCCCTCCACCCCCAAAGCCTCTTTTCATTCCCTTATCTTCACTGGTAGTTCATAGATTAATGCATGTCTCAGGAAGATAAATGCACTTTCAGATCTTCAAAAGGCAAGGCAGCCTCTGAAACCACTGTTTACAACCTCTTTGGCTGGTGAGAAGGCAGGCATGGCAATGTGGCATCACCTTCTGCTCAGTCTGCAAGGTCAAGCTGAGATGCAGATCCTGGTCCCCAGGAGCAGAATGGGTACCAGAGCTCCCAGTAGCATTGCTGCACCAGGCAGCAGTGTAGTGTTTGGGTTTACCTCTACTCTCTGCCACAGTCTGAAAATCCCTTGTGGTCTCCTNTTTCACCTAAAGACAAGGAGTAACTTCTGTACTTTGAGGGTGCCTGGCTCAGGCTGCTCAGAGAGGTTGTGGAGAGATTCCAAACCCAGCTGGACACAACCTGCTCTAGGTGACCCTGCTCTGTCAGGGGGTTGGACTAGATGATCTCCAGAGATCCCTTCCAACCCCTAACAGTCTGTGGTTCTGTAAACTCTCTCACCTCTGCCTCCTCTCTTTCTTCAGGCACTGAACAAGAGTTTGGGGATGGAGGAGGGAAGAGAGAGGGAAGATGAAGTCAGGGGTAGAGAGCAAAAAAAAAACCTCTCCAGGATTCAGGACTGTTAGGATACTGAGACTTACTCAGCCCTAACTGCTGGATCTGGACACAGCAGTTAGGAGCTGCCCAGCTCCCAGTGTGCAGTGCCACTGCTGTTCTGCACCAAAGGCCAGAGCACACAAGTTCTTGCACTCCTTGAGGATCTGAAGTCCAATACAGGTACATCTTGGCCATTCCTGAGCAACCCACTGTGCATTAAATAGTCACCCAAGGGTCAATGATTTTGCCTCTAGCCTGAGTTTTCCAGGGATCTATTTGGCTAAGCCACATTCAAAACAGTGACTTTTACAGATAACCTGAGTCCCAAGGTGGCTTTGAATTATCCATCCCTGTGTATCCATTCCACACATTCCCTGTGCAATTATCCATCACTCCAGCTTCTTCCCCAGCCACCAGGAGTCATGGTTTGGCATCCCTGACTGAGCTTGCAGGAGCACAGGCTCTGTGCTGGGATGTGAGGAGCAGGGCTTGTGTTTGTAGAGCTTCAGGGGTGGCTCTGGGGTGGGAGAAAATGTAATTCTGTTTGAGCAGTTCAGAAGCTTTTCGGAGCTCATCCCTGTGAATTAGGGACTGAGTGAAGTCATTAAACCCTAATCAAAAGCAGCTAATCAGGAATCAGTGGGAGAGCTTCCAATTAATCGCCTCTGGATCTAGCAGAGCTGCAGCACTGGTGACTAGGGAAGGAGGATGGCACTAAGGAATTAACACAACTGCAGTATCTTCTGTTGCTGAGGCATCCCAAAGGCTCTGTGTCAGCTCAGAGGGGAACATGATAGGTCTGGGGAACTCAGAACTATTTAGGAAACCTCAGAACTGTTTAGGGGACCTCAGAATATACTTTTCTACCTAGGAGTTGCCTGTAATTTCAGAGATGTACTTTGAACCAGCTGTGTTTTGAGGACATTCTGCTGACCCACTGTAATGGATACCTAAAAAGGCTTCTCTACCTTTTGGAGGGGGAGAGCAGCTCTCTCCTAGAGTTGTTAGCAGAGATCCATTACCATGCGTATCTTTACATCTGGAGGCTCCAAATACCTGATGGATTTCACAGGTAAATGCCAGAATCTTGATTTTGGAGGAAACTGAGTGAGATGGAAGAAGTGCTGTGACATCCCAGCCTTTGCACAGGCTTTGTCTGCAGTCCAGTGAAGATTTAACTGCAGTTAAAGTAAAGAGGTTTTCTTCTTCTGCTGGCTCATGTTAATAGCTAAGATGACAATCAGTCTCTGTGGTCACTGATAGACAGCTCATAACCACCCACAGCCCCTAGCCTCTGATTTTCTGATGGAACCAGTAACAGGATCAGCAATATTTGCTTTGCATGGTCTCCTAAATTCATCCATAGTCGTGGTTTCCCACCATATCCTTCTAAACCTAAAGTTTTCCTCCTCATCATCCCGGAAGTTAGCTAATAACTGAATCCCATGAAAACAGACAGTATGTGGGGTGAGGAATTAGAGGGTGTGAAGGTGCCTGGACTCCTGTACTCCTCCTGTGCCATTGAGGCACTGGAACACAATGCCACTTTGTGTCCCTTTCTGTCTTGTGATAAAAAATCTCTAGGATATGGTAGACTCCTCTCACACTTAAAAGCACCTGGGGAAGAGCAGAGGTATTCTACTGCTTTTGGAAATTCCCTCACTCCCTGCTCCAGAGAAATGTCTCTCTTCATAAATCTTATTGTACCTGTAAAATCCTTTCCTGTTCTTTAGCTTCGGCTTGAGTCTCTCTAACGTGGCTGTTACACTCCTGCATTCAGGCTGCACTATAAAAGGAATAAAGTGCATTGTGTCAGATCCTCATGGCTGTAAATCCTTGCCAGGTTGGAGCTGACACAAATTGAATTCTCTCATGGCTCTTCTTTGGGGGTTTGCTGACTACCTTTTAAATTTGCCAGGGATGAGATGCAATTTAGTGAGAGGAACTAAAGCGAAATGGCGCACAACTCTTGCAGGGCTTCAGCTGCTGAGGTTCAGGTCTGCAGGAGAAGGGGCATTTCTCTGTCCAAAAAACATCCCTCAGAAGTGCTGAGGGATGCAGCCAGCAAACCTGGGTTCACATTTCCAGATGTGATCTTAATATTGAAATCCCAAGAGACAGGTTTCCTGGAGAGTCCACCTCCTCAGGAGACAGTCAAGTGACAGCAAAGCCTGAGACAATTCCCCAGAGTCTGAAATATTGCTGCTCATCTGCTCACCCTTTTTCATCTCTGTACTGTAGTTTCATCATGGTTAAGAGGAAGATTTTTAATCCAGACCATATTCTAAACCAATTCCTGTTTTATTGCATAGCCCTGTGTTGACATAATTGAGGAGGATGGTAAAGGAGGGACATGGACACTCTGAGGGTCTCTTCCACTGCCTTGGTGACCAGGGAGGGCACTCTGCTCTGAGGAGCTGCTGTGTGAGAAACCTCCTGATTGAGACTGGACCTGGGCCAACATCTTCTTGGCAATTGATGATGTTGGGCAGTTTGGGCCACAGACCTGGCCTGTCCTCCTCCAAACCTGAGGGCAGCAAATCTTCATATGCCTGCTAGTGGGGCTGGCAGAATTCCAGGGATCTTCTTAAATGACATCACTTGCCCTGTGCCCTCCAGGGCCAAGACTAGGCCAGGGCTCCTAAAGCTAGCAAACCAAGCTGCATGAGTGAGGAGGTTAAGCATTACTAGAGAACCTAAATTCTCCCAGGGTTTTTCTTTCTGACTTGGAGACATCTTCCCTTCCTCATCTGTTGGTTTCCAGCAGCCAGAGGATAATTTGCCATCCCCTGCAACGTGCATGAAATCTTCTGGTTTAAACTTACCCAGCTGTTGTCCCAAGCATGGCATCCCCTGTGAGATCTGATGTCACTCTCTTCCCTCCCCTGGAAGCTTGTTTCCCCACAAGTTCTTCTTTCCTGCTCCACCATCCCTGTCCATCTGCTGCTTTCCTCATCCTCTCTGTGACAGTGCTGAACTATTGATTTCTACCTTGCTCATTTTGTAGGTTTGGGGAAGGGGGAGGGATGCCTCAAGGGAAGGTCAAGATAAATTGGCAATTTGTCTCCTCCTTGGCTTCTGCATCCCTTACTCGAGGTCTCCATTGCCTCCTTGTCCTCACAGCAATTTTTCTGCCCAATGCCATTTTTACCCTCCTCACAGATCCCAGGAGAGCTGTTATTTATGGCTGGTGGAACAAAACCAAATGACACAAGCTGGTTCTCAGCCTGCAGGAGGATATCCATCAGTGGGGGCTTTAAGAGAAAGCCTTTTGTTTAATTATGGGATCACTCATGTTCTCTCCAGTCCCTTGCCCCCCTCCTGGCCTTCCCTTACATCATAGCAGTGAGAAGTCCAGGAGGCTCTTCATTCTCTGCTGGCGACTGATGCTTCGCTCAAACCATTTCTAGATGTTCTCTGTTCACAGTCCTGCTGGTGCAAACCCTTCTTCACTGCTCAGAATACTTAATACCTGGAAGGAGAGGGCAAAGGGTCACCCACTTCACAGGCAGTTGGGGAACAATAAATATTATTCTATGAATATTTTTGCCAAAGGAGACATGGTGTCCCTGAGTTCTATCTTCTTCCCCTCCTATGTAATCAGGACTTTCTTTTACTTAAAAGCAAAACAAAGACCCTAAGGGTTTCACTGAATGAGCAGGAGAATCATTTATTTATTTATTTATTTTTAGCAAATCCTTCCCTATTTACACTGTTTCTGCTATAGCAGATGTCTCAAACTGTGGTGGTGATTTTTTCCCCCGCCAGAATCCACACAGTACTGTCTGGAAATGCATTTTCAACTAGATTGAAGTGTGTCCTCTATGACTTTAACCCTGGGAAGTCACCTACCAGTGACAACATGTAGGTAGCAACAATCTTTGGGTGAGTCCATGAACAGCACCACCTTGTTTGTTAGGGTCTGGGAGTTACCAGAAGGAGAAGCTAGACTTGTCTGGACCTCTCAGAGCCAGAGAAATGGATTCTGCTGGATGGAGTAAGGATATTTGGTTTCTCTGAGGCACTCCTAGGTGGTGATATGAGGCATCAGGAATGGAAATGAACCTCTTTAGGAGAGGGAAAAGCCTGGGAGGCCAGAGTCTGCAATAATTCACCTGGCTACGTGTCTGGCCCTGAGCCCCAGGAAACTTTTCCAGCTGTGCTTTGTGTTTGGTGAGTTGTTTCTGGAACTGACTGGTTCTGCTGGGCCTGTCGCAGGCTGATGGATGACCCAGGACATTCAGTGAGGATATCTGTCTCCACTGAGGCTCTGTGAGTCAGCTACCCCATGTCTAGCTGCTACTTTTCTGCCTTAAAAGCCTCAATATTCTCCTCTCAGCTCACCTTCCTGCTCTTTGCTGGTCTCCAGATCCATTAGTCTGTCTCGACTGGTACCCATTAAACTGCTGAACATGGGCTGCTCCAAGCAATCTAATCAGTGCTGCAGCTATTAAAGGCAGAAAGAGTGAGAAACTGAGGCACCAGTGCAGGCAGCCTGGCTCTTGGATTAAGAGAGAAGTTTGGGAAGGGTTTGTCACTGTGGAGAAGTGAAGACAATATTGGATTACCATCACAGGGGTTATTAATAAACAGTTCCCTAATGCAAAGCAGCAGTATTCCTGGACCAAACAGTCTGAGTTGGGCACCATTTCCAGTCTCAGTGGTCTCTGTGCCACCTCCCAAAGTGCAGAGAGGCTTGTGCAGTAGGAGACTATTCCTACTTTACACCTCTGAGTGGGGAAACTGAGGCACGGGGACTCAAATCAGTTGGTGCCAGGTTGCTCAGGCAGTCTAAGGCGAGTAGATCTGCAGATGTGGGGGAGGATCACCCCTTAACTGAGATCAGCACATGGAAGGGTTCTTTTCTTGTACAATTAACAACAAGGATTTCCAGAGAATTTTTCCAGCTGCTGCTAATGGTACTGAAAAAAAAACCCCACCAACCCAAAGCCCCAAAAACTTTGTGAGCACTTACTTGTTAATGCCCTGAATGGGATGTGTTACCCTGGCTAGGAGGTTTGGAGTTTGTTTGGGCTGCAGCTGCCCACAGCCTGGGCTTGTTCACTGTCCTACACCCATCAGCACAAACCCTTGCTCTAAGTGTAAATGAGACTGCAGGCAAGCAGCTGGATGGAGAGGACTTGATTTCATGTGCCTTAAACAGAGAAATCATGCTGAGCCAACCATGATTAGAAACATGCTTGTACAGCTCAGCCCACGCAGAGCCCAGTGAGCTTTTCTGGGCTGAGGGCAATGATTTTGTCATTCCTAAGACGGATGGAAGGCAAGGGGAAAGTGGCTTTTTATGCTGAATTTTCACCTATCTTCAGAAGTTTACTCTTAATGCCCAGCTGGGTAGTTTTAGCTCTGAAACTCCTGGTCATTCCATGCCAACCTTATTCCTGTATGGACACAGATTTATCTTAGTTGATTTACCTTATCCTTGTCCTAACTCTATTTCCATGCTTATTTGTTCAGATCACCTGTTAAATTCCTTGGAATGAGACGTTTCAGAAAGGGATGACTTCTTCACTTTGCTTGAAAGAGAGATTCTCAGCTGATGTCTCTGAAGACAAGAGAATTAGTTTAGCAAATCCCAACTCTAGCTCTGGATAAAGTTCAGAGGTTTGCTTGGACATCTATCCTAGAGAGCAGCTCTCCTACCAACTTTTTGCCCCAGGAAAAGAGAAGCAATTGCTTTCTCAGTTTAATTTGCTCTCAGTTCAGCAAGCAAACTGTGGAAAATTGGCCAGGAGTTTTATTGCTACATCTAGGTCATAAAACTCCCCCCAAATTAAAAAAGCTCTTCACCCTTTTAACTGATAAAGCTCATGATAGCCAAACATTTAAGTGTTCACTTGGCCTTTATCTGGGAGTACTTTAAAAATGCAATATGGAATGTTGAAATGAAGATGTTGGACAATAGGTGTGCTCCTTACTTCAAAAGCTCCTGGGCAAGAATTTGCTCACTAGTGACATGCCATCCATCAGAGATGCCAGGATTGTGTCCCAGTTCCCAGCAGAACAAACTGTCACATCAATCAGAAGAGGCAGAGCCAGTCAAGACACAGGATCTGGCTGCACTCCTTGTCAAACCAGGAGCCACACTCGGAACAATTCTGATTTCTGCTCCCTCTTGTTCATTTAAAAAGAAAATAAGGCACTGAACCTCATTGCCCACGGGAAAGTGTGGGGAGTGATACCCATGTTCCTAGAATCCTTGGATGGGTAGGATGAGCTCATTAGCCTTCTGGCAGTCATCCTAGGAGAAGGACAACTCTGATTCCAAACCTGGGCAGATGGAGCTTGTTTAGCCCTGTAAGGCCTTCCAGCTAAGAGAAGGACACTCTAATAAAACCTCCATCCCAAGGACTTCGCTGTCAGCGTCCAAGCTTGCTAGGCCCTGGCAGATGAACCTTAGGACTAAAGGGTGGGTCCAGCTCTGTGCATGCTGTGTCTCACCTAAAAAAAATCCATAGTGCAGGTTCGAGGGTGCTATCTGCTATCCTCTTTTTATCAGCGTGCTTGGAAAAGGCACTGAGGAGGAGCATGGATGGAGCCCTTCCTGGAGCTTCGTTTGCAAAGCCTAGCCATACCATATATCAAGGCACTGAACTCTCACTTTGGATAGGAAGAAATCTGCTGAAGGGCCTGGGGATTCTCCTTTCCCCCTGCTCCCACTTGGCATGTGCAGATGATTTCGTTATTTCACACTTGGCCTTTGGGAATTCTTGGTCTAAATCCCTTTGCACTCTGTGGAAATACATAACCCTTGAAGCCTGAAGATGTGTTTTCTGGCCTCCCAGATGGTGTGTGAGTTACCCTGCTGGCTGCCTGGCTTCCTTCACAGCAGCCAGCCACAGCCCTAGGAGACTCTCACTGGAAGGGATGCTAATTGCTCTGACTGTTGAGGGTTTTTTTTGTTTTAAGCACTGTTTTCCTCTTTTTATTATTATTCAGTGTTTTTCTTAAACCTCTGCAAAGGGACTGCTTACAGCTAATTGTATCCTAAAACCCTTCACCCTCCAGCCAGAAAAGGAGCTCTGAAAGATGTGCTGAGGACTGTGGGATCAGATGTGCCTGGAGAACCTGGGACTGGATGTCCAGGTGCTTAAGAACCACCATTAAAACAAGTTTTCATTTGTGACTAGTCTGAATCCAGCACTACAATTAGCTGTTAGTTTAGAAGCCTTAAGGGAGGCTGGAAACCTGCCTAAAAAGGCAAGTAAAAAGTGAGTGGTCTTGGATTTTTAATTGGTGTTCATTCAAGACCTTTTCTCTCTTTGGGGAGTTTGCTTTGAAGGAGTAGGAGAGGCTGAAAGTTGGAACTTTTCTGTGGAACAGAACTTGTCACATTTGCAGATGCAGCAGAGCCAAGGAGTTTCCTCCAGCCCATTTGTAATCCCTTCATTTAGATGGAATGAAGCATTTCCTTCTGATAAGGTCAAAGCATGAAAATATGAATATATTAAGATACGTGTCAAAATGAAGGTAATCAAAATGAGAACTGGAGCAAACACTGTGGAAATAATTCACTTGGGTTGGTTGGTTTTTTTTTTTCCCTCCCACTATAAATTTCAGTGCTGTGGACATATCCTTATGAAATGTTTTCATGGGAAAACTCTATTTTGCTAGTAGATAGCTGCCCTGACCAAAATACTAAGATTTTGATCAGCTCTTGGAAAAATACAGGTTTTGGAAGAGTGATGCTTGAGATTCACTGGTGCTGCCATCAATCACATTCCTGCCTCCAGGCTTGTTGGCTGAGGAATCCCTGGCACTGCTCTTGCTGCTGGTGGGACTCAGAGGTCCCTGGGGACCCTCAAGCTTAGGTTTTGTGCTGGGGGCTGCACAGGAGCTGCTTGAGCTGCTGAGATTTAATCCATAACTTCCCTCCAGCGTTTCCATAAAGATCTACTGGCATCCTTAGACACTGTCCCCACATTCACATTTGCTGCCCTTTCCCTGGTAGGATAACATCCTGGTAGGATGACAGTCCTTCAAGAGGAGGGACAGCAATAGCAAAAGAACACCTGAACATTGATCCAGGCTCTAATTAGCTGATAGTATTTCAATTGCATGTCTCTCCCTCTCAATTCCATGGCAGTCAATCATTCCCCAGCGAGTCATCTACCTCTTCTCCTCTCTCCGCTTTGCCCCTCTTGCTTTGAATTAGGCTGTTTGCATTTCCTAGCCAAACATGGACACCATATCCTCTTCCACCTCTTCTCCTCCCTCCTCTTTGCCTCTCTTGTGTTGAGTTGTGTCTGTTTGCATTCCCTAGCCAAACATGGGCACCATGTCCTCTTCCACCTCTTCTCCTCTCTCCTCTGCCCCTCTTGCTTTGAATTTGGTCTATTTGCATTCCCTAGCCAAACATGGACACCATGTCCTCTTCCATACATGCTCCCTGGCTGCTCTTTCCCAGTCACTAGCCAACTTTCCATGCCACTCCCAGCTTCCACCATGGAGGGAGATCTATAAACTTGGCTCATAAAGGGAAAGAGATGGAATTTGACTCATGAAGGGAAAGAGATGGTGGCTAGGTGGAAAAAAGATGGATGTCCTCCTCCCTGAAAAAAATAAAGAAATAGAGGCAGGAAAGGAAAGAGATTTAAAGCAACTATCAATCGGTCTCTGTTCCAGTTTTAAGAGCTGTTGAAACAACATAATAAAAGGCAATAAAGGAGGGATTTATGACCTACCTGCTGGAAATAGCTTGCTGCATGTATTGTGTGGGGAGAGCACAGTGTGCAAGGCTGGGGAATCAGTGCCTGCCTGCTCATCCTGCACATGTGGCCAAGCCAGCAGCCCCTTTCCAGGGCAATGCACATTCCTTTGGCTCTCTGCCCTCCAGGTTCTCCTCTCCTCTTCATCTCCTCCTCTGCTCCTCAGCTCTCTGGACTATTTATGGCCTTGGCATTTTGTGTTTTAAAGACTTGGGTTTGTTCAGTTTGACTAGTAAAGCCCAAGAGGGTTTGTTGTAATCGATGGCAGCAGGCTGCAATGTTAAGGGACAGGTATTTTACCACGGGGGACGGATCCTGGAGCTCAGTCTTGAAGGAGAGGAAGGTGAAAACATACAATAGTGCCTAGGGCAGCATCGAGGAAGGCTTGTAAACTGCTGGCACATATTTAAATTGCAGGAAAATCACCAGAGGGAGAATAAATCTACAAAACCAAAACCAAACCGAGAGGAAGAAAGCAAGCAACTAAACATGGAGATCTTGAATGCCTTCTTCAAGGCTGAAATTGTCCTTTCAAAGAGAAAACAACCTTCCCTCCTGCCCTGAACCCACAGACGGTTGCAACTGCAGACAGGAGCACAAAACCAGAGTTGGGCAGCATGTGTCTGGTGCTAGATCTGGGCTGTTGTGCTGGTATTAGCCTTAAGGACCACGGGAATAGGACTCAGGGATCAGAGGAGAGCTGGAAGATAGTCACAGTATCACAGTATCACAGTATGTCAGGGGTTGGAAGAGACCTAGAAAGATCATCTAGTGCAACCCCCCTGCCACAGCAGGATCACCTAGACCAGCTCACACAGCAATGTGTCCAGGCAGCTCTGCAATGGCTCCAGACAAGGAGACTCCACAGGCTCCTGGGCAGCCTGGGCCAGTGCTCTGGCACCCTCACTGCAAACAAGTTCCTCCTCGTGTTAATACTAAACCTCCTGTGGTCCAACTTGCTCCCATTCCCTCTTGTCCTACCATTGGATGCCATTGAGCAGAGCCTGGCTCTCTCCTCCTCACACTCACCCTTAACATATTTCTAAGCATTGCTGAGGTCTCCTCTTAGTCTCCTCTTGTCCAGGCTGAAGAGACCCAGCTCTCTCAGCCTGTCCTCCTAGGGCACATGCTCCAGTCCTTTCAGGATCTTGCTGGCCCTGTGCTGGACTCTCTCCAGCAGCTCCCTATCCTTCTGGAGCTGAGGGGCCCACAACTGGACACAGGATTCCAGGTGAGGCCTCCCCAGGGCAGAGGAGAGGGGAGAAGAACCTCTCTGGCTCTGCTGGCCACGCTCCTCTTAATGCATCCTAGGATGCCATTGGTCAGTTGGGCATAAAAAGTGGGTATCTACCCTAGGAACATACTTGCAGGAGAATGTGTCCTCTTTTTCCCAGTCCTGGATGTTGAGAGCTGGGAGTGCTGGATGTTGCTCTGCTTCCTTTCCAAGCCCTAACACAAAGTCTTCCCTTGGAATTCCTTTCCCCCTCTTTCTTCCTCAAAAAGAGTTTTCACCTCCTGCCTGTCACTCCTGCTTTCCAGTCAGGGATCCCCTGCTTTTGTTTTGCAAAGTGCAGTAATTCTTGAGGATGACACAGAGAAGCTCTGGCATATGTGATGTTGTTTGTTCTCCTGGAGGAAGGTGGGGAGAGCAGGAGGGGGCTGAGAGAGGTAAATCACTCTGCTTGATGAGAAGAGAGATGTAGCATGGCAGAGTGCTGTAATCCAATGGAGCCAGGGTGTGCTGGAGAGACAGATCTGGGGCAGAGAGAGGAGGGGTAGAGGGGCTGCAGTAATCCTGTGTCCCTCTTAAATCTCCAGCCCTTGCTAGCAAATAAGGACAGGGGAGTGGCAGCAAGAAATGCCCCTGAATTCAGCTGGAATAAAAAGCTGGGAACATGCACTGGAGACCTTTCACATATAAATATGTTTCAACATAAATATGTTAAGGGTGAGTGTCAGGAGGAGGGAGCCAGGCTCTGCTCAATGGCATCCAATGGTAGGACAAGAGGGAATGGGAGCAAGTTGGACCACAGGAGGTTTAGTGTTAACACAAGGAGGAACTTGTTTGCAGTGCAGGTGCCAGAGCACTGGCCCAGGCTGCCCAGGAGGCTGTGGAGTTTCCTTGTCTGGAGCCATTGCAGAGCTGCCTGGACACATTGCTGTGTGAGCTGGTCTAGGTGATCCTGCTCTGGCAGGGGGGTTGCACTAGATGATCTTTCTAGGTCTCTTCCAACCCCTGACATACTGGGATACTGTGATTTGGGGACAAGATTATTCTAATTCTAAAAGCCCAATCAGAGGAACCAACAGACATGAAACTATGGAATAATTCAGCTGCTGGAATGCTAGTCCATGACACAGAAAGAGCAACTACCTTCTCCTTCCATCTACCCTAAGAGGTTTTGGATGTTCTTTAATTGTCAGCTCCTGTTAGCAAAAGGGGAAAGGGGCACAAAGACCAGGAGATGAAGAGGAGATGAAATGTGTTTGCCCAGCAGCTTCCAGAGCTGCTCTTCCTGGCCCTGCTAATCCCAGGGTTTTAACCCACATGCTAAGAAGCCTTTTCTTGGTGATTCAGAGCCTGTGCATGTGCAGGAGCCTCTCCCATGCCCATGTGTGCTTTGTGCATCTCAGCAGGGTTAGGGACTATGGCCATCCATTCCCCTCTCTTCTTTCACCCCCTTCTGCCTCAAAATAGTTCCTGTCTAGAGAAATGCAGTGAAAAGAAAAGTTCAATGTTTGAGAGCTGCAGATTTTAGAACTGCCAGGAATGGCTGTGGACACCTCAGAAGAAAAGAGCAGCTTCCCTTCATGGCAGATTCAAGGGTCCAGTCCTCCCCAAACCATGTCTCAATCAGAAAATACTGAAGATTGATTAAATAATAAACTGGGTGATTTCAGGGCTGGCTTTCTAAAACTTCTCCTGGAGACTCCAAAGGTTTAAAAAGTCCTTTATTCACAAGGACCATAAAGAAAAGGCATGATGTGAGTGGTTACAAACTCCCCTGTATGTATGTATGGCTAGGCTTCGCGAACGAAGCTCCAGGGAGGGCTCCATCCACGCTNTCACAAGGCTATCAGAAGGCTCATCAGAGATGGCAACAGGCTCTGAAAAGAAAATCTGAGTGGGAAGCTGTGTCAGATCTGTGGACCCCTTCTGCTTGAAGAAAGCCTTGCTGATGGTTGGGGAAAGAGAGTCCTCTTTACTCTCCTGGAGGAAATTCCTTCCCTAGGTCAGTATTTCTTCTTCCAGTTTTCCCTAGTGTTCCCTCCCCTGTTGCCTCCTTTGGAGCTTTCCCTCATTTCAAACCCCAAACCTACTCCTGTCACAACTCTTCCTCCTAGTCCACCTGCAGCAGATCAATTTTGAGGCAAAAAGAGTGGAGTTAATGGAAATGCTGTAACTTTCCAAACAAGCATTCAGAGGGGAGGTTGTGCCTATTTACCTCCTAATGGAGTGGTTAAAAAAAAAAAGAGAAATAATAAAAGTCTTCCTTTAATTGCATTTGGAATCTATTCTAACGATTTACCCAGGAGAGTGGTAAGATGTCAAAGCTTTTTCATTAGTAATATATCCCCAAACAAAATCTTTGTTAAGATAGGTTAAGGCAGTAAATAGACCATTAATTTACAGGCACATAATTAGTACCTTGCAGTTATTCATGAAAATAGTGGGATTTCTTTTGTTGTTACTCGATGGCAAGGTTTAAAACAAATCCAGAACCAGCAGGTCAAAAAACACAGAGGCCAAAAAGCATCAAAGGTATTGATTCCAATTTCTACAACAACCTTAACTCTGCCCCAGTACCTAAACCAACATAATTTATGCAAACAAACCTATATTCTCCAAGTGGTAAATAATGAAGACAGAAAACAGCATCTGGGCTGAGCAAATATCACTACAGAGCTGTCAAAGAGCTTGTGTTAAGGGCTAGAGACTAGATCTCACCTATAAACCTGGAAAGAGTATTTGAGGTATTTCTTGTCTTCATAGGTTGTTGATAATATTCAGCTTTCCAATAAAAGTATTTGATTGATCATTATTTATTTAATTGACACTATTTTCTTCACAGTCTTGACACCCTTTGGTTCAGAAGAACTGAAATAAATGTTTTGTAGGGTCAAGGTCCTCTACTTTAGATCCTTAGAATGAGAAAGTTTTAATTTGAAAACCTTTCTCAATTCAAAGTTATTTTTGATTATTCTTCATTTTAGATGATTAAAATGAAGAAAATTACAGTTGCCTTCAGACTGACTGCAAAACTAATTTTGTAAGGTGTTTTTTTTCTATCTCCTCATTAGAAAGCTTAGTTTTAAATGGTCCAGAAATCAAGATTGAGCCAATTTTACCTTTTTTTATTGATGTTATTGCATGGTGTGAAGCAAAAAAGGAATTTTCAGGGTTCAGGAGCTGTGCTCATAGGATGGTAAAGCTATAAATCATGGGCACTGCTCAACAGGTGAAATATCAAAATATATTAGGCAGGAGTTAATGTTGCAGTTCTAAATAACAGGGAATTATCAAAGTGAACAAAGGAGCAGTAATAAGGTTATTGTGTGCTGGACCAAGAGGTTCAGAGTTCAGCTGCAGCATGAGAGGAATGGATTAGTGCTTCCCAGACTAGAGCTTTTTGCAGCAGCTGAAGTGAAAAGAGAACAAATAAATCTCCCTGAAAAGAAGGGAACAAGAGCCATTTTAATTTCTTAAATTAACTTCCTTGACTTGTTTGTTACTGTTAATAGTGTTGAGGGGGGAGAAAACACTCTGTTTGCCTTGTGGGAGTTTTGCCAGGGACTTGCTCTCTTTTTGAAATCTAAAAATGATTATTTATTGTGGTTTGGGTTTTTGTGTTTTGTTTTTTTTAAATTGGAAAAAATGTCTCCCAGGATAATTTCTAGAAAAAAAGGTCTTAGGAAACTACATATTCAAAGAAATAGAATAATTTGCCCATTCTTTGCTTGAATTGCTCTTCCAGTGACATTTAAAAGGAGCCCAAATCTAATCTTCTCTCGTGAAGGTTTGTAACTCCCCATGTGGATATTGAATGAGAGAGCAAAAGCCTGGCATGGGAACTGGGGAAACTGAGGCAGGGAGTGAGTTCTTACTAGCTGAAGGCTGCAGAAGGAGACAGCACTGTTAGACTCTCCCAGTGTCCATGGCTCTTTGTCCAGGTGGAGAGCAGTGACAAGTGTTGTCCCTCAGGGCTCTGTCTTGGGACCTGTGCTCTTCAACATCTTCATTAACAACCTGGACATAGATATCGAATGCACCCTCAGCAAGTTTGCAGATGACACGAAGCTGAGTGNGTCCCTAAAGGGGGATTAGAAGACAGAAGGGGAGAGACTTTTTAAGCGGTCAGACTGTGATAGGCCAAGGGGGAATGGTTATAAGCTGAAGGAGGGGAAATTTAGATTAGAGATTATGAGGAAGTTCTTTACTGGGAGAGTGGTTAGGCACTGGCACAGGTTGCCCAGAGAGGTTGTGGCTGCTCCATCCCTGGCAGTGTTCAAGGCCAGGCTGGATGCAGCCCTGGGTGACCTGGGCTAGTGATTGGCATCCCTGCTCAGTGTGGGGAGGTTGGAACTAGATGATCTTTAGGGTCCCTTCCAACCTGCCCATTCTAGGATTCTATGATTTCCCAGACCATGTCCCTGATGCCATCAGTGGTGGCAGTTGCCAGCAACTCCCTTTCCCTACGATGGGACTGATGAGACACTGGCTTGGAGACCCCCCAGGAGCATTGGCTGCTGGAGATGCTGAGATGCAGTTCTTGCTCTGTCTTGCCTGCCTTTGTTACCTCTAATCCAGACAACTGACAGCAGGACAGACTCCTGCTGGGACAGTGCTACAGCCTGACCCTGCAGATGGTGAGGATCTCACCAAGTCTCCATGTCGTGGAGCTCTGCTGCAGGGTAGAGAATTTTAATAAGGACAGGAAAAAAATAGCAAGAGACAGGGAGAAAGGGATACACTGCAAAGAACCTGACCTTATTTCCTTAGTGTGTGACTAAATCACACAGCTAAAAATAGGTAAGTGATTTGCTTTGATGCTGTAGGATTTCGCTGATACCACTTTTGTTACACAGAGAAAATACAGAGATTTAATATAATATTTCCCTTACTGCAGTGTCTTCTGGTAAGACAGTGCCAAAGGCCTGAGAGTTGCTGCCTCTGCCTGCTGCTTTCAGCTGTGAGCTAGCAGCAGAGACTTCTTGGCTCTGCCACTAATGTGCTGCTGGCCTTGGGGAGAGTGCCCGAGGGATGTTTGGTATCAAGCATTGTCCATTCCTGAGTCTCCAAGACTGTCATGCCAAACCCAGTAGGAACTTTTCTGCTTATCTCTTAGGAGAGGCTGCTCTGAAAACTTTTGGTCCCTGTCTCCCCTATCTCAGTGCTTCCCAATCTGTTATATGGGGAACAGAGAGACAGTAAAAGCTTGGACTGTGTTGTGAGCTTCTCCACAGGGATTTTGCTTCACTGTCCCCATAGCTGAATACTTTTTCCTTCTCTGACTGAGCTGAGTGTTGGTTCTGCAAGGCATCTGGGGCTTGAAGGATACCAGTGGAGAGAATTATTTAATACTAAACAATTCTTCTCTTGCATAAAACTCTTGCATGTGATACTGGGGAGCCTATGGTGAGTGCAAGCTTCCAGACAGAGCTGTCAGGGAGCAGGGGAAGAGAGACAGGAGTTGATTTAAATTCAGAGCAGTGTCTCCCTACTGCTCATCTTTGTCATTTTTATTTCTCTCTGTGCTTTCCCTTTCCCTCATTCCTCTCCACTTTTCCTTCTGTTTGGTAAACTCTCTGCTTTCCCACAGAGGTTCCAGGCTCTCCACCTCCTGACTGGACTCTGAGGGTTAGCTGTAGATGGGGAAACTGAGGAAATGACCATGCTCTGAGGACTTTGGTTTCTTCCCAGGCTCCAGGCATGTCTCTGCTTCTCCTGGGAAAGTCCAAGTGGGTGCTGCAGCTCTCCTACTGATTCCTTACCTTTAGGAAAGAGCAATAGATGCTCAGAGGAATGGTGCTCCTTACAGAGAGCTGTGTAAATAAAGACTGCAGCTGGGAGATGCCAGGAGCTGGCATGGCAGGGATTGCCACTCTGTCAACATAACCCTGCTCCTGACAGCCTCTGGTATGTTGAAACAGCTCCTTGTGATGGGCTGACTTTATCTCTAAGTCACTGGATTTACACCAGAACTCTAACCAGCCTGGTAAATCTGCCACTGCAGCAGGGCAGCAGCATTTATCTGAGTGTCCCTTTGCTCAGCTGGGGATTCACCCTGACTCTCTGCCCATGCACAGCCTGTTTGGCTCAAGGGGACTCTTAGCAACCATCAAACGTGCAATTAACCTCCCCCTCCCCTCTTCCTACTTCAAACTGGCTAGGCAAACATTACAGCTGTGCAGGGATGAACACACTGGTTTTAGCCTGCAGCTGCAAGACAGCTATCCCAGGAAAGCCAGTGCTTCACAACCAGAGCTATACTGTGTCCAGTTCTGGAGCCCTCAATAGATTCTCCTCCACCATGTGCCAACAGATCAGTGCCTGTTGCATCCCCTCTCCTACCATCAGCCTCCTCTTTGGACCCTTTTGGGGGATAGAGCATCTTGCTGTGCTCCTGGTGCTGAGCAGATACAAAGAGTATCTTGCTGTGCTCCTGGTGCTGAGCAGATACAAAAGCACTAAATTAATTTGCATAGAGCCTTTTGGTCAAGCAGCTCAAAGCCTTTTAGAGAGTTTAATTTAGCTTCAGAGTTAATGAAGCCTCACTAATGGGCCTTGCTGGATAGAGGAGTGTTTATTAGCCCCTGCTTTACAGAGGCTGGGCAGGAAGCTGGGCAGGATGCTATGTGGGTTGGATTAGGGTTGTTTTCCCCTTCAAAAGTAATCATGAAGCACAAAATGACCAGTGTGCTCAGAAGAAATCTTTTCAGGGAGTTGGTTTTGTTTGGCTTTTTTCTTTTTTGGAATACAGTTTTTTTTTTCCCCTCCTGGTTTCCTAAAGAAATTGCAAACTCACTTTGGGATTGAAATGAATCTTTTGCCTCCACAGAGGTTTTTCATGCAAACCAAGCCAACTCTGCTAACTCCCTTGAAAGCAGCAGTACCCCAAGAGGAGAGATGCTCTGCATCCACAGGTCCCTCAGCAGCCAAATCAATTCTACATCAAGTAGAAGAAGTAAAGGACTTCCAAAACCCATGAGTGAACTGATAGGGCTCCTATCCCCAAAGAAGTCCTCATGTCCCAGGCTTGTGCTGTCCTTCTCCAGCGTAAGTAACACATGTGTGAGGGCCTGATCCTGCCTGATCCTTATTTCTTGTTACCTGTGGCCAGGACCATGCTGCCACTGCTCAGCACAAGCCATGGCCAAGTGCAAACTTGCTGTGTTTCTGTGCTCCAGAGTCAGAGCAGCAGGGAGCAACCAGCCTTCCTCAGCAGTAGCACTGCTCCAATACCTTGACCTCAAACCATTTCAATCAGTGCTTTGCCAAAGGGCTCCTTGTTTTTTGCAGTTAAAGCTCAGAAAGCCTCTTTAAAACTTACCCTCTCTGTGTTTTTAACTCCAGCTGCTGCAGAGGGACCTGTACCCTGCCTGCCCAGCTCCTGCCTCCATCCTGGATCTAACTCTCTCAGCCTGTCCTCACAGGGGAGCTGCTCCAGACCTTGCATCATCTTCACAGAATCCTANCATGGCCCTGGGGATTTTTTTCCTTTGAATCCATGAAAAAAAAGACTAATCTGGAAATGCAGATATATCTAAAATCAACACCCGTGATGCTTTCTAATTGCTCCAGGAGCGGGCAGGCTGCATCCTCACCCCTTCAGCTTCCCAACTCCTGCTGGCACTGCCTGAGAGCGGAGCAGGGAGGAGGTTCGGGGGATGCTGGCTGGGTTTGGGTGGCTTTAGGACAAGGTTTATCAGGCAAGTCCTGCGCGCAGTAGGTGGCGTCCCAGCTCCACGGGAGACAGGCGATCGTGATGCGCGGCGCAGCCATGCGCTGGGATGCGCGGGGATACGCGGGGATTTGCGGCTGGGGATGCACAGGGAGCGTGGCACAGGAATGTGCAGGGATTTGTGTCTGGAGATGCACAGAGCCGCTCGCCAAGGTTGAGAGATGGAGGAGCAGGCTCAGTTTCCTCCAGCACTGATGGTTTCTTACACTGCCCCAGGTTTATCTCCCTGGCAGTGCTGGGGTCTGTTGGCCTTTTCCCTTTTCTCTTCCTCTCAAGGAGGAGGTGTACAGTTATCCCTTTGGCCAGATGAAGCTGTTTGGGATTATTGCAGCTAAATCTAGGTGTATTCTGGAAAACCATCTCTACAGGATAATCTCTACATCAATGCAGGAGGAAAGCATCCTGCTTCTGAAACACAGAATTGTTTTGGTTGGAAAATACCTTTAAGATCATCAGATGCAACAGTTGACCAGCAATGCCAGGGCACCACTAACCCATGTCCCTCAGCACCACATCTCCACAGCTTTTAAACTCCTCCAGGGGTGGGGACTCCAGCACTGCCCTGGGCAGCCTGGGCCAGGCCACATTCCCCATTTCACCTGCCCCAACTTGAACCCTCTCCCTGTTTCAGTCCTGGCTGTCCAGTGATGGCCTGGACCATCCTAGCCATGCAAGACCTTCTCTTTCTTCATTTTTCTGGTGCTTTGAAACACTTTTGAATCTTCAGCTTGGGAAAAGCTGCAGGGATTTTGCCAGAACCACTGCAGTAGGAATTGCACTCCTAAATATAGAAATGAAATTTTGGATGAAATACAGGCTTGGGTGCAGTTTGGCAGAAGTCTGAGTGTTTGCCTCACAGCACTGGCTCCGTGTGGAGAAGAATCCCAGGAATAGATGTGGATGGCACTTGGGGCTGGTGTTTTGAAATGTGGAGGCTAAGTTTGCCTCAGCGTGCAAGAAGTTAGCAACTAGAAGAGAGCTGAGAGTTTTGAGAGTCCCAGGGCTTATTTCATTCCAGACTAGAATAAAATTTTAATTTTTTCTTTTTATTTCTCTGTAAAACCAGAATAATCTGGAGAGAAATACTTGCATTTAGAATGATTATCAGCAGTGTTGAACTGGTTTGGCTTTGGTAGTTGCTAAGCTCACTCTGAGCCTTCCATCTTGACTTTTAGAGTCTTTTACAAGTGATAATGTGGTTAGAGTCCAAAAAAAAAAGGCAAGCCAAAATAAATGGCAAAGTAGAGCTGTATCAAAGCAATAAAAAGTTAAGTGGAGTTGTCATATTTCTGCAAGCCACTTTGTATTCATTGAAGAGCATCCACTGCCTGAAAAAAAATCTTCTGTGGAGTAACTTTTGACCTGAGTCTGCTCCAATTCTCATTTGTGATGGAAAAAGCTGCAGGCATATGTAATCTTCAGGTCAGAGTGAATTGTAATTCACAATATTACTAATAAATTAAGGAATATTTGTACACAAATGCTCACATAAACAGCTGTGTATTGATAGATGAATTGCATTTGTTTCAGCTTCTCAATCATGACTGAACAGATAGAATGTCTGTGGAATATCCTGCTGGTCACTTGTTCTGTGGGTTCATTTCCTTCAGCCCTGCCCCTGGAAGGCAGCAAGGGTTGCAAGGGAACTGCAGGGATGCTCTGAGGATGTGCTGTGGAAAGTGAGGAGTTAGGGGAGCCCTTGCTCAGGCCTGGATGTTTCCTTCAGGTACAGTGTGTCCCATGGCAAAGCCAACGATGCCATTAGGGAAATAAGTTGCTCTGAGACATGCAGATAAGGCTGGGAAGGGGCTGCTGAGCCTTCCCAAGGAGTAGTTCTTTGAAGGAGTTTTGAGGCACTGGTGCTGCTGGCAAGAGATATGAAGGACCTTGAAAATGAACCAAATGAAAGCCTGTCCCCTAATACCCATAAGCTTAATTTTATGGAGGAATTTGCTTGTGCCTGAGGGCAGTACTGACTGCTGCTTGCAGAATGCAAAGGCACAGGGGAAAGCAGCTGCCTAGTGGGCTCCTCTCCTGCTCTGCCACACTGAGCAGCTCCAGCTGTGCCAGCCATCTCCCTCACTGCTTCCCAGGACACCCTAGCACTGGAGAGGCACAGAGTGCACCCCAACTCTCACCATCAGCATGTGCTCACAGAGTCATAGAATCAGGAAGCTTGGAGAAAATCTCCAAGATCAGCAAGTCCAACCATCAACTCAACACCTGCACACCACTCAATCATGCCACAAAGTGTCACATTCCCATACTTTTTATACATCCCCAGGGATGATAACTCCACCACTTCCCTAGGCAGCCTGTGCCAATGCTTAACCACTCTTTCAGTGAAGAAATTGTTCTCAATATCTAACCTCAACCTCCCCTGGTGCAACTTGAGGCCATTTCTCTCCTTGTTTTTGCTTCCAACTGCAGACTGAGGCTGCTTTTAGTAGAATAAGATTGGGAATCTCAGGGCAGCCTCAGCTCGTGGTGCTTTGGGAGCTCCTCATGGTCTCTGCTTGGTGCTGTGTCCTTCATCTCAGCCTGTGCTGGAGGGATGAGAGCCTCTGAGCTCTTCACACATTCCCTTTGCTTCTAGGGGAGGTGGAAACAGCCCCTAACTGTCCTTGACCTAGCTCCAGAGGGGCTTATGAGGCAGAATTAATTTCACTTTTAGAAGAGCATTGAGTTCCCAATGCTTGAGAAGTACAAATCATGATTAATTATTATTATGATTTCTATAAATTCTCACTCCAGCTAGGGTGGAAAAGACTATTTAGGGATGCCTATGAAGGTAGAAAGGATAGATCAGCCTGGCTCTCCCCTCAGCCCATGGGACTGTGCAGTTGCACCTGGTTAGCATCAGTGCAAGTGGGAAGAGAATCAGCCCCACAGTGCCTTTTCTCTCTCCTGATAGATAGTGCTAAATTGCTGCTAGTCTCTCTCCCTGAAGCATGCAGGAGACAGTTCAGCACTTGCTGTTCTTCTCTTTCTCCCTGCTGGAGAGGCTGGAAGCTTTAATTCAATCATTTTCCTAAATGGGAAATATAAAAGTGTACTGAACAAAATAACAAAACTAAATGCACAGATGTCTGTGAAAAGCATTTTGTCTTCAGTGAGTTTTGATCTGGATCCAGGAAGAGCAAGAGCAAAGCCTGTGATTGACACCCTTGTTCTGCACAAGGTGCCTTAGAGGGAGCTTTCAGAGCAAAAGGTTTCCTTTGCTGGAGGGAGAGTGGAGAAAGTCCAGGTTTCACAGCTTTTTGCTTTGTTATTTTTTCCCTCTCTGCTGTGTAAAGATGTGAGACCTTCTGAAGTGTTATTGTTCAGGAAAGAGCAGCCCACCTCAGCAGAAAAACAAGGATTTCCAAAACAGTGCTGTGCTCCCTCCTGACCACTGATTCCCCTCCAAAAGATGCTCCCAGCCCAGAGAGACTTCAACAGACACATCCCAAAGCACCCAAAGGCCTGTGTCCCTGTGTGAGGTGTGTGAGCCTGGGCAGTGGCAGCAGGATGAGGGCCAGTGACTCTCCCAGGTGTGCCAGGAACCCCTCACACTTGCTTTCCAGGATGTTCCTCCAAGCACCAGCCTTGTGCAGATGCTGGCACATTTATATTCTTATTCCCCTGTGAGCCTGCTTGAAATCAGAGGCACTTGGACTTGTTCTTTAAATCAGAGATGTTTTGTTTCAGTGATGACAACACTCCCCTGGCTGGGTACATGGGTGCTGTGGGTGCCAGCTTAGCTGCAGTGCACTTGGTAAAACACTCTATTTCTGGCCTGAGAGTTGACCTTGGGATGGATTCAGTCCCATTCTCTGGCATGGTGGGAGCACTGGAAATACTGTGACCTTCCCTCTCCCTTGTCACCAAGCTCTGAATCCGAAGAGGAGAAGGGAGGGATGCTCTGCCAGGAGCTCACCCTGATCATATATCACCCAGAAACCAACAGTGAGATTCATTGTGATGCCAGCCAACTATAAATTCATCTGCTTGTTAATGCAGCTTCCCCCAGTTCATGTTTTCCCTAACTAGGAGCATCAAAATGTCAACCTGTCCTCAGGGGTATATGAGCCTCCTGAGCTGCAGTCAGTAACAAGATTAGAGCCCATGCTCCTCAGAGGTGCTCTCTCTCCTGTGTGTGCTCTCACAGGCACTTGCACTTATTTATTTTTTTTATTATCTGGGTTTTTTTTCTCCCACTGATGCATTTTGTCCCTTCCTCTCTATTTCTCTCTTCCTCAGTTCTCAGTGAAACAAATGGGAGCTGACACACACACACACATATACAGTGTCACCTCCACTGTCCCCATGTGTCAGCTCTCTCTTGCTTCTTCTGCAGCCAGCTAGGGGACAGGGAGGGCTCCTGCTAGGGTCATGCTCCCCATGGAATGTCTCTGACTTTCCCCTGGTGCCCCCTTTCCCCATGAATGGGAAATAAGAAAGCTGCTCACAATGGAATGAAGCTGCTAACATATGGTAGCTAGGAGAAGGGCAGGTTTGGGGCTGGAGGGAGAGGCAGGGACAATCACAGAATCCTTATGGTTGGAAAAGATCTCTGGGATGCTTGAGTCCAACCACCCACCCAACACTCCCATGCTCACACCAAACCATGTCCTCAAGAAGCATAGCTGCAGGATTTCTGAACATGATTCCCCCACCTCCCTGGGCAACCTCTGCCAATGCCCAAGAAGAGGACATCCCCACAAGAGCTAGATACAGTCTGTGGAGCTGGAGCATCATGAGCATCTTCTGGATGGACACATATGGCCATGGTAAAGCAAGGAAGCATAAACCAAGCCCTTGGTTATATGAAACACCTACAAAACTAGAAGAGGCAGGGAGATAGCTCCTTTTGATGTGAAGAGTTTTGAGAGCAGAGACAGGAGTGAAGAGAGCTCAGGGCACAGCCAGGCAGGAGGGGATGGGGGTTGGGATGATTTAATGGCCAGAAGAGCACACACTACAAGGAATAAAGCTCCCTGCTCTGCCCCAACAGAACTACTCAACTCCTGATGCCCGAGGAGGAGAGGGAGGGTTGGCTTCTTATCACACTTCCCTTTTAGTTTGGTTTCCAGAGCCTTTTTATTAACCTGTAGTCACCTGCTGCAGCAGTGAGCTGTGTTTGATTAATGGCCCCTGGAATATTACCCAGCTTGAAAAGCTGCTTGTTTGGAATTTCCACTGAAAGGACTTCTGTGGATGTTTTTTGTAGCTCAGTAGCCATTTCACACTGCAATTGCCACTAACAGATTGCAAGGGAGCAGGATTTGGCCACTGAGGACAAGAGATGCTATGGGGTGCTGTTGATAAGTTGGAGGGGCAAGATGTCATCCAGAAGGACCTGGACAAGCTGGAGAGCTGGGCCCAGGTGAGCCTCATGAGCTTCAACAAGACCAAGTGCAGAGTCCTACCCCTGGGTCGGAACAATCCCCACTATCAATCCAGGCTGGGGATGAGATGATAGAGAGCAGCCCTGCAGAAAAGGACTTGGGGTGCTGGTGGCTGAGAAGCTGGCCATGAGCAAACAGTGCACGCTGGCAGCCCAGAAGCACAATGGCATCCTGGGCTGCAGCAAGAGAAGCGTGGCCAGCAGAGCCAGAGAGGTGATTCTGCCACTGCACTCTGCTCTGCTCACACCTCCTCTGCAATACTGGGTCCAGTTCTGGAGCCCTCAACACAGAAAGGACATGGAGCTGATGGAGCAGGTGCAGAGGAGGCCACGAGAATGCTCAGGGGCTGGAACACCTCTGCTCTGAGGACAGGCTGAGGGAGCTGGGATTGTTCAGCCTGGAGAAGAGAAGGCTTCAGGGGACCTACTAGTGACCTTCCAGTACCTAAAGGGAACTTCCAAGCAGGCTGCAGAGGGCCTGTTTGCAAAGGCCTGGAGGGAAAGGACAAGGGGCAATGGTTTTAAATTGGAGAGGAGTAGATTTAAACTGGACATTAGGAAGAAGTTCCTCCCCACGAGGGTGGTGGAACACTGGACCAGGTTGCCCAGGGAGGTGGTTGAGTTCTCATCCCTGGAGGCATTGCAGGTGAGGCTTGCCAGGGCTCTGGGCAAGCTGCTCTAGTTGGGGATGTCCCTGGCCACTGCAGGGGGGTTGGACTAGATGAGCTCCAGAGGTCCCTTCCAACCCAAACCATTCTAGGATTCTGTGATTCTATGCCAAGTACATGTACCTTAGACTTTGCAGTGTTCACTCCTCCTAAACATTTGGGACTGAGGCACGAAGCCATCAGCAAGCCCAGAGCCCTTGGAGAGATTGCCCTGGGGCAGACCCTGGGCCTGGGGACACAGGGGCTCTGGGGGTTAAAGAGGTGCCTCAGAGGGGCAGGCTAAAAAGTTATTAAACTTTTCTTTAAGTGGGAACATAAACCCATACTTTTTTTAACAATTTGTTTTTCTGACTTGTTAATAACAGATTTGACCTTCCAGGTTGAAGGAATGAAGGGTTTTTCCCTGAAAAATTGAAAAATTACATTTTTCATGGCAGAAGGTGTCTTCCATCCAGATCTCATTCAGTCTGATAGCTACAAAGCACACTCATACCACTAATTCTTTGCCTTTCTATGCATGAAATTCACCCATGAAATGAGGGAATGATGAAATTAAGTGTCTTGAGAGCTCAGCTTGCCTTGGCTCAATGTAATAAGATGAAGGTACATGGTAGGCACCTATATATATATTTAAACTATCAACATGGTGCAGCTGGGCTCAAAGCTGGAGAACTCTTCTGTTACATCTCTGACTTCTCCAAATCCTCCCTGAGCAGCAGTTCTGAGGCAGGAAGGCATAGATCACAATAACTTCTTCTTTTGTAACCCCAAATCTCTGGCTTGGAAAAGCAGCACAGGAGCAGGATCCAGCATTCCCCAGAGACTGGGCTCTGAGGATGGCTTTTTGGTGTCTGCTTCCCAGGCAATACATGGCTATTAGAGCTCCTCAGCATGAGGTATCCACTGGAAGCTGCAGTTGCTGCTGCATTAGGGTTTCTGGGCCACTTTTCAAGCACTACCAGTGATGTGCATCATCTTGGACCAAGCCTTTAGCATTTCCTCATGCCTTTGTTGCTTCTTGCTTCTCTCTGCCTGTTTAAAGTGTAATCTCCTCTGGACAGATGTGATCTCTGCTCAGCACTTGGCAAAAGGTGGCACTTAATTCTTCTCCCATCAAGCCACATTTTTTCCTCCCTTGTACAGCTCTGGAATGGCACAGTCTGAAAATCCCTTGTGGTCTCCTGTGGCNGTACCCTAGCACATCCTTCCTTCCTTCAACATGACTGGTGCCTCTGGCCACCACACACCTTCCCTTTCCTAATCCCTTCCTAGCTTGGACAACTCTAAAGACAATATAATGAAGAGATGACATAAAGTAGCCTTGGCAATGAGGTCTTGTAAATTGATTGAGGATTTTGGCTTCCACCATGACCTTAGGAGCATCATCTGCTCACAACTAGAAACTGAGTTAGGAACAAGAGGCTTCTGCGCTGGGGTTTGGAGAGAGGAGGAAAAAGAAAACAGATGCTGCATCTAAGCTGGGATTTCCCTGAGTAAATAAATTATAAAATTAAATTAAAGCATCTTTTATAGTTGCATATAAAAGCTGGGAAATGACTATCTCCTCCCAAATTGCTGCAAAGGGCCCGGACCAGCAGTTTCTATTTACACTTCCATATTTCAATAAACTTGTATTTATTTCTATTCGAGTAAATGTTCCTGATCATGAACATTTTGAAGGATTCAGAGCAGATTTTCACTAGGGTAGAGCCACATTCCCCCTCAATCCCTGCTGCTATTGCTCCCTCCATGCCCATGGGAGAGCAGCAAGATAACAATAATAAACATCTTCAGACACAATTGCTTTAGCTCAAACACAAAATTAACTTTCTGATAAGTTCTAAGAAAAACAAGTGAGCAAGCAAACAAAATGTCTAGCTCTTTCCTTAAGGACATTATTTGAACTGTATATTTTACCTTCTTTTTCTAGGGGAAATCGTATCAGTTGGGGATGGAGCCATTCCTGCTGGGTTTAAATTGAACCCAAGTTTTGCAACTTACTTAACTAAATGAGGAAATGGAGAAAATCACTTGCACACCTTGTTCTGAAAGCAGAAATGAGAAGGTTACACTGCTCCTTTTTTTTATATATATGTATTTTTAATTTTTTTTTAAATCCAGAGCTGAAATAAGAACTTCTTTCAGATTTTTCAGGGGGCAAGAGTGTGGTCTAGTAAGAAATCAGCTCAGTCAGGGTTGTGAGAGAGACCCAGTTTTAGATTCCTGCTGTGAATCATGCAGTGGATATTACCTAGCTTCCCTTATCCTATAAGGTTTCTGGTCCTTCTGAGTTTTGAGTAGTAATTCCACCTTGAGAACATTTTCTCTTGAACCTGAAACACCATCTGCAGAAAAATCTCAGTTTAATAAAATTCTCATTAAATGTTAGTTATTACACACTGACCTATTTGATGGTTCAGGCTGTGCTAGCAAAGACTTGACCCATGAACTTAGAGTTTCCCTGCAGATTTGCCATACAAACACCATTAAATGTGGCTCATGTGCTCCCCTTGCCCATGCCTTAGGGGACAGCCCCTTTACCCCATTCTTTGGTAAAATCCTTACTCCTGGAGTTCTCCTGAACTGCATCTACAAGATCTCAAATGACTCTTCAGAGCCCTAGTGCTGACAGAGAATTAAGAGGACTTTATTCTGCTAAACTGCCCTGTCCCATGGGAGACACCTCAGTACCGTGGGGATAAACAGGTGCTTCAATTCCCATCAGCAAGCTGAGTTGCAGTATCACAGTATCCCAGTATGGCAGGGGT
>VWZO01019208.1:0-23779 GCA_013396975.1 Bucco capensis
GGGGTGTTGGGGTGGGGGGGAAGGGGGGTGGATCAGGTCCTGGTCCTGTGACATGTGAAACACAAGACAACACACTGACTGCACTGATGTTGTTCCTCCTCTGCAGCCAGCAGAGCCCTGCAGGCACCAATTTTATTCATAGATTCATAGAATGGGCAGGTTGGAAGGGACCTTAAAGATCATCTAGTTCCAACTCCCCTGCCATGGGCAGGGATGCCAATCACTACACCAGGTTTCCCAGGGCCACATCCAGCCTGGCCTTGAACACTGCCAGGGATGGAGCAGCCACAAGCTCTCTGGGCAACCTGTGCCAGTGCCTAACCACTCTCTGGGGAAAGAACTTCCTTCTCATCTCCAGTCTAAATTCCCCTCCTTCAGTTTATAGCCATTCCCCCTTGTCCAATTACAATTTCTGCACACAGCAGTGGATTGTGGATGTAAAGTTACAGTTACAGACAGACAACTATGTCTCTTTCACAGGGTACGTGGTCAGGACAGACATACAAACTGCAGGTTAAACTAGCCAACGTATTTGAGGAAGAGTTACAAAGGGAAATTTATTCCATAATTTGGACAGGCTTTTCTAAGGATATGGAAGCTGAAAAGTGGTAATAGCATTGTGGTTGGCAAGGTTTCAGATTTCTGTAATGAATTGGATCTGCCTTATCTTTTCTTAAGAAAGCTCAAAAAAGTACTTCCAATACAGTTTTGGATATGCCAGCAGGGAAAAAAAATTCTGGACAAGTAGCACAAGGGAGACAGAAAATCTGCTGGCAGATGGAGAACACAGAAAACGTCCATGCTTTCCAGAAGTTCTTTTATTGCCCTAAGCACTAGAACTGAAAAAATCACATTTACAACCAAAACTCTGAAGTCCTTTTACAGTTCTCCCAACCCAGCAAAGCTTTTTAATAGCCCAGACCAAATAACACTGCAGTAACTTACATGTTCCCCAATGGTTTCATTGCTCTGCGTCAGGAAGGGTTTGGCCAAAAATTTCCTTCAAAACTGGTTTATTTAGAACATCTTGGCAAAACCTAGCAACTTAATACTTTAGAGAAAGAGGGCTGTACATTTTGGAAGTTACTTACTGCTGAGCTTGTACCACCTCTCTCACACACTCCCAGTCTGGCATGTGCTGGCTTCAACAGGGAGCAGTGCTGCCAGCCTCCTGCACCCAAGCTCTCTGCCTGGGGCCATCAGCGTGCCTGGAGCCATGTGCTGTTGTTTCACTCAGAGCAGATGTCATAGTGGGGAAAGAAAGGAACAGAAACCCTTTAGGAAAAACTAAAAGACACATAGAGACATAAAGAGCAGGAAGCAGTGAAGACAGGGCGGGATTAAGTGTGCAGTACACGAGGGTGCTGTACTGGAACAGGAGGCAAATTCAGGCACCTTAGGAAGGTGGAATTGGAGATGTATTAGCCAAATGAATTCATAAAATCCCCATTTTCCTACTCCTCCATAAGGAAATGGGTAATTGAACCACTACATCAGAGAAACCCTAAAATAAAAACCAAATGTGAGCTCCTGGCTTCGAACACTCTTAGACAGCAAATAAAGGTATGACTCAAGCCTAAGCTATACTTCCACTATACTCTACCTAGTAAAGATTCCTACAAACAGACTTCAGTGAGAACTAAAACCATGGGCACCCAGATGCTCAGAACCTCAGAATCACACGAAACTTAGGTCCAAAAGACCCTATGTAGTCCAGCCTCCAGCTCAAGGAACGAAAACCCTGCTGCCACGTTTTTGCTGCTGTCAAACATACATGCAAGCTAAATCAAAGCTCACAAGGGCTCACTCATGTTCCCTGCAGTCACACCTCTTACTGCTGTATGGCTCAGCCAGTGCTCCACACACACATGATGTGGCAGGTGCTGCTTTCATGCTCTGTAGAGTTTTCCCACCACATCAAAATGATGCTTCTAGGGCAGGACAACATAACTTGGATTTCCACTTTTCAGTACCTCCACTCTTCCCTACAGGATCCCAAACAACCCCCTGAATACCCCGAGATGAGACACCAGTGTCATTACACTGCCTGCCATCTGCACGTGCAGCTCTTCACTACTCTGCCTCTCACTTAAATAGCCTTCCTAAGGCAGCAGGAAAGAGAAACCCTTTTCATGGCTGTAATACCACTCTTAACACCTTGCAAGAACATGATTGGAAATAAAACATTTTACCAAGAGGTTTCTGGGCCAAAAATAAAATTGATCAGCCAATGCTCCAAGACATTTTCTGGAGTTTGTGAACTTCTCAACAGCAAACACATACCTTACCCAGACACTGCAACTAATAGAGTGGCTTACGGATCCTGGAAAGAAATGAGGCATCTAGTGCTATTTCCACACCTGTTTTCACTAACATACAGCCACTTTATTCGAACTAAAAAGGTCATTATCAAAATACCTCTCACTCCATTTACAAGAAGGGAGAGTTTATGTACCCTCTGAATAATCCCAGGCTGCACGTCTCTGGATCAATGACTAGTGTTACTAAAGTCTCTGCTGTGGAAAAGCTAAACCCCGGCCAAAGACTCAGGGCCCATCTCCAACATATTTGCAGAGGCCCTGTAAGGAAAACATGAGGCCCCCAAATGACAGGGCAGTGAAGTTATTGTGCCAGCTCCCATCACCTCTGTATCCACAGAGAAGAACAAAGCAGCAACTATTTTGCAGTCTCACTGCTGCAGAGATGGATCACCTCTGGAGGGAATAAGTATCAAGAAATGCAAGGAAGTTCATATAAAGAGGGGGGAAAAATAAGAATCAACAGCACTTTTCTAACTGTAACACCCTACGACCCAATTCCACACCCGTGTACTCCATGGCTGAGGCTGCCTGATTCCTTCATGCTTGGGGGCAATGTCTATTCCCAGCCAGGTGTCCAAGCAAGACAAAGAGTCGAGCATGCTTGCTCCACACCTAACATAATAAAACCCTCCCAAACGCAAGGGCTGGTTCATCAAGGATACGCATGCATGTACACACACAGATTAATACCCCCATTTTGGCATTTCCAGAGCCAAAGCTGCCTGCTGGGTCAGCTCGCGAACCTACTGTAACTTATCTCCAGGAATTACAAGTATCTTTGGCTCTCTTTCTCACATCTAGTCTCTGACACTTTTCACTCTTTCTCAAAGACATATTAAGGACATTAGCATCACCCATTGATAAGCTTTTTACTGACATCCAAGGCATCCCTAATCTTGAGACCATGAACACAAAACCAACTCATTGCATGCTTTCGTATGCTCGTGGTGAAACGGTTGTGCCATCGGCAGAGCTGCTGAGCTACACGCTGCCTAAAACCTGGAACACGTGTGAGGGAGAGAGGAGAAACAGCAAGGGAACCCTGGCAGACGAGGTGGTCTTTTAATAAACAAAAACCACAGAACTGCAACAAAAACAATCAAGCAAATGAAGTGTCACACTGAGAAATAGTGACTCACGCTCCCATACAAAGGCACATTTCTTTGCCTTGCATGACAACATTCTAAGTGTATCTTTTTCCTTTTTGCCAGCCAGAGGCATAAAACCACTCACTGACAGACCTAAGGTCTTTAAAATGTAAACAGATGCAACAAAAACATATACTCATGAAATATGAACACTTGAAAAAGTTCCGGTTAGACTTAAGAGTAAATCCAGGGCTTTAAACAGAATAATAATGTGTGTAACTGTTTAAATACCAACCCGCTAACCTAGTCTACCACATTAACATGGACATTCACAGATGTAATAGTTTTCATCTTTTGAAGTAGTAAAAATAATAAACACAATGAAATTATTCAGGTTCTCCATGTATTTGTATTTATATCTTGACCTCAACTCCTCCAAGTATCCAATTCCATCTAATATGTACCTGTTGCACCAGGAAACCTCCCCAGGAAACACTATCTAGCAAATACACAGCATCCTCAAATGCTTCCTGTCAGTTCCATATAAAGGACATCCTGCAGAAGATCAATTTCAGAATAATGTGACATGCAACACTGCTGACAACAGCCTTACCTTGGTGCTCCTTGCCTGTGTGCCCAATGACAAACATGCATAACTACATTTCTCCACTTGGCACATAAACTGCCTGATCAAACTTACCCAAGTCCTTTAAAAGTTAAAAGCAACAGAGTTTCTGTATCCTGCTTAAAAATTACAACTTGGGTATTTTGTGCTGTGAGTAAAGTAAATAGTGATTGCTTGGCATTACATCAGGATTTCAAACACCAGAAACTGCAAGTACACCAACATATAAAATTCATCTAAATACCTAGCAGGCACACAGTTTGCAGTCTCCCGGTCATTGCAGATGAGCTGACTGCATCATTTAAAGTTAAAAGGGCAAAACCAAGCAGAAAAAAATGACTAACTTTACCAGAGGAAAACTTAACTCATTCCTGGGTACAGGCAATAAAGCCTGGTCTCTGATTTATCGATACTTTTACCCCATATTCTTGACTTAAAGCAATGCTTGGAGGTTTCCTTACCAAAACAATGAATACCTGCTCACATGGTTTTTAGGACTTTCCCCAAAGGGATTTTCTTAACAAGGGTAAGTCATTATCATGTTTCTTCCAGCCCCTTTCACTTCATTTAGTATTCACTGAAGTAAATGCAGAATAACCACTTTCGGTTGTTCCCCTTTAAAACAAAGCTGATGCAACTGTTCAGCCAACATAACGACATCACTAACCAACAAGTGAGGATCCAGACAGAACCTGCACAATTTCAGCTCTTCATGTTTACTGTGCATTCACCAATCTCTCTGTAACTATGATCTGTTTCTTGCTTGCAGCAAAATAAACAACCATTTAAACAGGGTCACCCTGAGACAAGGCCAAGAACATCACTTCAGAAGACAGACAAGGTAAAATGTACCATTTTTAAAAAGTATTTTTACTGCTTATTCATCACCTACAACTCAAACAACAACTACTCAACAGTACATAGTATTTTAAGGCAGTAACTGATGTCAAAGCAGTGACAGATTNATACAGCATTTCACTAGTGCCTGCCCATCTCCTTTGCTGCAAGGACAATGCAAAGACAGCATTAAGCCTGAAGACTGACTTCATCCTCCATCTGTGTTACCCCTTCCATCATGCTGTGTAACCACCCTAGGCTGACATTTCAATAATGCATCCACAGGGGAACCAGGAGCACAAAGAAGAACAACAGCTGTCAATCACTGCTGACCCAAAATAGTAGTGAACCAGTCCTCACAAACAGGCTCCAATTTGCTTTGGAATGCAGCCTCACTTGAGTATAGAGAAGCTCTTTGTAAGAAAGCAAATTCCCTAATACTGGAAAATGAGTGCATTTTTAGACTTTCCTTCAAATATCTGGGTAACACCCTTCACTTTTACAGTCTCCTGTGACCACTCTGAGGAGGCAGGCAGAACACACCGTGGGACCCAGCCTGTTCTGGGGTGCCAAGAACTTGGGTCTGCAGGACTACAGAGAGAGATATCCAGCTGTTGCCACTTCCCCAGCTTCCAGCTCTCCAAACACAAACCTACTAGTATTCACTATGCTGGTTTAAATCTCCACATTGCTCCAGACTTAACTGCAAGAACATGCTCCTAAGGTATGCCATGGCTACAGGCACCAGCAATCACCCTCTCTCACCTCACATCACATCAAAGCAGCAAAGACATCAGGCCAGATGTCTCTTACCGCTAACAGCAGTTTCTCTTAACAGAGTATAACACATACAATACTGATCCCTGAAATTCAACCTTGTGTTGACACCCTGCTCTGCTCTTCAATACCAAATAGTAACACCTTACCATCACTCGTGCTACCTTAAGCACAGTTACCTGCTCTGGAAGACACTGCTTCTCAAAGCAGTAAAACAAGCACAAGTTTGGGACTGAAATAAAACTGGCAACATGGAACAGTTTCTCTTCAGCTCTGAGGAATTCCTGTGTTTCTACAGACACAAGCACTGCAGGTCTTTTTCCTCAGTTTTCCTCAGTGAAACATTCATAGTAACTCAGTCAGTATCTGTAAAACCACAAAAGGAATACTTCATACTTACATACTCAGAGGCATAGCCAGATGCATGCTTAGCTATTCAACCCAGCTGCTCCATTACAGTTGGACAAACCCAATGAACTGAATCCATATACTATTTCCCAGGAACTACTCAGCCTAACAGGTCTGTGCAGCAGGATACCCTAGGTGACTTCCAAAGAGAGGTGGCAGCCCCTCCCCATACATCCTCTACATGGTAACACCCTCACCGGCTGCTTCTCCACACTACATCCACGTGTCCCTGCATCCAGAAATCTCAGTGTCACTAGTGGTCCTCCCAGAGTTGTGGGACTGGATTAACACTCATTGTGATATGGTCCTACAATTACTATTCTAACCTGAAATGTAACACAAGTAACGACACTGAGCACTCTGTTCATCCTCTCCAAGTCACCCATCAAGGACACTATTGTATCCTGTCCTACTTTTTAACAGCTGAGATAGTTCAGGATGTGGTACCACAAGACAGGCAGTGACGAGTGAACCATGAGCTGCTGCTGCCAAGGGGCAGCTCCTGTCTCTCCATACCACACTCCTAGCCACACAGTCTCACCACCTATGACACTTTTCTTGACATCTCAGCGAGCTGCTTCAACACATTAAATCAACCAGAAACTAATGCAGTGGAAGGAACAGAGAGCAAATGCTTTCCTGCCATTTCAGCAAGCCAACCTGTCCCTTTGCTGAACTCAGTGCTAAGTGATGCCAACCACAGCACAGCTGAGACTGGGGAAAGGAAGAGACCATCCCTTGGAGCAGAAGATCAGCTGAAGTGTCTGGCCAAAAGATGCCTCAGCCAATCACCACTGTACTGACAATGTAACAGGTAGATGTTAGAACACAACACTGGGAGGGGGGTGAGGGGAAGGTAAAAAGAGGACATGTGGGTAGAAATTAAACTCTTTGAGATGTTGCTCCCCCATACTCAGAAACACCAAGAGAAGATACAGTCTGACCAAAACATGGTGCCAGTCCCAGGAGGTGCACAGACATTTCGGCAAGAGAGGGGTACCAAGCACAGATCGAGATGCTGTGATTCCTGTCTCTTGAGTATGCCAAGAATATCATCTATCAGGAAAAACCACCACAGACTGGCAACAGAACATCTAATAAAACATACCAACACAGTAAAGGTTTGCAGAGGAAGACCAGCCTCGATCAGCCTGAGAGTAGAAAGAAAAGAGCCAAGAAACAGAGTGCAAGTATTTTCAAGCTGTATCACAGCTCACATCTATCCTTGCTTTTACAAAACCCACCATCACCACACAGGATTTCAGAGCAGCAGGTATCAGGATTTGTGACTTGGGCATTTCATCTGGAATCCTAATGCCTGTTCTTTTATGAGATCTTGCTCAAGTCTGGTCACAAGGCAAGAGGCAAGCTAGCAAGCTCCACAACAAAATATCATTTCACCACACTGTCACTGCAAATAGCTATGGAGTCTAGTTCCTGCTTTGCCCTTTCCTAGTACCCTTAACATCTGTCTCCTTTGAATCACTCAAGCAATGTGGTTTCAAGCTCTAAAAGTGCAAGATGAGTGATAGGTTTATACAGGACAGCTCAACCAGAAGTGTACCACGACAGTTTGTGCACGATGACCTCCACCCAGCTTTGGAGACATCATCTCATTTATATTCTCGGACATCATATCAGGCTCCACCCAAAATCCGGCCCTACCCTGAATAAACAGAAAAATATGTAAGACAATAATCCTGAAATGCCACCAGCACTCCATAGAGTCACCCCTTACCTGTTTTATCGAGAGGTAGGAGGCAGCAGAGGAGGCAGATGGGAACTCAAGTTTCCCCATATGTTGTCACAAGACATGCTACTGAAAATGACAAATGATGGGAGAGTTGCTTTATTTTGGAAAGCACAGTCTTAGATACTAGTAAAAGCAATGGCTATTAGTTCTTCATCAGAAGTGAAATGCAATTTCATTACTGACTTTTAGACTTCAAAAGTCATGCCGCAAACATTTAAATACCGGCTGGTATAGATATATTCAATTCACAGAGTGCATGCAAATATATACTTTTTCCAATAACAGTAACTTCAGAATTCTTGGGATCTTCTTTATTATAAAGCTGGATTGTGTTAAGACTGTATAATCCATTTTGGGTTTATTAGATATTTGCACTAAACATGCTGCCACTGACAGTCAAAAAGCTCCCTTGTTTCTAGGGTTATTAACCAGTTTATTACAATCAATCACCTCTCCAGTATTTTGAGACAACAGATGGCCAGTGAGCCCAGGGCAATGCTCCCAAGGCTGCTAAAACCATAATAATCAAAATACAGCTTTCAGTCTTCCCTTGTTCACATCAGAAGTTATGGATGGATTCATGGATTTAGTTCAAACTGCTTGAACGAGTGAGGAAATATCAGAAAAATAATTTTCTAGGGAAGAAAACCAGGAAAAAATAATGAGCTCTGAGAAAATCTTTCAATGAAACTCTTGTTACATGCTTCACTTTAGTGTGTTAACAGCTAAGCATATAGAAACCACTGAGTAACTCTTCTGTAAAACTGCTGGACATACGTGCAATCCAATGGAGTTGGGGAAAGCTTAGAGAAACAAACCACCACCACAAAGATTGAGACACTGGTTAATTAGAGGGCAATTAAAACAAAAAACTGCAGTGGAACTGGTCCCCTTTCTTTTAGAAAGTAAAACAAGTGTATGTGTGTATTCTGTGGAAACTGAACACAAGAAAAGGACATTTTTCTGAGGTTTATCTTCAAGCATCTTTTGAACCCCATAACTGTTAATTCTACTGCCAAAACCACTGCTAGATCTCTTGTCCACTCCACTGTCTGTGCACTTGGCACTTCTCTTGCTTTTATTACAGAATACAGAACCTGAGCCTATTTTTATAACAGAAGATGAATCTGAATGACTTTTAAAGTTCTTTAGTAATATACACTAAACACACTTTAAAAAAAAACAAAAACACAACAAGAAAAGAGAGACGAACTCAAATCCACAGGTTCTAAGTGCAATTAGTCTCTTCATCTAGTACATCAAAAGAAATCATATCTTTAAAAAAAAATAGTAGCATAATTCACCTGCTGTAAACTGTTTTAAAATATATCTCTACCACAGGATAAACTTTTTCTTAGAAGAAGATACACAAATTTCAAGCATTTATTAGCCAAATAAAAATTATTGGCAGTCACCTGATCTCCTTTTCTTGATGAGAAACTCTGGAATATGTGGCTTCTTTTTATTAAGATGATAAACGTCCCAAAGTGCTCCTTCTGACTTCACTGAACATCATATATGCGTCACTGCAGCTTTTACCATAAGTTTTAATTTAACCACAGAAGGAGGTCATAAAGGCAGCTTTTACAAGAATCTGCATTTATGTGACTATCTCTATAATTTCGTTATATGCTGTCAAAATACAATATGTTATCTGTATTTGTCTTTCTCATTTCCTAATGGCTAAGCAGCAGTTAACTATTTTTTTCTGTAAACAAGAATATGTAAGTACCTACAAGGGCTCCTGATTTCTAAAGGCTGTGAGAAGATGTAAGGGCTAAATCCTGCCCTCTAGTGTACCTGTGGACAGATGGTGGTGCCCTGGGAACCTTCCACACTCTTCCCACAGCCCTTCCTACAACAGCTGGGAGAGACACGACAGTTCACTGCCCACTGCAGACAGCTCTTATTTGCCTTGCTCCATCTTTAGAGTGTATCTGCTACTCAATCACACACCTTTGGGATGGGCAAGAGTTACTAAAATCTGGGTAAGAGGATCAGCAGACATGACAACAGATGAGAGGGCATCCTCCCTTGAATACTACTGCCGCTTTTAGTGTGCCCACCCAACTCAGGTAATTCATTCAGGTAATTAATTTATTCTGTAGGACCATACAGAAAACAGAAAGACAGCTCTTCTGTCACAAAGCAAGCATAGTCTCAACTCGTTTTGCACAGGGGCTCTCTGCTACCACATTCCCTGAAACAGCTACATCTTGAGAACCAGGAGGATTTTCTGGGCTATGTCACAAAGCACTAGTATTTGGCAAACCAGTTAAGGTCTGTGCAATAGATCAACAGTAAGACAAAAAAAGTCTGTTTCAGAAGGACTTGGGTAGGAACAGTGTCTTCAGATGTTTAGGGACAGGGCTTTTTTAAAAAAGTCCATCTAACCTAGTGCTGTGCTTTGGAACAGGACACCCCATCAACAGCTCTGGCCACGTCTGAGAGACACCAAAACATGAGGGGAGATCTTCTAACTCCCAGATAACTTATGCAACTATAAAAAAAAAACCCTGATCACCAGGTACTGAACCTTCTAAAACACTACTGGAACATTTGCTCTGATTTTTCTTTCCGAGGATCAGAGTTTTCTTCCATTTGCACAAACAGCAATCAGACTTCTATCCTCTTGACTAAGCTGGCATGCTCTAAAAGTCTGCAGAGACTTTAAGATAGTCTTCTCAAAATACATCGTAAACATTAAGTTGTTGTGTATGAAACAAGTAAAAATCTTAACAAATACTTATGAAAGGAAATTCCTGAAGAAATTTCATGGATGGACATTACCCTATTTTACATTTTCTTGAGATATTTGTGGAAGAGTACCCACCTACTGAGTAGGAAGGTGGTATTTCAGACATCTGCAGGGTTGATAAAAGCTCAGGCTGCTGATTCCTTTCCAAGTGGTAGGCTGCAGCCTTGTCACCTCATTAACAAGTGGACAAGAGCAGCTCTAAACTCCTTGGATGCCTTGGTTTATGTTCAACATGAAACAAAGCTGCTTGAAAAAATATGGAAATATATAAATGCCAACCATTCCTCAGTGAGTGAAACTGCAGAGGGGACCAGCTGTGCTATTAGACATTTTCTAACATGTATGGGTAAGTGTTCCCTCTCCATTCCCCCCTGGGCTTCCCCTTCACCAGCACTGTAGCCTCTTTGAGGCAAACACCTCTGCAGAGCTCCTAAAAGCCTCTCCAAGAAGACTGCCTTCTTTGTACATTTTCCAAGGCATAAATCAAAAGCTGTTGACCAACAACAACAGAAGACAGACATGGGTTGTTTTTTTTTTTTGCTTTAAACAGCGGAGCTAAGTGCCTTCTGCTTCTTGTTTGTCTGAAATGTACCTCTTCAAGGGGAAAACAAACAAACGAAAATTAACATTAGTCCCCGGGGTGTGTCCAAAGGGGCACTTCACTGAAGTCACTGTACAACATGCATCAGATGTGGCAATAAGAACCACGTAAGACACGCTGTCCTGCTTTACAGCTGTGCAAGTCACAATTCCAATCCCCCAGCACACAGCACGTCAGCTTTCATTCCCAATTTCACTAACACCACAACTATGAACAAACCCAGGTGAATGAGGTGACTGCAAAACAGTCCAAACTCTCAATGCCATGACATAAAACAGATCATATGCTTCAGACAAGCCATCCCCTAGTACGAGATGAGAAGGGGGAGGACAAAAAAAGACATGGATAATGGAAATTTGTTCACAGTACTAGCCTTTGGTCTGAAACATAAGGAGATACTCATTTGCTTTCTAAAATAAGAACTTCCTTTTAAAGTAAAATTGAGGATGTGCTGATCAAATGCTATTTCATATAATTAATTTGTAAGAATAGCAGCTACCACAAGAATCTCTCCTAATTTTCCTTTTATTAGACTTCTAAACCAAAGTTTCTGCAACTCTTATATTTCTTTTCTCAAAACCATCTCATAAAACCTTTTACTTGACTAAGAAAAACACCACAAGTTATTTGAGGTGTTTATTTTCTTTGTTAATTCAATTAATTTAAGTCTCCTCACCCTGTCCAAGATTTATTGCCATCTGCCACGCCAACGTGACCTGCAAGGCATACCACAAGATTTCACAGGGACTTCCAGAGAGCAGCATTCCCCAGGTCAGAGTTCAGCACCGTGCAGATCCGTACCGAGTGACGTACTCACAACCGAGATGCTAAGGCTATGAGCCGTGTCCCGCTGCAGCAATGCGCCTTGCTGACGCTTCAAGCACTTATTTATCTACTTCCCAGAACTAGAGCTCTTCTAGGAAAAAACAAACAAACAGAACACCAGCATAACAAAATACAACCCCAAAGAGTTGTCTGATAATGAGAAAAGACTACGACAGCAGTGGACAAGGGAGCAGCTCAGGCATGCTGGCACTCCCGTGCCTCAGAGCACTAGTTGGAAGCAAATCCCACCAGCCCTCCAGCTGTGTCACACCTACAACCTGCTCTTTGCAAACAAAGGGATTTTCTGCATATGGCCAGAGAGTGACAAGCTGATGGGTACCTGCATAGCTTCCTGACAGCTAAGGGCAGAGTCCATGACAGTCATTTATAACTCAGGTCTTCCTCTACCTCCTACCACCATTCACTCAAGAAAATAAAAAGGGTAGGAAAAGAGAGGGGCTTCAGAGAGCCAAGTGCCAAAGGGACGGAGGAAGAATACTAGTGATCAGATAGCATTGAAGAGGCAGAGAAGAAAAATTAGAGAGACAAAGCAGAGAGCCAGAAAAAAATGACAGCAAAAATAAAGCTACAGAGCAAAACAGAGAAACTTGTAAGAGAAAGAGTAAGGCAGCAGCACCAAAGAGTAAGGCAGCAGCACCAAGACCAGAAAGATTCTCGAACATAATTGACTCCCAGAAAGGCAGCACGAGAAATCAGTTACAAAATTTCTAGCACTGATAGGTCTTAACAGGAAGAGAAAACATACATTAGATGGACTCAAGAATGTAAAACTAGTACTAGTTTCCCTATCATAATAATAAAAAAGAAAAAAGATAGGAGGGGGTGAGATGGTTATGAGGAAACTCTGTGATGGAAAAGATGAAGATGACAGTCATTACCACCCAGGGGAGCTCAGCCCAGCCAGGCAAGCACACAACACCACACACCACTACTGGCTTTTCTCACCACAAACAGCAGAGTCCTGAATGAGGCACCTGACAGCCATGGCAATGTCTGGAGAGCCAGCTTCAGCCTTGTACACCCTTGACTCAACGTCATCTCCCTTTGCATCAAGTTTCCAGCCTATTTTCATAGCTACTTCTAGGGGTAAAATGACATATTTGATAAACAAATATGATTTACTTGCACTATAAATTCCCACATTTCCCAAATACAAGGCTAAAGCAAGCTTAACATACTACTGCATGCTTTCCAGCACAGAATTGACCCTGCGCAGTAACTGACTGCCATGTGTAAACACCAAATCTTTGCTTTGCTTTAGGCATCAACATTTGTAAAGTCCACATCAATAATTTACTGTGTTTTATTGGCCACAAATGTATTTTGTTACTACTTGCACAACATCAACTACACTTCCCTTTAAACCAGCAATTGAGAAAGCGAGAAATGCAAACAGGTAGGACCAAGTCTGAAAGTTTCCTATCACTCTTCCTAAAAATACTAGTCAGCCTAATAAAGGATATTACTAACTTACCCAAAAAACACTTTGCCCACATCTATCTTCAGTCCATCGCATGCACAATATCTCTACTGAAGAGTCACAAAATAAAATAGCCTGAATCCCAACCTGGCAACACTGTTACATTTAAGAAGTTTGTTACAGTAATTATTTTGAATTCAATCTGTTATAGTAATTCTTTTGAATTGTTAGAAAACTTTTTTGCAAATGGTGAATATCCAAAGTGGCAAGTAATAGAAAGAATCTTTGGTCTGTTCAGCTCATACCCTTCTCGTCGTCCTCTGACTTTAGTCCCATCTGTGTATCTCTTAGTCAGAGCACAGATGTAAAGCAGATGAAGAATCATGGTAAGACATTTCACTTGCTTTTTAGGCCAAGCACCTGCAAACAGGCTGCTGCCTGGTGGAGGTGTACACATTGTAGAACAACAGACCTTCTCAAACCAGAAATCACATTGAGACAATCTGACAGACAGCTATACAGCTACTCCTTGTACTGGTTTTGAAGGAAATAGCTCACAGGCATTTAAAAAACTTGCCACTACATCTGCAGAAACTCCATGCTGAATACTTTCAAAACATTCTGGGGTCCCAAAAAGGCATTTTGTTTCTGGGACAAAAAACAGCCTGCATTTGTAACAGTAACCTGCCCCACACTTCCTGTGAGGCTGTCTGCTGGAGAGTGAGCACCAGGCTTTGCCACAGACCCTCTGACCACACTAGCCACTCAAATCACAGGCTGTGTGCCCTGCCACCCCTAAGATCAGGTACCAGGTGACAGACTGCTTCTGCTGGAATCCACAAGTTTTATGGCATTTTATCCATCCTTAATTAAATGAAAAAAGAAAAAATCCACCAACATGCAATTATTTAAACCAAATAGGTGTTTCAAAGACACTTTGTTATAAACTCTGCTTTCTTAAATAGATTTGCACCTCTGTTCCTAAGAGTACTTGTACGCTAAGAGTACTCCTACTCATGAGGACCTACCCACGCTGGTGGGGAGGGAGGGGGGAAAAAAACCACAGACCACGTTCTTTCTACCTTTATACAGCTCAGACATTTACCGCTGCCGTGTAAAGCAGTCAAGTGCACTACAGCCACTGAAGAGCCATGCAAACAACCTCAGACACGCTCAAGCACGTAGGCAAACCGCGGTGCTTGTGACAGGCTCTGACCCGCAGCAGGTTGAATGAGGAGACGCTCACAGGAGCTGGCACCAGGGCATCTCTCCGGTGCCGCTGTGGTACCTGGCGGTGGGAGCCACGGGCTGCGTCTCGCGCCCGTACGTCCACATGCACAAGCCAGACAGCCATACACACACACACGTTTATTTACATACGAGCGCATGGATATTTACGCCCTCTTCTAAGCAAAGCTCACTGTTTCAGCAGGGTGGTACGGCCCCCCTCGGGAACCCCGCTGCTCCAGGGCCGAGGGGCCCCCCGGCCGAGTCCCACCCCGACCCCGTCCCTCCGGGACACTCACTGTGGGGATCGCTCTTCTCGCGCACGCCGTCCACCCTGCCGTCAGGATTGATGCGCAGGAAAAAGCCTCCGTTCTTGCAGTACAGCCGTTTGGGATCCTTGAAGTGCCCGGGCGGGAAGGCTCCGCTGCCCCTGTCGTCGGGCAGCGCCGGCAGCGTGGTGATGCTCCCCGCCGCCGCCATGCGCCGGGCCCCACCGGCACTCCGCCGCTCCGGGCCCCCTCCGCCGNCTCCCTGACCCCCGCGGCCGGGGGAACAGGGAGCGGAGCCGGTTGGCCCCGGGGGTACGGGAGGCAGCAGGTCCTGGGCCCGGACCCAGGGAACCTCCGCCCGAGCCACCGGCAGCGCGGCGGTGCTGCGCCAGCATCGGCTCCCGACAGCGCTGGAAACGGGATGCAGCAAACGTGCCAGGTTGAAGGTCGGACATCTCCTCTGGCGTTATGCATAAAATAACTGGGGAGTTATTTTAACCAGAAGAAGTCATGTGGCCTCTGTATCGTATCAAATTGTTTAAGTTAATTTCATCAAGTTAATGAAACACGCCGTGACTGTTAAAATCCACTTGGCAACTGTTTCACTTCTGCACATTTATTGGAGAGAAACTAGTTCTGTGGCTGCTCAACAGTAGAAAATGGATCAACTGGTATCTACAAATGGCCACAGGAGAAAACGGTGGCAACAGCCTTCTGATGCCACCACTGGTGTTTCTAAAATACATAGTCTGTAAAGCATATTGACCCATCAAATCCATTTTGTGCTGACAACGAAACAGGATGGAGATTTTTTTTTTCCCAATCCATGCTTTGTGCCCCAGATCTCCTGTCCAGCAGCAGGCTGTTCAAGCCTGTAACCTTGGGAAGCTCTCTGACTTCAAAGATGGCCTAAGCAGCCCCAGACAGCCCAACCAGGCTAGCTAACACTGGTCTTGCCATTTCACAGAGCCAACAGACAGCAACCCACAGGAAGAAATAAATGCCAAAGCAAGACAAACTGTCCAGCATACACAACTCATAATATTTCTTTTTGCCTGCATTTCTGTAAAGGAATCTTATTGCCAGTCAACTTCCCTTCCCAACTCTGACCCCACACAAGCCATAAACTGTAATTCTTTACCACAATTGGTAACAATTACAGTGGTTCCCACACCCTCACTCCAGTGCCCTAGCGATGATGGACACGGAGCAGGCAGAGCACAGCATGGGGCAGGCACAGGTTCACCCCTCGCAGTGCCATGGGCACAGCCAAGTGTCATTCTCCTGCTCATCTCCATGCATGAACCCCATCGCTCAGACACACACAAGCATACACATTCTCCAGCCTCTTGCTGCCCTCCTGTTTACACCACTTTGTGCTGTTTCTCCTGGCTATCACTGTACCTGAAAGGTTGGGACAGTCAGAGCCAAGAGTGAAAACCCTCCTCATTTCCTCTTGCTCTTCTTCTGCAACAGGAGCTGCCTTCAGGGCATTTTGTATCCTTGCACTACAGAGTCTTCCAAAGTCCTCGTCTCTTTTTTCGAAGGTGCATGAAGGGAAGGTGATGGTAGATTCAGGTAGATGAAGGGAAGAGGGGAAAACATCATCCTTAAACCTGTATGAAGTTTTTTAACTGAAAAGGAAAAAAACAAAGGAAGCAAAAAAACAAGAAAACACCCAAAACCCAAAAGATTTTCTGAAGAATAACCATCCATAGTTCACAGAATCACAAAATGGTTTTGGGTTGGAAGGGACCTCTGGAGGTCATCTAGTCCAACCCCCCTGCAGTGGGCAGGGACATCCCCAACTAAACCCTACGGCAACCTGGTATTCCCAGGTGGTCTCCCATCCAAGTACTAACCAGGCCCAACTGCTTGACTTCCGAGATCAGGCCTTCTCAGGGTGGTACGGCCGTCAAAGAACACAGAGTTCTACTCAGCTATTGCTGTAAAGAGTTCCCCTGCACACAATGCAGGCTGCTCACAGTACTCGCACATCAGACCCTGAGCACTGCCCTGGAAAATCACATTTCAGCATCTCATAGGCCAGTGCTCCATCTTCTGGGAAGAGGGACACGGCCAGCAGGGCAGGAGCAAACCCCTGTACCCCAGAGCACCCTGCAGGATTGCAGCCTTTTCCAGCTGGACACACTGCCACTGAGCTGCCTGCAGCTTAAACACCATGTTTCACAGGACAGGACCCTGACTTTTCTCAGGGTCTTCTGAGCCCTGGCTCCCATGATGGGGCCCAACCCAGTGGTGGCAGGGTGGGTAAGGTAATCAGCTCAAATTCCTTATCAAATGATCCTTTTAAAAACTTGTGCAGCTGTAAGTGGCTACCAGTAAAATTATAGGTCTCAAGAGCTCTTTAGAAGCTTGTAATAGGGACTTGTATCTGTGGGGCCTAGAAATAAAGACAAGAGAGCTAGCACTGAAGGTCATATTCCCTAAGCAATCTGCACTGGCCTCGAGGTGTGCCAATTTTCTCAATTTTTAAAAAAAAATATATTTTCCTTTCTCTTCTTCAAATGGGAAACATGTCAGTTATTATTTTCTCCCTTCTACTTTCTTCTGCAATCCAACCTCTTAATATGGTCATTAATAATCCTCTTAACATCAAGAGAAGCAATTTTGGCAGTAGCACTTTCCCTTCTTGTGGCCTCAACCACGTTATCCCTACCACCACCCTTCCTCAGTTCAGATCCTGCACACAATTACACCTACTTCCCCTCCACCCAAACCATTAATTATCCCTCCTTCCAACCCCTTTCATAAGCCCTCTCTTGGCCTGTGTAAAACATACTCCATATAAAAATGCCTTAAAACCTACCTTCTTTCTAATTCAAAAACAAACCTTGGAGACCTATTCTCTAACCTGTTCCATCTTTCTCAGTTACCTACATTTTGTGTTTGCCTTGCATTGTTTTGTAACCAGCTAGATTTTTTAACAGAATCATGGGATATCTCAAGTTGGAAGAGTCCCATAAGGATCATCAATTCAACTTCCTGCTCCTCCCAGGAATGGCTTACCTCTTGGAAAGAAAACTTGCTTTATCCAGCACTGCTCTCATACTCAGGGGTCACAGCAAACACAAGACAGACACCTCATTCCAACGGCAGGTAAGTGTGGACCATCTGCATGTCCAAACATCACCTTTACACAGTATATAATGCTTACATTTCTAGAGACCCTCAGCAGTAGTGTACTCAGAACATCTGAAAAAAAGAAAACAAAAAACAAAACCTCAATTATATTTAGTCTGGTTACAGAAAAACCTTGAAAAATCCAAGAGTAAGTTTTGAGATGCTTCAAATTAGGAGTAACAAACTCCACCAGTTTTTAATTTTTAATCCAAAGTGAAAGAATCCAGCCTACAACATTTGCAGACTTTCCAGCAGTTACTACTACAAATCTTGCCCTATGACAATCCCAGAAAACATCCGTCCCTTTTCAAGGAAGCTGATTTTAGAGGTGTTTCAGCCATATAGCCTCAGCAGTTTGCTAGGACTAGGTCTCCATAACATGTCTGCTCACACAGCTATCATGGTGTTTGAAAACTGTGCTAAGTTAATATGCAGAAGACTCGATTTACTATAAAATTAAAGCAAAGGAAGCCCTCGATTTTGAAAAGCAATTAAACCTACAGGAAAGCAAAGATACACAGGAACACCTTGGCTCATCCATCTTCCCACCATCAAGACACATCAACAGATGGTTTGTATCCCTACGGCAGAAGGAAATGCTTCCAACTAAAATGTAACATCAGCCCCAGGCCTCCATCACAGCACTTCTTGATTCTCTGGGTTTCTTGGCTTCCTAATCCCTCTCTTTGGTGCATATCCAAGCGACGATTAGCAAAAAAGAGGTGGATAAGCTGTGACTCTTTTCAAGTTTTCCCTGTGATGTCTAGCACAGAGCTAGCAGTGGAAAAATCTCATCAGCACATATGGATGCTGAATGTCTCCCACCAAATTCTCAGACATTCCCTTCTCAAAGGCAACGTACTCTGCAGAGCTGGTGGCCAAACAGTCTGGCCCTCGGCTTACAGGAACACAGGAGCTGCCAGACTCCACTGTGTGTGCCAGATCTTGTACAGAGCAGGGAATAGCCTCCACGTTGTCTGTCCTTACACAGTGCCCCAGTTAGGGCAAGCCTCATGCCCTCCAAATCATCAAATATTTATCAACATTACACCCCACATCCTCCTGATTCTCAAGAGTACAGTTATAAGAAAAATTGCATACAGGCAAGATTCAGCTGGTGTTCTCTTGACAATGAGTTGAAGTTCTTCTAATTCAGGTTTTTCCTCTAGGAAGAGAGCCTTGCAAGGTGAGAAGAAGGTAATTTTGTGAAGAACAGAGTTGTGGTAGGATAAGATGGGGAAAGAGCATTCTCTTTCTCTCTCATCAAACTTTCTGAAGGTTACAGTTCTCTGCTCCAGATGTCTCTCCCAGCTTAGAAAAATAAATCACAAAATAGGCATGATGTAGGTGGCCCTCAAATAAATCCACATCAGTGCTCTCTCCAAGTGGAAGATAACTTTCATGTGAGAGAGTGGCTTTTGTGCAGGCAGTCCAGGCAGACATCTGCAGACATGAGATATGTCTTCATCTTTTAGTGAATTATTTTTGTGTGAGATAACACATATCGGGAAAAAATTACTGTTTAATTTTCAATGTATTTTTTTCCTTCAAAGTCTGAGCATGAATTCAAGAATTCAGTAGCAATTTATCCCCCAGAATTCTTAGTTCTTTCACCATCCACTGCTGATATTCTGAGTCAGTATTCACATGCTCACCCAGTAGCTTAAACACATGCTTCAGCTGCTTTGTACAATGGAAGCATACAGCCACAAATCTGTCTATAACAGACAGAAGTTTTATTCTAAATATAAGTTACTATAGAAAGCAGTCTCATTTTTTGCTTCTCTACTTTTATAAGTACAGTTTATGAGAAGTTTCCTGCAATTTATGTATACCTGCACATCATTAAGTGTCTGAGGAAGCCTGCTTGCACAGCCACTTCTTAAAAAAAATCTGTAACACAGGTTGAGCTTTCCAGGTTTCAGCTTTGCATTTACCTTTCTGATGACTTCAGGACAGTTCATCTTTTGGGTTTTTTGTTTTTTTAATCTTATTTCTTTCTTCTTCATCTTTTTTTTTCCCCCTGGTATAAGAAGTAGAAAGAAATCACATCAACAATAAAAAAAATTTCCCCCCTATTATAAACTTCTTACACTCTTCATTCCAGTTCAGGAGAGTACTTTATTTCTGTAAAGCACCAGTGGACACTTGTTTATTTATTTCTAAAGTTAATTTGCAGAATATATGCTTAATTCAAATATGACTACAGATGGCCAAAACTTTTGTTTTGGGTTGTCTGTACAAATGGTCAATGCTAGAAACAGAACAGCCCTGGATGGCTGAAGACAAGAAAAATAACAATCCAGTGAGGCTTAAATTGGAAGTAAATCAAATTTGTTCTGGTCCAAAATGATTGCACTTGGAAAAAGAACTGAACTGTCTAGGAGCAGTGACATTTGTTGCAGATATAAGGGATAATAGTAGTGGGCTCAACTTAGGAAAAACAAGAAATAGTGTTCTGAGTACAAATACTTATGGAGGTTAGAGTTCAGAATTAGCAAATTCACCACTGTCCCTCTCCCTAATGTGTACACAAACACATATACACTCTCTGTATCCACATTCCATAGAGTAATATGTGTAAATCAGCATAACTCCAGGCTAAGAAAATAAACGATGTCAATATAAAGACTGACAACATTAATGAAAAAAAGATAATTTAAAAAAATACTCTGAAATCAAACATCATGCTCTCAAAGAATTTCAATCAATATTGGATTTTAAAGAATTTGCATTTATGATAAGGGATGCCTTAGTGGGAATAATCACAAACCCACCTCTCTTCCTCACAGCGTTGCACTACAACTGTAGGGTAATGATTTAGGTATTTCTCTCTCCTGATCCCATGCTACTGGAAGGGTAGAGGCTGAGCTGCCCCAGAGTAGGCTATGCATCAAGGTGGTTTAAAGACCTTTGTCCTGTCAGTTGTCCCAAAGTAACTTATCCCCTGCTTCTGACTCAAGACATGATTCACTTTCATTATATCACTCTAGGATAAAGCAGTTGCTCTGGCACTGGAAATGCTTGGATACACCTAAAGAGATTGTAGAGAGAGCTTTTCCCTACAGTAGAGGGAAGAAAATCACTGCTTGCAAGCTAGATACAAAAATGCAGCCAATTTCTGTCTTTGTTGTTGTCATCCTTAAAGAAACCCATTAACCCATTTGAACAGAGCTCATACAAACGCATAAGCAGCAGATCTTCACATAAACACAGAATAGTTGAGGTTGGAAGGCACCAGAGATCATCTGGTCCAATCCCTCTACTTGCAACAATTCTAACAATTTTCACACTAAACATTTCCACATAACTACAAACCACTCTGGGCAAAAATTCTCTCTCTCCCTGTGTTACACTGTCCAGCAAGCCATCGGGAAATAGTGAAAGATCTGCTGCAGACTCTTCTTGAGCTTCTTTTAAATTAAGTTCTTGTCTTATAAGGGTCGTAAGATTCTTCACATCTGTATGGACTAATTCTTGAGAATGCTAAATTATTCACATAACGGCAGCTGGAAATTCAAATCCAGGTGGAGGTGAGGAAAATACTCTTTCTGTTCACTGGTATGTTATAGTACAAGGCCAAACTAGCTTCATGGAGGAATATAGCAACGACAGACTATTCCCAAGGAACAGGAGTTACCACATCAGGCAGCTTTCATCATTTCACATTTAAGGGCAAGGAGAGATGAGATCAGTGAGATGTTACGAAGAAAAGAAGAAAAAGAAAGTTACTTTCCTACATAATGAATTCAATTTCTACCAGTTCTCAGCTGAAGTCCTGCTCTGCATTATTTCTGTAGAATATATTAGCTGGTGGGTAGCAAATCACAAGAATAGAAAACCAAAACCAAAACCAAAGCCCTCTCTCTTGGTAACAATCTGTACTGAGAGTATTCCAGAAGGAATGTCACAACTCTCCCCTTTGTTTTCTGTTTGTTTCAGGATGGTTTCCATGGATCCCCAAACCTAGGCCCCACTGAAGGGCTCCCCGGAGCATAACGCCGTGGAGCAGCAGGTCACAGACCAAGCACCACATGCAGAACACAAAGAGAGTTCACACGCTCAATATATGAAACCTCTTGCAAATAGAGCTTACTGTCCAGGGTATCAGCACAATAGTACTTGAGACAGGCCCTGAAGTGCTATTAGAAGTGCAGAGAAATTATGCAGTCCCTTGTGCTGGATTAGCTTTTAGTTCTAGGGAGAGAGAACTATCCCAAATGAGTTTGAAGCAGCATTTAGTGCTGGGGTGGATATAGTTATTATTGTTCCACCACACCCCGATGCATCCATCCGTGCAGCCACTAGCTTAGGTGAAATGCTTTCTGCAAGTCTCCCCTCTCACAGCTAGGAAATTATTCCTATATGTTTTAAGTTTGTCATTACCACCCACAAAGCTACACCTCCTACAACATCTGAAGTTGTAAGTACTGTAAGTGCAACTTAAGCCAACTGGCTCTTGTGAAACCTTGTTTGTTTCTTGGAGAGATGCTTAATGCATTTCTTCGTGGTAGTTTAAAAAACTGTAATCTTCTGTCCACATGCCAAACCAGAATTTGTTATCTGCCAAAAATGACTTTCCCAACACTGTGTAGGCTATTATCTCAAACCTGACCTGCAATAATTAACTTCAAAGCATCTGGGAGGTTCAGTGGCTCAGAGATCTGTATTTTTCTATGGAAAAGAAATACTCATTTCATGAGAGTCACTATTTAGTTTACATTCACTTTCCCCCTTCAGGAAAAAGTCGAGAATGAGTGCCTGCATAAATGACTTTGTTACACCCTCTTGAGTTTTACCAACTGCAGTCTTTCACCAAGCTCATCTTAGAAAGCAACCTGAAGAGTGAAAAGTGTTTTTATGTTGCCATATAGTCCTTCTCTCAGTGATGTGCAAACAGCTTTTGTTTTTTCACCGCTAACCAAATATCTATGTAAAGACACCACTGCTTACAGACATGACAGTGGATAATCTAGAAAGTGGTAGGAGAAGGACCTACTCATGCTTTACTGGTTGCATGTTAATTTTCTCTGTTAAAGTTATATTACGTGGCCAAAGACCTAGCAGCAAATACTATCGAGGAAGATCACTCTGACATTCCTATGGCCAGCTACTGACCTCTGCCTTCTTCAACTGCAGCCATGGATTACAACAGACAGACTGCAGACGGCATTTAGGAAAGCTTCTACACACCTGTAACATTATAATGACACACAAGGACAGCTAGCTGTACCTTAAAGATGAAGGTGCAAAATCCAAGCAACACAGACTTACAGGTGAAAAATAAGAGCTACAGGTGCCCTTAGCAGACTGAATGTTTGCTTTGAAGCCTTAGTGGTCTGTTAATGTTGTTAATCTGCCCTAATCTAAAATATGTGTTCTTTTTACCAAGGGGGCTATCAGCTGATGACAATGGAGATAAAGCAGGACCCACTAGCTTTGCTACAGGCTGCAATTACTCTGTGACATTAACAGCAAAAGGTTGTCCCCCTTGACAGTGAGCAGCAGCCAATGTATGCATGTTATCAGTGAATCTCACACTCTCCTGACAGCAGAGAAGGGAAAGTCTGTGTAATCTCCTCAGATCCAGGAATGAAAACCAGGAGGACACTGAAATAAGCACAGATACATCTTCCTTTCTCTTCTCTGCCCCAGCCTCCACCCCCAGCCTGTCTCGTCTCCTCATCCTTTGTCCCCACCCTGTT
>VWZO01019220.1:0-12113 GCA_013396975.1 Bucco capensis
CAACCTGGCCATTCTATGATTCTATGAGAAAAAGAAAGATGAAGAATATCTGATGACTTGCCTGAGATGGCACTGACTCATAGGCACAGCAAAGAGAATTGGGCTTCTCAGACTGACACACCAGCATCCTGTTCACCTGAGCTAATGCCTCTCACTGACCTAATTTGTTAAGCAAAGCCTATAGTCCAAGCTGGGAAATTATGCCAATTGCCACAATCTTATTAGTATGGAGCTAGCACCAGGCGTGAAGGACTGTGTGCACCACAGGATGGGAAGAGAATTCAAAATACCAAACTGGAAACATAGTCCAAGCAAGATATTTTTATCAAGAGTGCTGGAAACACAGTCCAAGCAAGATGTTTTTATCAAGAGTGCAAGTACAAAGTGCTGCATTTAGAGAGCAGTGAGCAGTCATACACAGGTTGGAAAAAGCAGCTAGGTAGGATACTGTTGGGGGTTCCCGGTCTGTGGCCCAGTGGAAGCATCACTAGTCAACAACAACACTGAAAAAAAAAAAAAAAAGCTGCTACCAACCCATCATGTGAGAACAGCAGCAAGGTCTAGATGAAACATCAGTATTTAAGTCTGTGTGCTGCATGTCCAGACAAAGACCAGATGCAGAGAGGCAAGTAAACCTCACATAACAAGGAAAGGTGGGAAGAAATAGGAACCAGCAGAAGGGTGGGAAGGGATATGAGAAAAGCATTTTACTTCAGTAAAACAGGAACAATTTGTTCTCCATGCCCAGGTTGGTAGGACAGGATATAACAAGCTCAAACCAAAGCAATAAGGATTTGTAGCGGGGACAAGGAGAGCATGTTAAACTCCCCAAACACAATGGAACAACGCACAGAGAAAGTACAGGGAAAAAAGCTGCTTGAATGACATGTGAAGTCCAAGTGTGAGACTCTAGCTACAGTATTCTTTCCAGGTTTTTCAGACAACTTTTTTGGCTCATAAACTTTCTTCAGGGGTGAAATCTACTGCTGTTCTTCTAAAGTTAAACAAAAATTGCTAACAATTGCTTAGAACTTTAGAGTGACAGCTTATGTGATGCTTAAAACTAAACCATCTGGTCTTACTCTAGAGAAAAAAAAAAGAATACTATCTTTAATTACAAATCCTGGTGTGTGTATATACATATGACATTCATACACACACACACAGTCACACATACAGTACATACAGATAAGGCTGTATTTATTAACACAAGAATGTAAGCACATATGCAAAAGTCTGCTTCAGAAGAACCGATTAAATCCTGCACTGCAGTCACAAAGTTACTTAAGTCACAAAGTGGCTTAAAGACTGTCCATGCCATGGCTAAAGTCTTTGAGAACTTGTGAGATATTGCACAATAAGAGTTGTGTCGGGGACAGTGGGACAGAACACCAGAAGGGGCAAACCTGCACATAAACGCAGCAAATCAGAAGTGAAGAAATGGCGTATCAAGAAGGCAGCCACAGGAGAAACAAATGATTTCCCTCAGGGTAACACAAGGAGGCAGATAGTGGGAGTTTACCACAGGAGACATAACACACTCACGCTGGATATTCAGGCACTTTCCCTTTGAAGGCAGGCAGATCACGAACGTATTCATTGTACAGCCACTTCACTTTGAAATGTAAATTCATATAGTCTGCACTTTTACACAGTCTGTGTTTCTCATGCTCTGTAAGGAAGGAAAAAAGTAGTTAGGTTTGAATTCATCACTGCATCAGACTTATAAGGGTCCTACAAAGCATGCCTGCAGTATACAATGGTTTTGAGGATGAAGCACCTACAGAGCCACAAAATCTTCATGACAAGGGATTTTAGCAGAAGGCAGGGGTTCCTGGTGGTTGATCGCTGCGGGTCTGGAGTTTATTTCTGTAGCTCAAATTAATACTTCCATTTGTTTAAAACTTTTTGACTATCGAAGCAGTAAAAATAGAGCATTCTTTTATGGCCTTTCCAATTAACATGTGACAATCCAGATTTCATCTTTGCAGGAAATAAATCAAAGAGAGTGAATCTGTTCCTTCTTGGATATAAACAAAGGCAATACCAACATGTTACAGTACATCCCCTAGAAGACAAGACAAGAAAGCATCAAGTTCTTCAGAGTCTGAAGGTGTGAGTCATAAGCAAGTTCAAATGAGCTACATAGGAGTTGAGGCCTTCCACAGAAACACTAAGGTTGGAAGAAACCTCTAAGATCATCAAGTCCAACCATACCTAACATGCCACTAAACCATGTCTCTCAGTACTGCATCTAAATGTTACTTAAACACCTCCAGGGACAGTAACTCCACCACCTCCCTGGGCAGCCTATTCCACTTCCTCTCGTCCTCTCACTGCCTACCCAGGAGAAGAGATCTATGCCCATCTCACTACAACCTCCTTTCAGATCGTTGTAGAGAGTGATAAGGTCTTCTTTGTGCCTCCTCTTCTCCAGACTAAACAACCCCAGTTCCCTCAGCCGTTTGCAAAAATTCATGACACTTACTTTTTCAGAAGGCAACTCTTTTGTAATTTATATTGCCTTCCTGAGCACAGTCCATTGGAGTGACCCATAGATATCGACCTGACACAAAGCCTCTTCCTCCTGCCAGGTTTTGTCACATTTTTGTACTCAGGGTTTATCAGGACAATGCAGATATGCATGTGCACATACCTGCCCAACACAACTCTTCCCACATGCCTATGCTGATAAATTACTGGCCACACTCAGACCTACATTTCTGCAGAGATCATGTCCCTAGTCCACTGCCTCCATTTCTCTTTCAAGAGAAAAATAAGCTCCATGTCTTTGCTCTCAAGGCCATCCACAGCCTATGTCCACACTACCATATTTCAGCATTTGACTCTCACCTCTGATCAGCCCACAATTCCTGTTTCTAAGCTGCTTGTTAAGTTCTCCCAAAAGCATCTCAGTGCTTTCTCCCAAGCCATGCCTCATTGTGCTTACACAGGCAGCTTCTTCTACGGCACTGCTTTTCTTCAAAATCCTCCTTGAAAAGAACAAAATTAATTCCTTTTTTGTGATGCTAAGAGGACTCAGCAGCTGGCTTTTTCCTGCACTTGCAACTCTGAATTATTGGCTGACCAATTCTGTACCACTGCTCCCTAGTGCCGCCTGGCTGTATCCATTTATTTCTTCTGCCAAGCTCCAACAGCATGAATACACTTTGTGCCAGGCCCCTTTGTTCACTCTAGCACCACAGCAAGCTGATAGTTCATAACTACAGTGTGAGATATGAGACTACGACATAAATGATTTTGGCTAAGACTTGGGGATTTTGTCCTAAAATTTCACTTCAGACTCATCTTCCTACTTTTTATGTGGTTACCTTATTTTGATGTGACTTTCCAAGGGCATCACTGCTGACAGGTAGACAAGATCCAACTAGATAAAAAGTGGAAGTCTTTCTCTTAACTTTGTATGGCTTTAATCTAGGACTTTGGCACAAGTTTCTAGTAATTGGGTAGATATATGCACACAGGAGCAATACATGCTACAGGTTCATCAGCAGAAGATAGGTCTCGATGTAAAATGGCACCAGCTTTCTAATCAGTTACTTGTCAGACAAGCTTATCTTACAACACCATCACCTGTTTCCAAGTAAATGCAAATTCTTGCAACTATTTCAAAACATTAAGAAATTTCACATCTCTCTTGGAGCTTCAACAACGAGAAGAAATGCCAAATAAATTATGAATTATCCAACTGAAAACACAAAAACCAAACAATCTTCCATGCATAATGATTCCATAATCCTTGTCAATTCTCAAGCATGGGAACACTCCTCCAGTGAGTTGCTTGCAAACCTGTGTAACAGTGCAATACAGATTTCCTTCTAATTCACAGGTAGCAGAACCACACAGATACAATCTCAAAAAGAAAGAAACCTAAGCTTTGTTTTAAAGAAATTAAAATTCCCAGTACGTGAGAGACATAGTCCCCAGGAATGATGGTTCAATGGACAAATTACTTTACATATGCTTCTATTTCACATGTACTATGATCTATTATTCTCTACAGGGAATTTGCTTATACTGAAGCCAAGGAAAGTCCATTCCCATTTTACATTAATATATCTGTAGAGAGCAAAGCAGATGAAACTAGCCAAAATGAATACGCAACAGTAAAGCAGGATATCGTGGCGTTACTTGGAAAGAAACCTTGGGATGTGTGAGATCGACAATCTGTAGAAATGCAGCAAAAGGACAATTCAAGATACACAAAAGATACCTTGCATATGCACATAACCTTATCTCTGTAATCCTGTCTAGCAATAATGTTAATCTCTGTATGATAAAAAGATGATGTAACCCAGTGGAAAATTTCAGGCTTGTAAGAAATGGTGTATAAGGTATGTTTTACCCTTCTGTAAAAAAGAACCTAAAACCTGAGACCTAAGAACCTACCCTCAGATCTCACTCCAGAGACTGATACCTGACTGTTACAGGAACAATAAACTTCCTGCCCCAATTTCACAAGTGGTCAGTAGTCTCAATTCGCGGCATACAAGCAGCATCTTTCTTGAGCACTGATGAAGTATGAGCATACTCAGTGTCTGAACTGCTGATGTCCCTCAAGAACAACTGCATAAGGAAATGCAAAGCTCTCTCCATAGATCTAAAACTGGAAAAAAACACAGCAATAACCATGCTCACTTAGCTCCCTGTAAGAGCAAGGAAAACAATGGACAATTATAACTTCATTGACTTTGATATATGCTGTCACCCAGGTGCTGTACTTGCATGGGGATAGTGCTGGTCCTGCAGAAGGAATGTCTGACTTGGAGGTAAAAAGGACTCAGATCAGATTTATTTCCTCAAAACCATGCAGTGCACTAAAAGTAAGTAATTCAAGCCTTTTCCTATTTTTAGGACATTTAAAACACTATCTAAAGTNTAGGACTTTGGCACAAGTTTCTAGTAATTGGGTAGATATATGCACACAGGAGCAATACATGCTACAGGTTCATCAGCAGAAGATAGGTCTCGATGTAAAATGGCACCAGCTTTCTAATCAGTTACTTGTCAGACAAGCTTATCTTACAACACCATCACCTGTTTCCAAGTAAATGCAAATTCTTGCAACTATTTCAAAACATTAAGAAATTTCACATCTCTCTTGGAGCTTCAACAACGAGAAGAAATGCCAAATAAATTATGAATTATCCAACTGAAAACACAAAAACCAAACAATCTTCCATGCATAATGATTCCATAATCCTTGTCAATTCTCAAGCATGGGAACACTCCTCCAGTGAGTTGCTTGCAAACCTGTGTAACAGTGCAATACAGATTTCCTTCTAATTCACAGGTAGCAGAACCACACAGATACAATCTCAAAAAGAAAGAAACCTAAGCTTTGTTTTAAAGAAATTAAAATTCCCAGTACGTGAGAGACATAGTCCCCAGGAATGATGGTTCAATGGACAAATTACTTTACATATGCTTCTATTTCACATGTACTATGATCTATTATTCTCTACAGGGAATTTGCTTATACTGAAGCCAAGGAAAGTCCATTCCCATTTTACATTAATATATCTGTAGAGAGCAAAGCAGATGAAACTAGCCAAAATGAATACGCAACAGTAAAGCAGGATATCGTGGCGTTACTTGGAAAGAAACCTTGGGATGTGTGAGATCGACAATCTGTAGAAATGCAGCAAAAGGACAATTCAAGATACACAAAAGATACCTTGCATATGCACATAACCTTATCTCTGTAATCCTGTCTAGCAATAATGTTAATCTCTGTATGATAAAAAGATGATGTAACCCAGTGGAAAATTTCAGGCTTGTAAGAAATGGTGTATAAGGTATGTTTTACCCTTCTGTAAAAAAGAACCTAAAACCTGAGACCTAAGAACCTACCCTCAGATCTCACTCCAGAGACTGATACCTGACTGTTACAGGAACAATAAACTTCCTGCCCCAATTTCACAAGTGGTCAGTAGTCTCAATTCGCGGCATACAAGCAGCATCTTTCTTGAGCACTGATGAAGTATGAGCATACTCAGTGTCTGAACTGCTGATGTCCCTCAAGAACAACTGCATAAGGAAATGCAAAGCTCTCTCCATAGATCTAAAACTGGAAAAAAACACAGCAATAACCATGCTCACTTAGCTCCCTGTAAGAGCAAGGAAAACAATGGACAATTATAACTTCATTGACTTTGATATATGCTGTCACCCAGGTGCTGTACTTGCATGGGGATAGTGCTGGTCCTGCAGAAGGAATGTCTGACTTGGAGGTAAAAAGGACTCAGATCAGATTTATTTCCTCAAAACCATGCAGTGCACTAAAAGTAAGTAATTCAAGCCTTTTCCTATTTTTAGGACATTTAAAACACTATCTAAAGTTGTAGAAGAGGAAGGCACAAAGCAGCCACAGCAGCACAAGCCCAAGGACTGCTACCAGCACTGTCTAACAATCTAAGCTGTAAAGGAGAGGCTTGACAATCTAAGCAGTAAAGGAGAGACTTGACACCAAGAGGATAACACTACAGGAAACTAGAAGAAAAAAGGAGAGGTCTTACCACCATAAAAGAGAACTTTACGTATGCGAAAGAAAGGTGGGGCTTGGGACAGAGAAAAGACAAAAGTGAACTTTAACAGCTCAAACATGCTGGAGGACAAAGAAAGCCAACAACCTCCTCAACCCCAACAGCTGGTACCATCTGTCTTCCCCGCTGCAATGGCCCCCGCACGGTTTTGATCAGCTGCTTTCTTTGTAAAAATAAGTGTTTAAGAGCACTTGAAGGTGGAAACACACAAGCCAGAGGTATACTTTGAAAATTCATTTTAGAAAAAGTAAAGAGTATGGGAGACATTGGTCTCAGCACATTTCTGTTCTGCTTTATAACCTGCTGGTTTTAAAGAGCTTAGCAGCAGCAACAGCAGAAGAGTGCACAGATATTTTGCAGTAACTGCTGTGTTTTATCCTAAAAAGACTGAAGAGTTCTGTAAGTCTCTCACATTTCCTCAGCAGTTTTCATTTGGAAACAGTCTCCTCCAGAGATGAGCTTTTAGGGTCACCAAGGCCATGTTATTAAGGCATTAATAGGGAACTGCTTCCTAGCAGTATACTTTCTAGCATCATGTCCAGTCCTATTTTTCAGGCAGAGAACAAGACCACCACGATATCCTTAATCCATGGTTATTTTTTCTTGATTGTCAGCCTATTTTTCATCAGTTAATTTCTAGCAAATAATGTCAAATTTCTGCAAAGAAACTGTACTCAAGCTGGTGAACTATTAACGCTTTGTATGTATATGTATGGCTAGGCTTCACGAACGAAGAGCCAGGGAGGGCTCCACCCACGCTCCTCATCACCACCTTTTACAAGCACACTGATAAAAAAGCAGATAGCACCCTCGAGCCTGTACAATGGATTTTTTTTAGGTGAGACACAGCATGCACAGAGCTGGACCCACCCTTTAGTCCTAAGGTTCATCTGCCAGGGCCTAGCAAGCTTGGATGCTGGCAGCGAAGTCCTTAGGACGTAGGTTTTACTAGAGTGTCCTTCTCTTAGATGGAAGGCCTTACAAGGCTAAATGAGCTCAATCTGCCCAGGTTTGGAATCAGAGTTGTCCTTCTCCTAGGATGACTGCCAGAAGGCTAATGAGCTCATCCTATCCATACAAGGATTATAGGAACATGGGTTTCGCTCCCCATACTTTACCACGGGTAATGAGTTTAATGCTCTCTCTGCTGTCAGCACAGTTATCGCACCAGGGGCCACAGAGGACCCCAGGTGATTTTCAGACTGTGCCTGCATTAACACTTCAGACAGCTGGCATCTGTGTATGAATCTGATTCCCCTTATTAGAAGTGCGAATGTGGAAGAATGATTTATTTCAGTCATGCCCGCCATGTCTGCATAAGAGATGCTTCCAATTTTCAGCTTTCCTAATGTGTCCAAAATAAGACGAAAAATTGCTGTCAAGGATGACATTGATTTTATATTACTGTTTTTTAATGTCTTTCTGGTAAAGGAAGAGCAGAAGCCCACTTTGCTTGGAGTGTTTGTGCTTCCTAGGTCACAGGTATTTCACAGAGGACAGTGAAAAAACTACTGACTCCAGTTACCAGGGGGCTTACAAGGATGTTAACAAGCTGCTGAGCACTGGTTGGCATCCCAGAGATGAAGCTAACTGTATGACTTGGAAAAATCATCCTCTGGGCTACAGTGACTCCAGGGTAGCATGATCTTGACAACTAAGTCTGAGCCACATGACATGTCTATCCAATCTGTTTTACTCTCAGGCTGATGGAGAGCTAGGGACACTTCTAAGTATCTCATCCTGTACCGCCTTCATCACCACAGAGGGAAGGACCAATCTGCTGTTCATGGTGCCTGAAGCTTTCACTTCTTTGGGAGAAAGAAAACCAAATAAGTGTGGTAGATCATGGAACTTCTGCTCTTTGTCAGAAGCTGAGTCTCCCTAGGGGAGAGGAAGGCATAAGACAGGTCAGCAGGGCATTTTCCTTCCAGCAAACACACTGCTGCTGTGACTACTCCTGCCAGTTGCTGAATATATTTTAAAGAGAAAACTGGTGGTTCATTTTTATAACTTCAACATTTTACACATTATTAATCTAACTCTTCAAAAGGTGCCCAAAAGACACATGCTGCAGCATCCACAGTCCAGCAAGACGTCTGGTTCTGAAGCCCCTAAACACTGTAGTCTAGGTATAAATTAGCATTTATACATTGCCCTGCACAGGCTGCAAGGTACACATGGGAGTAAGCTCCAACTGGGAGAGGCATGGTTAGCTGCCACTCATGAGGAAAATGCAAAACAACTCATGCAGCCAGGCAGTGCTCTCCAGCTCAGAGAAACCATCTTCCAGCTTGAGCCTCCCAACTCTCTTCCGTACTGCATATTGGAGAGCAATTGTGGAAGCATCAGGCTGGCAGGAAGGAGGGGACAGTTTTACAGAGCCAGGCCCACACTCTTTCTACACCCAAGCCATTACTGCATGGTTTTTAAGCTGGAAGAAAATTTACTGGCACTGCAGAGTGAAAGGGACAGAAGGGAAGGAATAGAGCCACACATGAACTGGATCTTTGGCCTCAGCAGTTGTTCTTCATCTGACATTATCTACATCTTAATATCTGACAACCAGGAAAGGAGCCCTTACCCAGAACTGCTCAGCATATCAGGTACTGTGAAAAATACAACTGGAATGACTAGTCAGAACATGAGTTGCCTTACAGTACATACCCTCCATTTCTGCAGTAGCAGTATGTTCTTCCAAGTCTTCTTTGCAGATCTGCTTGTCACTGGCATAAACTACAGGACACTAATGCTAGTATTAGCAACTACATCCAAAGCGCTAAAATTACAGGTACCAGATTAAAGTCTTTGCCTGCTCATAACTACAAACTCTACCAATGAGCATGAACTTACCACTTGGTGAGGTCAATGAGCTCATGTTATCCAGAACTTCGAACATAAGGGAAAACACCATGAAGAAAAGTTAAAAGCAAGTGTTATACTCTGGGTTCATGTCCACATATCTCCACAAAACAGATTTGCTTTTGTTGCAGAAAGCTCCTGATGCATACAGATCTTGGAGCACAGCAGAAATGTACCCTGTGATTACGCCACAAACTGGCAAAGACAGAAATATGACACTCTTGGTGTTGTTAAACTAGTAGAGAAATTAACTGTTCAAACTGAGAAGTGACAGAGCCAAGAGGTGAGGGCCCTATATCTAATCATAATCCTTTCATATAATTTGATCTGTTTCCTTTATTCCTTTTTCCCCTCAGTCAAAACAAACTCCAAGCAAACAAAAAACATGCAGTGAGATAATCCAATCATCTATATTTAAAACACATTATTGTAGAGCTTGTTCTAAAGGTTATCTTCATAAGTTTCTCCTGAAGAGAAAGCAGTGAGGAATCATGCTTGCCTCAAATAGAATTCTGCATCCAGAGGATTTCTTGAATATGTATTTGGAAGAAACACACACCAACACAGGCTCCATCATTGCTCAGTCCTCCTGCAAGACTTGCACAGCTACAGTACAAGTACATATACCACGCAGTTTTTCAGATTTTGTTCAAAGTGCAAACCCTTCCCTGTCCATCAGCTGACTCTGTGTCAACTTCTCTTACCAAGAAATGCTTTGAAGAAGGACACTCTTTCAGTAAGTATTTGCTATGCACTGATGAACTCACAGGTGGAAACATTATGTCAATTCTTGTCTTAAGAAGCTCAAAAGCAACCAGAAGCATGTCAGGAAAAGCTAAAATAAACCCAGATTCACCAGGGGGGACAGAGTCAAAGGGAATATGGTATAAGATGTGAACAGAGAAAACTTTGGAGTTATGCTAGGCACTGACAATCAAATAGAGCCATTTAAAAATAGGGAAAAAAATCAAAGCGATGTACCCTGTAACAGACAAATTCACACACAACCAACCAGTAACCTTTTTGCAGCTGCATTTAGGATGCAACAGGGAAAAAAATCTTAGGAAAGGCAGCAACTAGATCTGGAAAGATCCAATTCTTACTGCTTCACATAAAGCGGGAAGATATGGCACTTTCAACATGTAGAAGAGCACACTGCATTATAGATTCCTGAGAGTGAGCACATGGATAAATAAGGACAAAATGTAAAAGCAAGTCAAAAGAGTTTGCAGTTTCTAGATAACATGAAGTTATTACAGTTGCCTTATCTCTAATGTGTGAGCAAGTAGTGACATCACTATAAAAGAGACTCATCAACATCATTAGGAGATCTTAGTCCTTCTTCCCAGTGTCTGTTCTTACATCAACATGATCTTGCAAGACAAAGGCACTGTGGGATACAAGCATATATAAAAAGTTCTTAACACAGAAGTGAGAACATTTCATCCAGACCTGCCGAGTTGGCAAAGGGTGTCCTCCCACAGCACAGTCTCTAACCCTGTTGCATTGTCAGAGACTAAGAAATAGATGCAGTCAATCTTCACTTACAGAACAATCCCACAGATGTTCCTGAAGAACAAAATGCAGGAAACTCTCTTACTAGCAGCAGTTTTGTTCTAGCAGTCTGAAGTAAGAGCCTACAGGTCTTCACTCCAATAAATGAACTTAGATCAATCTGGGGACAAATGGATTGAGCATAATTTTGTGAGTGACCAGAAGAAGTAGCTTGACTTGGTTTTAGAATACGAATAGAGCTAGCATACCATCAGCAGCATTGGAAATTCTATTTTACCACAATATAACCTTATAGATGATCATAAAGCTTGACCCTGCAAAATATTGGGAAAACAACTGCCATCACAGCTGCAGATCCAGTAGGAGCTGAATGCTTTCTGAACCTTATAAGAAGATGCTTACTTTGTGAAAATGAATTTACAGAAATAAAGCCAAGTTCAGAAACTGTAATCAACCATTGTAAGAGCACTCCAAGAAGCAGAAATCCTTTCCAGGAGTTTGCTGGGTTCTGAATACCTAATACATTTTCAGGAACAGCAGAATTTCTCCTCTACTAGAACTCTGGTGGATCTATGCAAAGATTATTTTAAAATGAATATGTCTGTAGCAGGATTTGTTTCAACAGCATGTTTCTTCCAATGTATCATCTGCACTCTGCCAATGATGGTCTGCATTGTATTATCTGTATTCCAGGAGGAAATAATTAGTGACTTACTGAGCCAGCTGAATCCCAACAAGTCTATGGGACCAGACGAAATCCACCCCAGGGTAATGAGGGAGCTGGCAAAAGAGCTTGCCAAACCGCTCTCCATCATCTTCCAACAGTCCTGGCTCTCTGGGGAGGTCCCAGATGATTGGAAGTTGGCGAATGTCACCCCAATTCACAAAAAGGGCTGCAAGGCTGACCCTGGCAACTATAGGCCTGTCAGCCTGACCTCCGTGCCTGGCAGGGTTATGGAGCAGATCATCCTGAGTGCAATCACACAGCACCTTCAGGATGGACAAGGGATTAGACCCAGCCAGCATGGGTTTAGGAGGGGCAGGTCCTGCCTGACCAACCTGATCTCTTTTTATGATCAGGTGACCCACCTGGTGGATGAGGGGAAGGCTGTGGATGTGGTCTATTTGGACTTCAGCAAGGCCTTTGACACTGTCTCCCATAATATACTCTTG
>VWZO01019221.1:0-21154 GCA_013396975.1 Bucco capensis
CTTACCACGAGGGTGGTGAAACACTAGAACATGTTGGCCAGGGAGGTGTTTGAGGCCCCATCCCTGGAGGCATTCAAGGTGAGGCTTGACAGGGCTCTGAGCAACCTGATCTAGTTGGGGATGTCCCTGCACACTGCAGAGGGGTTGGACTAGATGACCTCCAGAGGTCCCTTCCAACCCAAATGATTCCGTGATTCTGTGATCTGCAGGAAGTGGTGAAAGGTATTATGGATTCAGAAATGCCATTTCTCAGGTTTCTCCTGAAACAGGCTCAGTCTAGAATGGGTCAAACACTACTGGCTGTATCTCTTTTTGAGCTAAATATTTACAGCTGTGGCTTACAACTTGATATCTATGCCCTTGGAAATCTGAATGTCCTGGACAAATTCTGTTGGTAACACTTCAGGAAAGAGCAGTTACCTCAGTAGGACAAAAATCCTGCTTGTGTTCTTTATCAAACCTTTGTACATTTGAGTATTGTAACAAGAGCATGCCTTTATCCAGGAAGCAGCTGTATTTTAGGAGTTTTATGAACAGCTCCATCATAACTTGAGTGCTGCAGGCAAATCGGGTTGTGGAAGCATGCTGTCAGGACCAGACACCGAGCTTGTTTCACAGTAACTAACTGGAACTGAGTGAAACTGTTCCCATTTACAAGTGCTTCTCTTAAATAATTTGCCTCCTGGGTCTAATTGCAGCTGAGATGAATCACTTCCATAGTAACCGGATTTACGACTACAACAGTGTCATTCGTCTGTATCTGGAGCAGCAGGCACAGTTCTATGAAACGGTAAGGTGTGGTATTTCATTGCCATTTTCCTGGCACATACTGTGCTGCTACTTTTATAAGAAGTACTCACAGTATTTAATCATCTTTCTGTATGAGCCTCTCTGAGTGTAGATATTTGAGGAATTGTATATGTAAAAAAAACCCAAACCCAAATGAATTAAAATAATATTTTCCTATAGATTCTATCCTATGTATCCTATGACTGCCATATTAGACCTATCTGACCTGAAAACCAGTGTTGAGAAACTTACTGCTGACAGCTTGTTTGGGTTTTAATTTCTTTTTGTCACTCTACTGCCAGTACTAAAATTTAAAAGAATTTTAGTTCTGTGATACGCAGTAAAAAACACGTGGAGGGAGGGTGTCAAGAGGATGGAGCTAGACTCTTCTTAATGGTGCCAAGCAATAGGACATGAGGCAGTAGGCACAAACTGGAACACAGGAAGTTCCACCTAATACATGAGGAATAACTTCTTTACTGTGAGGATGACTGGGCACTGGAGTAGGTTGCCCAGAGAGATTGTGGAGTCTCTTTCCCTGGAGTTATTAAAAAGCTGTCTGAACACAATCCTGAATAAATGTGCTCTAGGGGACTTGCTAGAGATGACCTCTGGTGGTCCCTTCCAACCTTAATCATTTTATGAATCTGTTTCATGTGAGTTTGACTGTGCTGGAACTTAGCTTCTGTTATTTAAAGGAGTAATACAAGCAACTGGTTGCCCTTCACAACAGTAAAAGGTTTTAGTAGGGCTTCAGAGGTATCTTCAGTGATTGAGAACTTCAGGTCCCCCATCAGGTCTCTCTGCTGAGTTCCTCTGACACTCGGAATTGGGACCCATCCCGATTTTTCTGGTTGCAGCCTCAGCACTCACCTTGTACCAATCCTCTTTACCCCAGTAGAGGGACCAGATCCATGTTCACACGTGGGGTGCTGGCTACCATGAGAGCTGTGGGGAGAGCACAGGAGCTCTGTTCTCATGTGTGACCTTGGTTCAGCAAGGGATGGATTTCATGAAGAATCTGGCTTTGTTCCTGTAGCTCTCCTGCATAGTGCAGTGCTAGATAAGTTAATAGACAGGCTGGCAGCCCTGCCTACCAATGCTTTCTCCCACGCAACCTGAGTGGTGAAAGTGCAAAATGAACAAGGCAGAAAGCATATAGAAGTCTTTATAACAGAATGCTTTGAGAGACCTACATACACAAGATCTGCAGTAAAAACTGTAGTTTTTCAGAAAATGAGAAAATTAAATTGAATTTCTTAGCCTGAAGTCATGTTCCTGCATAGTGTAAAGTGACTGTATAGTAAATATGTTCTGTTTCTTTGTTTCAGATTGCACAGAAGCTGAGGCAGGCACTCAGTCGCTTTCCTGTGATGTAGAGAATCAGGAGTAGTCAACAATAAAGAACAACTCCAAAGTGCTTTTCTGATTTGGTGGCAGTGCTAAGAAAAACTTACTAGCCTTTGCCAGCCAAAAAAAACCCAAACAAACCAACCACCCAACAACAACAAAAATCAATTGTAGAAAAAAAAAATTATTTAAAATTTTACTTTTTCAGCCTAAATCATAAGATAATGTTCTCTTATCTTGAATGCTCTCCCATTTGTACATTATTTAAATAAAAAGGCTAGATAATGCCCTCAGTTATGGGGATCTAAATTATCAAATCGATATATTGCCATGGACTTAATGCAGACTTGTGTCTGTCAGATGTTCTTCCAAAAACTCTTAATCAACTTCAGAGTTACAAATTTATATCTTTTTTTTTTTTTAAGTGGGGAAGCAGACAAGCTTGAGAAAACAACTTTAATACTCATTATATTCAATTCAACTCTCTAGCAATTCAGTAGGCAGGAGGAATTATGTTTGTGTATGTTTCTGGTACATGCTCATGATAATCTCCTGAATGAACACTTTGTTCTAAGTTTTGCTTCCCATACACAGCCATGGCATACTGCTCCATTATGACTTCTGGTAAACATAGTTCATTCTTCCCTTTGTTTTTTGTTCTTCTGAGTAAATCTTATACTAGTGGCACAGCACCTCAGAGCTTATGTCAGGCTCTTTCTCGCTATGCACTGTGTAAGAAGACAAAGTACAAACAAGGAACAAGCCATTCAGGAAGGTGTGAAAAACAGTTTTTCCATATCAGCACTTTGACACCTTCCCAGTGTCATGCCATAAGGCACTGATGTTCCTCAGCACTGTACAGAGACAGCATCACTTTTACCCCTCTGAGAGTTTGAAGTGTTTTGGCAGAGGGGACACTGCCACATCTAAACCAACCTAGAATAAGTCCCCAAATTCCAGCTAAGCTCAGGTCTTCATGCAGTAGTAATGGTATACTACTGGCTTGGGTTAACTTTTTTGTTATCTTCTAATGCAAACTAAAAGGTGACAAAAGTACTGCTTAACATCATCAGTTATCACAGAAACTCTGTGTTTGGATCATCATCTCTTATCAAGTGGCCCAGTGTCCTTTTTCATACTACTGAAATAACATTTCAGGCCTGGCTTTTCAAAACAAAAAAGCCACCACCAACTCTGTTCACAATGGGCACCAGCTACAGTAATTCGTTTCATGCCATCATCAAGCAGGAAAACCAAATTGCAGTTTTTGCTAAAATGTGCCTAGAAAATAAACATTCTAGCAAAAGATTTTTTTTTTTTTAAAATGCATTTTACCAAGAAGCCATTCGAGTGACAGGTACAGTCTGCTGGTTGAACAGTTGCCTTACTCTGTTTTGCATTGCTGTTACTTCTGTGTGCTAAAAGGAAAACTCTGGGTCTGCCTGAATAACCTGAAACCAAACCAAACAAGACTAAGCCTAAGTCTAGATGCTTTTCAGTGTCACGGGTTTTGTTCACGTTTTATAAACCTTGGCTTATTCTCCTCCCAATTTTAGTTGTTTGCTTCCAAAATTCCGTAGCGCAGTGTTGTTTGATACAGGCATTTAAATATGTACAAATTGTAAAGAATGTGTATAAATGTTTTACACCAAATAGAAGATCTGCTTGCATGTAGAAGCAGCTTATATAATAAATTGTTACAATATGTACAGTAAATTCTGAAATCACTTTTTCAAGCCAGCATTTTTTAGCATTTGTATATTCACTTTTTGGTAATGAAATCTCTTTGTAACAGACTCTTAATTTGGGAGGGGGAAGGGGAGGGGTCTTTTTACCAATCTTTAAATAGCTCCATATGCACTAAAGTTGAAGGTTCTTTGTCTTGAAGAGATTGTTTTGGAATTTAAGTGTAAGCTATGCATTCCCAGTGCAGGGAAGCTATGACAGCAGCAACTATGTCAAAGATGCAACATTTTGGGAAAGAAGAAAATCTGTTTAAAGACTTCTAGTAAAATGAAGTTAAACTGATAATAAATATTTATGTATATCCACCAGACTTATTTTTTTTTCTTTCAAATAATCACATTGCTTTTTAACAGGGTGATGCAGTATGAGACAAATTGTACTTATAGGAGCTTACATCAGCTTCTATACATTGGCCAGCTGAGAAATGAGAAAGGATTCATGTGTCTTCTGTAAAGCAAGCATCACGACTGAACAGTATAATAGTGCTAGCAACTGCAAACCAGCAATGGCTATGCATATGTTGTAAGCTTTCATTATTCAGGTCAGTCCAGCTCATGGTTGATGGAACCCTCCTGACTGCAAATAAGTAGTACACCACAGCGCTACTGTGTGTTCCTGGGTTTGTGTTGACATGATGTTGAACCAGAATAGAAATGAGATTGTCTTTAGTATTTGTTTTTTAAATTAGACATGAATAGTGGCATAGTTAACTTGGGTGAGTTGGGAGCAACAGAAAACTTTCATACTGAAGATGCAGTCATATAACAAGAATAACAAGTTAAAAGTAAGAAGTTGAGAGATACACTCCAGAATTACATTTGTCGTAGCTGAATAATTAATCTCTGGCACATTAAAAGCCTTAATACTGTTTCCTGGCTTATGTTTTTCTTCAAGGGTGAGCAAAATACTGGCGTTATCCCAGTGACTTTGTAGAAGACATCAAATGTCCTAGCTGTTGGGTTTAACTTTAGCAGTAATGGAATAAACAGCTAAAATATACTAAATTCATTTTTAGCAATAAAAATGTAGCTATGGGAATGCTACCTGTATTTCTTGTCTGCAGTTAATCCCACATGGGATTAGACTAAAGCAGCAGACTGTTGTTGTATGATGTATGGTATGTTTTTTGGAAGAGTACTGTCTGCTGCAGTTAGAGTATTTTTTACTGCTATAAAGCCTAACTTTGCTTGACTACTGAAATTTTTACAGTACTGAGCAATTTCCTTTTTCTATGACAAAGTAATTGAGAAAGTGTTACCATAACACATTTAATTTGATAAAATCTGGTTAAATATTATACATTAATTATACTGTTAGCATAATTGATCTTGTTTAGTGCAGCAGAATAATTCAGATTAAGAGTCTTGAAAAAAAAAAATGCATCTCTTGTGCTGTGGTTTAGTTTGACATACACCAGATGCTCTACCAGTCAGGATTGGCCAAAAGTACTCCACAGCCTTGTCGTGTGCATCCATCTGCAGCAAGCAAAGCATTCACTAGTTGGGCATCCTGCTACTGCTGCTTCTGCTGGCTTTAGTGCTTTGCACTGAGACATGAAGGGGTGACTGGCAGGAAAGCTGTATCTGTAAACGTGGCACTAAGCTTGGGGGAGGAAGAGCACTGCACATTACCTAAACCAAAGCAGGTCAAGTACCCTGAGACTAAACTGCAGCTACCTGGGGGTGTCTGGCGAAGGAAGTGTGCTGTTTTCTCATGCTTTCGTGTCTCACTGTGTTTCTTCAGACTTTTTCTGGCCTGCAGACAGTCTCTGCCCTGAATGAGGAAAGACCAGAGCAATATGACCACAAGCACCAGGTGAGCTCTCCAGTTACTAGTTTCAGTAAATTAACCTGCTCTGAATATGTGATATTTCCTATAGGCTTCCTCACTGGAAATGTGGGTGTGCATGGATGGACAAATAGAATTCATAGATTCATAGAATGGCCAGGTTGGAAGGGACCTTAAAGATGATCTGGTTCCAACCCCAGGTTGCCAGGGCCACATCCAGCCTGACGTTGAACACTGCCAGGGATGGGGCATTCACAACCTCTCTGGGCAACCTGTTCCAGTGCCTAACCACCCTCCGGTTAAAGAACTTCCTTCTAATCGCCAGTCTAAATTTCCCCTCNTCTGGTATATCAACCACACCACTCAGCTTCGTGTCATCCGCAAACTTGCTGAGGGTGCATTCGATACCCATGTCCAGGTCATTAATGAAAATGTTGAAGAGCACCGGTCCCAAGACAGAGCCCTGAGGGATACTACTCATCTAGGTGCTCTCCACCTAGACAGAGAACCATTGACAACAACTCTCTGGTTGCGTCCTTCCAGCCAATTTCCTATCCACCGAACACTCCACCCATCAAATCCGTATCTCTCCAGTTTTGAGATAAGGATGTCATGAGGAACCGTATCAAAGGTCTTACAAAAGTCCAGGTAGGTGACATCAGTCGGTCTTCCCTCATCAATTGCTGCAATCACTCCATCATAGAAGGCCACCAGATTGGTCAGACACGATTTGCCGTTAGTGAATCCATGCTGATTGCTTAGTATCACCTCTTTATCTTGCATGTGCCTTAACATCACTTCCAAGACTATTCGCTCCATGATCTTCCCAGGCACAGAGGTGAGGCTCACTGGCCTGTAGTTCCCTGGGTTGTCTTTTCTACCCTTTTCAAAAATAGGAGTGATGTTATGCTTTCTCCAGTCTCCCGGGACTTCACCTGACCTCCACGACTTGCCAGATATGATGGATACTTTTACCTTTTTTATGGATATGATGGATACTTTTACCTTTTGCTGTGAAACACCTGTACCATGATGTGTGAGTATTCTGTTTGTATGTTAAGGATAGAGAAACCAAAGGACAAATGAATTTTCACATGCTAAGAAGGTAGGGCTAAGAATGGAACTCAAATGCTAATCCTGAGGAAGGAATTTAATGCTGTAATTCACCTAAATTCAAAACTACAATTCTCAATCCTTACCCAGCTTCTTTATCCACCCTTGGGCCTCCCCCACTCCCAGCCCCTTCAGCTGATGCCTAACTCCCGAGCTCCTGACAGTTTGCAATGTTGAAGTTTGTGATACATGCAAGAAGCACCTATTACATTGCTTGTCATAGCATCCACCCATATCCACCTGCAATTATGTGATGTCTCAATGACTAATGAATTTGGTCAGTCACAAGAGACTCAAAAATAGTGGTACAGCAGCCTGAAGTTAACTGAACAGAGACTGTGAAGAGCATGCTCTCATCCTTTCTGTACCAAAAGAGAGGATAACAGGACTGAAAACAGGACATTAATAAATTGAGAGACAAGCTTTTTATTTGTGAGCATTTATAGTAGAATATCTGAAGAAAATTAGTATGTTTCCAAAAAAGAAGTGATAGCTGTGGATGAAACTAGATGCTAATGGTGCTTCTAACACAGAAACTAAATACTTACCAGGCTTCTTTAGATCTGTAATTACATCAAGATAACAAGGTTAGGTTACTTAAGGTACTAGCTATTGCACTCTAGCCCTTAGTGTACTGGAGTAGTAGCAGTTTCTAGGCCTATGAATTATTTTAGAAAAATAATAATGTTAAAGTAATTACCAAATAATACTGTTATTTCAAACACAACAACAAAGCTCAACAAAACACAAACTCTTTGTAATACTTGTAAATCTAGACAGATGTTTCTCTCAATCCTTTTAAATGAAAAGATTAAATGCATCCCTTCATTATGCTTCTCTGCTTTACATTTTGAAGGAAGAGTAGAGTCTCCCTGTTCCCATGTTAATCCTTGTGCATTGCCTGCTCATTTATACCTTTCTGGACACATCAAAATTTATTACACTTCTAACATGAATGGCAGTGTATTAACTTGGTTGGCATCTCTGAGACCCTGTGTCTCCTACTAGGGCAGGAGGGTATCGTTGCTAGTATGTCCTTGCCATTCTGTAAGACCACCTGGAAGGCTTTGGCTACAATGTCATCCCTTACAGTACTCCCAGCACTCACAACTGTACTAGGAATTTGAAATGTCTACTGGGATTTCTTAAAGTCCTTCAAAACGTTTGTGCAAGAGTACTACCTTTTTTGAAACACCAAATTAAAAAAAACAAACACAAACTATCACTATAATGTCCAATGACATGCTGGAAACACCGACCTTCAGAAGTCCCAAACAAAATACAGCCACAGGACAATGCTCTTAGACAGATGATATGGTTTTCTTTGTTTCATCCTGTGCATAGACATGAGTTGGATTCAGTGATCCTTGTGGGTCTAACTCAGGACACTTCTATGAGTCACTGCTTATCTAGTCTTCATCTATTTATATTTATTTTATTATTTTTAAACAAATTCTTTCCAAGCCAGACACAGGATCTTTTCAAGCATGTTGTATTCAGTAATGTAATGATTCACCAAGTTGAACTGTTGCCAAAGGGGGAAGGTGCCTCAAGGATGAGGGCAATACAGGGGTGAGGGGCAGTTTTCTAATTGTCGACTAGTTTCTGACTAGCTGACTAGTATTTTTAAGTTCAGTAAAGATTTTATTTAAAAACTCAACAGATTGAATAGAAGTGAAAAGTTAAACATGACATCTGTTGCAATATAGTAGCAAAATATAAACCAGGCTCCTTGCTGTTAAGAGGGAGCTGCTGAACTGGACATTGCCCCATAAGATTGCAGTCTGATTGCACTCGCAAGGATTGCACTGCTCAGGACTTGTTATGCCTGCAGAGAAAGATGGGAAGTAAGGAAACTCTTCATTTGTCTTCCCTGTTTTAAGTCGTGATGCTTTTCTGCCAAATCACACCTACCAAACTTAACAGTAAGGACATTTTTTTTTCCCCAAGACAAAGCTTGGGAAGCAGTATGTATAGAACACATCTCCCCCAGTACAAGGATGTTTATATTTGCTTGGCAATAATAATCTTTACTGTGTAAGAGCTAGTGCCAGTCTATCTGCTGCTTATACACACAATCTTAATGATTGTCAGAAACAATTAAAAACTCCCCAAACAAAACCACAATGCAAATGTTCATGAAAGTTTCCCAAAATTTAAACCAAATTTGTAATTAGTAAGAGGAGGTTACTATCCAAAGACTGCTATACTGTAAAATAAGTCTCTAGGATGGCTGCAGAAGGTGGGATTTATGAGAATGTGGGGTAATATCAGCATGAGAAAAGGGGAGCTTTCAGGGACTGCACTGGCTTCAGAGAAGGCTGAGTGTCTGCTCCTAGAACAAGAGACAACTTCAGAAAAGCTGTGGTTGTAGTCTGTCTGACACAGCTCCCCTCCAAGCGAGCTGCTAGGCTTACATTGTAATTATCTAGTGTTAGCAGGGAATAAAAATGATTAGTAGCCTTAAGTAATTTTTTAATAGTAAAATAAAAAAGCCCTTCCTGAAAGAGATTGTACATCATGGGGGAAAAAAACAAAGCCAACCAACAAGCAAACATTGTATTGGGTGATATTGGGTGGCTGCAAGGGAGCTTGCACCAACACTCAGAGCAAGCACAGAGAGTACTGCAGAGCTGTGCATGGTCTCTGAACTGTTTCTCACTGCTGTGGAACCAGAGAGAAGTAATCAGCTCAGCCCCACTGCTGAACCCTGGCTGGCTCCAGGTGTGGTGGTAAATGCTGCTATAGCACAAAACCAGACAAGATAGATGTGTGCTGTCACTGTCTTGTTCCCTCCTTGACCCCAGGATGCAGCAACACCTTGGATGGCCCTGTGTGGAACCAGTTAAGATCTTAGAAAGCATCTTGGTTCTGCTCTGTGCCTTGCCAAAGAGGCTTTGCTAGACATCTGATGGCCCTGAAGGCAGAGAGAGGGTGTGAGTGTAGCTGGCTTCTGGCACTGAGTCAACAGCCCTAGAAATCTACCTTAAAGTTTTCTCCTGTGTGACTCCAGCCACTAAAGTTAAACTCAATAGCCAGCACTAGGCAACAGTTCAAGATCAAAAAAACATACCAAGCTAATAACTCTAGTCAACATGCATAGGTCTATCTGTTAAGGCAGTAGGTTACTTAAAAGTTGTCACTTTATAATAGTTTCTCTGCAGTATCTTGTATCCTGGCCTATCCAGGATTTCTGTTCCTCTATCAGGACAGCCTTCTGAGTGGCAGTTTCTAGGATTAAACTGAGTTTAGCTACTCTGTTTTCCAGGAGGTGTTTTTAAGCCCACAGAGCATCTCTGCTTTTACCCAGGCACGCTATGAACTCTGTTCATCAGTATTTCCATGTGGAAAAGATCTTCTCCAGTTCTGGCTCTTCCATGTAGTTTGCAATAAATCTCCTGGATCAGATGAAGTCTACTTCAAATTTCTGGAAGGAATAAAGAGAGAATTCAGCTGAACTCCTACCAAAATATGCAGGGAGTATTATTCAAGATACCTACTCTGTAAGAAAAGCACAGGAAAGCTATCATTGCACCATCTTTTTAAAAGACATGGGTAGCAATTACAGGGATAACCAGGCAGTAACTCATCAGGATCCCTAATAAAAGAAACTAACCATCATTTGGTTTGACCATTTTGACCAGTCAGGCAAAAAGCATCAGAGGATGATGCAAGGAGAAGGGAGGGGAAGGAAGAAAAAAGCATAATGGTAATGAGGACAGCAAGGAAGGCAATCCAAAGAGCTAATGAAGAAGAGGTAATGAAAACAGCAGCAAACAAACATTGCATGAGGTGAACAATAGTGGACTGGGCGCCTGACAGAAGTAGGGCTGTTACTTGCAGCTCAGAGAGGAAGACATAAACCCTGGTGTCACACTCCAGCCTCCCCTCCCCCTCTGAAGTTTGGTTAACATGGCACTGTAATTCTCACACTCCAGGAGCTGGCTTCCTCCCAAAGCCACAGCTTTGCTGAGCTCTTCCAGCCACACCCACTTGCTTTACCAAGCTGCTGAGGTTATTTTGGCCTGTCCACAATCTCACCCCTTTGCACCCACACCAGCCTGTTGAGGTTACTGGTACCATTGAGGTACCTGTAATGGTGGCTAATACCAAAAGTGAGGAAATGTTCTAGGAATAGAATGTAGATTACAGGGAAAGATGGTTTGTCATCTCCCTTCCACCTTGATAATTTTTAACACACACACACAATTGGAGTAAAAGAATGATAACAGGCAGCAAATGAATTTACCTCTAATTCATGGAAATTTCAGTCAGCAGGACCAGTGAACCCTAGGCTAGCCTACTCACCTATACAGACTAATCATTCCAGGCTGGCTGGGATTGCATGACAGCTACAGACACTGAAATCTAAACTACCTGCAGGGTGGGAATGTATTAACCTCAAACTCCCATAATGGTTTATATGTTAATAGTGAACACAGCACAAATTAGAAGTACAGGCAACTCTTTTTGTAAAAGCCATGTAAAATCTTGGTTTAGTGAAGCAGAATGGCACACCTAAATAAACAGGTTGTCAAAAAACAAACACTGACAAGCAAGCAAAGTGAAAGGCTACCTACGTTTACTTTTACTTGCACATAGTCTGTGAATTTACTTGGTGCATGAAGAATAATGTAACATACCAAAATAGTTGTCAAATAACTTAAAACCATGGTATTTCCTCTGTCCTTTTCTAATCCGTTCCCCTCGCACTCTCTGTGGTATTTCATCAACTACCCCTTTACAGCAGCACTGGCAGAGTTAACACCTTGCTCTACAGTCTTCCTTTCCTTTCAAGAAAAAAACATGTTATCCACTCCACATTCACCATAAATTATGGGGCTGTGAAATAGCTTGACTCCTCCAGTTTGCTCTGTTTTACTGTTTTAGTTACTCTTCTCCAGTTCATGGCATGTGTTGTACTGAGGAACTCTATTAACTATTCTGATTTGAACTAGTTCCTATTCACTGTCTTTTCAAACTATTCAGTCTAAGTGATCTTGTCATAAAGCTGCTGAGAAGTTGAGGGACACCTGACAGATTTATCATCTAATGCTGCCATTTTTACAAGATCCTTTAAAATTTACAAGAAAGATTTTAAACCCAAACTCTCAGTCTTTCAGGTAAACGAATATGTTCTCCTTCCTTCATGTACTTGCTCTTTGATCTGAAACCCCTCCTAAATCCTAAAATTAATGGACAGGGCTTTCTAAAGCATGAGGAGACATAATACTACACAGCATCTGTTTATGAAATGCAGTAAGAGAAACAAGCCTAACTTTAAAAGCACCACGTTGTACTACTAGGAGCAAATCAAATGGAAAAAATGTTGATGTGATAGTAGAAGAGCAAATCTGTGTGTGCATGCCTGTCTGGGTTGCTTTGAGAGGGTGACTGAATACATAGCTTTTTTCTGAGTGAGTTAGTATCTGGCATACAAACAGTGGTCCATTATCAAAGGCAGTAGCTAGACATTCTGTATCTTAAGAAAGATCTAGCAAATAAATCCTGAATGGGAATGTTTCCCATGGAACTTGTATATGAGAACTGAGGTTCTGGATTATGTTAAAGATTTTGGAGAAATGTGCCTACTCATCACAGAGGTAAAAGGCTCCTTCTCTCAGTAGTTGCAGGGTGGTGGTACTGGCTGCTAGATAGCTGTTGTGTTCCACCAGACTACTGGCAACACACTGTCTAAAGCAGTTTTAAAGAGCTATGAGATTTAGCTGAAGAAAAATATGAATGAGTAAACTGCCGCTAATATATTGTATGCAAGATGAAACAATAGTCAAAGAACAGGAATAGACTTTTGCACCTTGTATTCTCCAAAGAGAGTTACATGTTTTTTCTTTTGGAAAGCAGTGACTTCGTGTGCTTTTGGTGCAAATTCATGATTCTGAGGGTAAGCTTTTAGCTTCTAAAAATCTATTGATGTCAGGGCTTGATTGTATTAAAGTGGTTCTCTCCAAGTAGAACACACTCTTTTTTTACCCCTTTTTTTGTTCAAATACTTGAGTAAATCTGAAACATTTACATGGACAGGTTGTGTCCAACGTTCACTTCTGTTCACCAAAATCTTTAGTTTTCCTTTAGCTTTGTGTTACATGTGCAAGAAAATACAGAACTGGAATGTGAGACTACTTTAAAATATCAGCTTTCATTGCTTTTATGTGTGTATTTCTGTGAATGCAGAACATGTACTTATCTTACAAAATCCTATTAGAAAATGCTACAACTGTAAATAGCTAGCACTGAAAATAAATCCAGTCAACACTATTTTCCTTATGAGTGTTGAAACAACTCCCACTAATTCTCCATAGAAGATACTCTATCTTGAATGCCTGATCACACTGAGGGCAGAGTCTAGTTTAAGAAGCTTTAAATAAGTTAATATTAATTAGAGTTACATATTGAGCATGGAAACTCAGTTCTCCTTGCCCTGTCTTCCCACTCCTCATTTTTAAATACCTCATTGTAAGTCTCATCTGCTCTATATACTCCGTTTTTTTTCTGATGTGTAGTCTGTATTACCCAATAGGACAAAATAACCAAAGATTCTTGTGTTAGCAGAATTCCTTTTCAAGTTAATTATAGCCAGAGGGATCAGAAGCGAACATTTTCCTCAAGAAATAAATTTATTGCACCATGAAAATTATCTGGATATATAAGAAGCCTTGCTTTGATTTGACTGGCTGCTTTAACTCAACTTTTCCAATTTTTATGTGACTTAGTCTGAAAAAAATACAAGCTTGGTTTTTGTTTTAGTTATTTAGCTTTCAGGCTCATCTTCTGTATCATAATCAGCTTCCTCTTGTGTGCTTGCATTTCCCACCCTTGTATTCATCTTTTTCTGTCTGGCTAGCTATATCATCTCAACAGAGAATGAAACTCAGATTCTGAAAAACCAGGAAAACTTTCTTCTTCCTTCTTACAAATATGGAGCATCAACAGAGTAGTTCATTTCCCACTTAAGAATGAAGTTAGAAATTCCTTTGCTGCACCAGGCAGTCTGTTCCAGTACCCTGTCTGTAAAAATGGTAGTCACTGTGTATGCTAGAGAAATGCCACAGAAGGCAATCTGGGATTGCCCTTTTCCTGTAGTTTTCTTCATAGCTGACTCATGGACAAGAGGAAGGCCTCTTTCACCACATGAAAACCATAGCCCTTGATGTGGAAATCACGAAGCTCTGCTTTCACTGTTCAACAGAGGTGTGCACGATTTGTCAGAAGGTAAGGAAAGGCATGTGCTCACTGAGAAAAACTGCCAACTAACATGCTGCATTTCTGTCTGTGTAGATATTAAGCAGTTCACTTTAAATTTGAAGTTTCTCTTTTATTACGCATTTTGGTTTTCCTATCAGGAGCTCCAGAAAATTAGGCAAGAGGCAGCAGAAAACTCTGTGGCTTCCTAGTCCTTTGAATACAAGAGAGGAATACCTACAACTAATCATAAGCATGTCAGCCTGGAAGAAAGAATGAAAATTTTATCTGGTTGTCTGGTCACTATTACTGCCTAAATAAATGCCATCTGACTAATGCTGCTCATCTGCACATAGTTTTGGGATGAAGAAAGTTAAGCTTTAAAACAGCTGCTGTTACTGAAAATAGTCTCTTAATAAGAAAAGACCAGTATCTGTGAATGCAGTCAATCTCCCTCTCCAGAGTGATCTCTTTGATTTAGCACACACAGTTCAAATATAGGTGGGAAGAGGAGGTGAGAATTTCCACTGACCTCCCAACAACACTTCAAACACAATTCATCATTGGCAGAATTTATAAAGCAGTTAGCACTCCACCAGAGCATTTCTCAGCCACTTCTAGTATGTGTTCAGAGTTTGAATTCACAGCCCAATCCTCACCAGTCTGGAGCTACAGCCTGCAACCAGATAGGCCCTGACTCAGTCTGAACCTAAAGCCAGTTGGCTTCCAATCCAACTGCCTTTAGCAGTTGAAACAACACTATTTATTCGCTTGAGAAGTCTCACCCAAGCAGGTAGCTGTGAGATTTAGGCTACTAATATATTTAAAATTAGGCATATATTTTGGTGTCCTGCTGAATCAGAAGCTCAGGTCAGCTTTACTAACCCACCTCTCTATCTTTCAAATAATTGGTTGGAGGGTAATACTCATACAAAAACATTAGTATTGAAAGTTTCTTTTTCCTGCTGTAAGAATCACAGACCCCAGTGACAAGGAGCAAGGGGAGCTCATCAGGAAAGGTTGTAAACAGGAGTGAAAAGTTGAAAATATTGTTACTGGCTGAAGTACAGAAGATGTCTCTTCATCATTCTTCTTTACACTCATGGTGAGGTCAGATGTTTTTTGTCAAGCTCTAAGCATACTAATTTATCACTTGTGCTTCTCACACTCTTTAGAGTTATTTTTAAGGAAATGCTGTTGACTTTGTTGAGAAACAGTGACCTAGCTCAAAGTATATCATACTGTCTCTGGAACAAAGTACCAGATATCTTTTGCACACAAAGTTCTTTACACCATCAAGAAAAGCATAATCAACTAGAACAGAAAGCTCTTCTCCCACTTTAAAATCCCCACAGCTACTTTCACAGCAACATTTTGAGCACTTTGCCTGCAAGTATTGCCAATGTCTCTCTGTGACAAATACAGGTTTAAATAAAAGTTATTCTAATATTAACTAGAAAATGTGTAAACAATAAAAGGTTTTGTATATTAGCAGCAGTTACTGGTTGTTTTGAATGTCATGTGCAGGAAGAGTTGTGCTGAGGTATTTCCCCTATTTCTTCTTTACTCACTGAAGTCAAAAGTTTCTCATAAAAGGCAAAAACCAAACTTTTTTCAACAACCTTGTAGGCACACACACATTTCCTGAGGAATTTGTGACCACTGAGGCTGTGTGCAAGTGGCCAGAAACATCCAGGAAATGCTGTCACAAGTAATCTTTTATATTTAGTCTCAGAGCTTTAAAAAAAATTACAATTTTTTTCCAGCAGCATAATTTTAGGGACACAAGGGTGTTTTTGTTTGTTTCTACTGTGTATCACCAAAACTTTATTATACAAGAGTCCCAGATTCCAAAGATCACTCAAAAGCACAAAAATAGTGCTACAGGGACATTCACCCACTCTATTCCCCAAAGTTCCCCAAAGTCTAAGACACGAGGTTCACACAGCTCTTCCAGGCAGCTAAGCCCAATACATCCTGCTCTCCCTGGTTCTGCTAAACTCTGTTTTGTAGCACCCCTGTTGTTGTTCCTCTGATGAGTCACCAGACAAACATGCAATGCCACCTGCTAAAATCAGCATGCAGGACTCTTTTTCATTAAGGCTGTTATTCAAGCCCTACAAACATCCATTACTATAGAGATCTGGGAGCTGGAGTCATTATAATGCACAGCATGCTTCACAGGTGAACAAGGAGCTGGGGAGGGGAAAGGACTGGAAATGTGAACCGAATGGAATAATGACTTGGAAAAAGAGAGAGGTGTTCCAAACTTGCACTGAGGTGATTTCTACAGCTGAAGTAACAGCTGAATTCCTAATGATAGCAAGCAAACTGTGCTTAAAAATATCTATTAACACAAAGTGGACATCATCTGCAACACAATTTACGCCACAGGTGAGGTAACAAAAACTAAATTTTGTTTAGTTATTTTGCTATTGCTGTATACTCCTACCACAGAGGCTGGCCCTCTAACATATCAGTGATAGAATTCTGTTTGAACTGCATTTCACATAGTTTTGCAGTCAGCAAACAAGAGATCTTAAGGATTCCCCCCCTTCTGATAAGGAAAGATCTCCCTCCCCCTCCTCTAAAGCCAGGGACTGGAAAAGAAGTTAGGAGAAAAGAAAAGCAAAGGAGCACTACTGCTGACAAGAGATATTCCACTCTCTAAAACACTCCCACAATTCTGTGCATGCAGAAGGGTAGATAGCCCAGTGACCTGTTGCTTCTCTCAGCTGACAGCAGCAGATGGTCACTTTCAACTGTTTAGCTGTGGGAACTTTCAGGAAGCAATACAAAGCATCTGTGATGGCAAAGAAACTAATGGAACTAATAAGACAGAATATTAAAGGAAAGGAAAAATCCCCTTAGAAAGGATGAAATGAAAAACTGCTGAGGAGTTAATGAGGGTGTGTGCCTGGGTGAAAACAGATGCTGTCAAAGAGGGAATGAGTTCAGCTGAGGGACTCTTCAACTGACTATAAGAATTAATCAATTTCCATGATACTCACATACAAATGCTCCAGAGCAAGATGCTCAACTCCAAATGTCAATCTCAACACTTTCACTTAAAATATACGGAATCATAGTCAATTTGGTTAGATGAAAAGATCTTCAGTGCCATAAAATAATGCAAGGGGAACTTTTGTGTACCCCCTTAAATATCTAGCAGGGTTCCTATCTGAGACCTTTTCAAATTACTTCTAGTTATAAAATAAATAAAACAGAGCTGTGGAATATAGTATCTGGATTTCAGTTTGTCTCCATCAAGTTCAATGGGAGCAGGGACTGTTACTTTCCTCCTGGTAGCCATGACTGGTATCCTCAACATTACTGTGAGCATTAATAACAGAGGGTACTTCGGGTATTTTGAAATTAAGTTTTCTCTACATATAAATGTGAAGTATAATTCTGCCATATTAATAAATTAGAATTATGCCTGATACACCTGTGTATAAATAGGACTACACTTTCTGCTAGAAATTACTGCAACTTTTTTCTTATCTGAACACATCTGTGTACCTGTGCCTACCTCCTCAATCAATTCCTTATGGATGAACTCTGGAAAAAAACTCAGCACTTTGTCCTGTTCAGTCTGAACAGAGACTTGTGAGGGGAATCCTGTAATATCACAGGAGAAAAACAACCACCACCACCACCAAACAAGCCAAAACCAAGGCACTTTTAGACGAGGGAACACTCCTTTTTAAATTAGTAGTCAACCTGAAGCTGCACATTGTGCCTTTACACCCAACCCGCGAGACGGCGCTTTCTAGGCACAGCCGAAACACCCAGTGAACGCTGAGGGCTGCACCCCGCGTAAGGAGCTGTACTCCCAGGCCATGTCAGTCGGGATCGCCTCACCGCCGGCCCCGAGAGGCAGGCCGGGGCTGCGCGCGGAACCCAGCCGCTCGCTCCATGCAGGAAGCGGGAAGGAGCGCAAGCTCTCTCCCGGCACAGCCGGGCGGCAGTGCCACGCGGGCGGAAAAAAGTCATTTCGGCGTTTCACTGATCCCAGCTCTCCTCGCCTTAGCGGCGCGAAGAGCCTCTGGCGCTGTCGGACCGCCGTTGGCGGGCCCACCGCGGGGCCGGGGCTCGACAGCAAGCCTCACCTCGGCTGCCGCCGTCCGGACTCGCCGCTGAGGGGGTGGAGAGCGGCGCCGCAAGGCCAGGCCAGGCCAAGCAGGGCCGGGCCGCTCCCAACCGGGCGCAGTAACGCGGCGCGACTGTAGCTGCCGCTCCTCCCCTCCCCCGCGGGCAGGTAGAGTGGTGGTGCCCAGCCGGCGGCTTGTACCTGTTCCGGAGAAGGAGGAGCCGCAGCTGGGGTGCTAGAGGGACAAAGTTAACTCTGGAAAGTTTACAGTGGACCGTGGGCGGGAAGAGAAAGGCGGAGAGGAAAGGGGAAGGTTGCTCCCGCCCTGCTGGCCGCAGCCGGGGACTCCCCAAGGAAGAGGCAGCAGCCGCACCGCTGGGCCATAGGGGACGGGCAGAGGCAGCAGCCGCCAACTCTGCGCTCCCTTCACCGCTGGGCGCCCCCTCTCAGAGAGTCAGAGGCCTGCTGAGTTGACCCGCTCCCGGGAAGGGGACACGGCCGTCCTCCTTGGCCGCCTTCCCGGGTGTCCTCGCAGCCGGGGAGAAGCAGGCTGCCCGGATCGGGGACCCCGCGCTCGGAGGAGTTCCCGCGGGGGCGCAGGGCTGCTGGCGATCCCCCGAGCGCAGGGCTCCGAGCGCTTGAGGAGGCGGAGGTTGCTTGGCCACCCGCGGTGTGGGTCGCATCCCCCCTTCGCCTGCACCCCCTGCTCTTTTCTCCCTGCGACCATCGGCTCCCATGGCTCTGAGCAAAGGGCTGCGGCTGCTCTGGAAGCAGGATCCGGGACCAAGCGCGCTGCTGGAGGCGCGCACCCGCCAGGACTGCCTGTTGCTGGAGGCCGGCACCGTGGCGGTGCTCAGTAAGTGCCCCGCGGCGGGCCGGGTTGGGAGGCTTCTCGCGCCATGCGTGTGTGGGGGTCTGTGGCGTGGGGAGGTGGCGTGTCTGTGGGTACGCGCCTGGTGCTGCTGTGGTGCCTGCGGGAGTCGTGCGGTACCAGGGTGCGGTGGCAGCGGCCGATGCCCAGGAGGTTTCGGCGTGGAGAGAGGAAGGGAGGAGCACTGACCTGGGCCCAGAGGGACACTGACCGGAGGAAACTCACTTGTCTCACCTTAAACCCCAGGCCCTCCAGGCCTGCCCGCTTGCTGTGTTGGGATGACCCCCGGTGCCCTACCGGTGGAGGTTTAGCCAGTATTTTCTCCCTGTGCGACCGCCGGCCTGATCCATACCTGAAAGGCTCTGGATGCCATTGTCCTCACCAGCAGCCGGGGTGGAAGGAACAGGAAAGGCCACCTGCCTGCCCGGTGGTTGTGGGGTCTCGGCACAGGGCACATTTATTGTACAGAACTTGCACTCTACGGCCTTGTAGGAGCCTTACTGACTGCAGAGGAGGGTCCAGCTAAACGGATGGTGCTTCTTGAAGAAATTGCTATTCAGTTGCATCGAGCGCTAACCACCAGTGTAGGCATCTAGTTTAGAGCAGAGATTGATTTGAATGACTAACTTAAGATTCATGTCCCATAAAGAAAACCTGGCTTCTTGCCATGGTGCTATACCTGCCCTTGAGGTTTGCAGTGTTTATAGTTACTTGAGTGTCTCCCTCTTACTGGTGGAACTCCTGTCTCACCTGGGGCAGTGAAAGTCATAAACATGCTCCAGGTTGTCTCATCTTGTGTTTTGATACTTGCCACCCATGAGTAATGTAATGTTAGCATTGAGGCAGACACAAAAAATGAGGTAACTGAGAAGGTAGGGTGCAAAAAGTAATGTAGGGGAACACGCTGTACTTGTGCTGCATTCTTAAATTTTGCCTGTAATAGTTACCTGCTCCTGTAATCATGCCACTGTTCACGGTGTTGTGGGAGTCTGTATTCAAACAGCTCAAAGGAAAAGGGAAAGACTTGAACTGTGAACTCTACATAGTAAAAAACTGTATGTGTATTGTGATTTGTACAGTGTCAGTCACAATGTAAGCTCAGGATCTGGGCTCACTGAGCTGAATCTTCCATTATGCATGGTGGCAAGACATCTAGACTAATACGCATAATTTTCAGATATTGGGGATTTTGTGACTGAAGAAAGACAAAAATATCTTCAAGTGACAGTTGATTTTTATGAGAATAGTGGAAAAAATTTTACCTGTTGTGATAGAGATCTGTTATTGTTACACTGTGGTTTGTATTTGTTTATTTAGGTGTCTGTGACTTCTTATTTTTCATTTTTATTGGAATTTTATATTGTGTGATACTTTGGGGGTTCAATTTCTTGTTAAATCCATTAATAGTGGACATTAGTGTGTTACCTTTTTTTAGGGTTCTTGCATCAGTTTTGAATTGACAGTGTAAAGTCTAGTAGCACTGATGCAGTTTTGCAGTAGCAGCCTCATATTAATAGGACTGTAGAGAGGAATAATCATGGAAGGACAATGAAGGCCTGAGAACAAATTTCAGTCATTATTAATTATTCTTTTTCCATAATTCCAAGTGTCTCTGCCCTTGAACAGGCATGACATCTGCACTTTTTGAGTGTTCAGTTACTTCTATAATACTTCTGTACTTGAAGAAAGTTAAATGTTGAATTTAACCCAGTTCAAGTGGCAGAAGGGAGTGAGAATCATCCCAGAAGAAAGGCACACACTCCTGTAAGTGCAGTTTCTATACAGGCCATAAACCTTTGACAAACTCATAATTAGAATAAACCCTTTCAAATATGTAAACCAAAAATGTTATACTAACTTGTGAATGGATGAATTTGTTCCTTTTCCTCTCACAGTATGTTATAAAGATATGATGGCAATTTTAGTTGTAGATTGATTATATTTCAGAATTTCCTTTTTGCACATAGTGATTTAGTGCTTTTAACTTGAAAAATATTTGCACATTGGATATTAGTAGTGCAAGGTATTAATTGTCTGAGATATTAGTATTTTATGAAATGAGAACGCTTTTGCTGTAATGCAAATTTAAACTAAGAAACTTGGAAAAATCCAGGAATCAAAGTCACAGCAGCAAACCTAGCTACACAATCTAGGAGACTGTGTTGTGAGATGGATTGTGAATTGGTTGAAAGACAGAGCCCAGA
>VWZO01019223.1:7443-19096 GCA_013396975.1 Bucco capensis
TAACACCAACTACCAGCAGTCCCAGTACTCTAATACTACAGAGGAAGATGGGAGGAAGTTTTGACCTCAGTTGATGAGGTTTGGGTCAGAGATCAGTTGAGCAAACTGGACATCCGCAAGTCCATGGGCCTAGAGGGGATGCACCCGAGAGTGCTGAGGGAAATGGCAGAGGTCATTGCTAGGCCACTCTCCATAATCTTTGAGAGGTCCTGGAGAACAGGAGAGGTGCCTGAGGACTGGAGGAAGGCTAATGTTATCCCAATCTTCAAAAAGGCAAGAAGGTCGACCCGTGTAACTATAGGCCAGTCAGCCTCACCTCCATCCCTGGGAAGGTGGTAGAACAGGTTGTTCTTGCCACCATCTCACAGAATTACAGAATCACCAAGACTGGAAATGACCCCCAGGATCATCAAGTCCATCCTATGACCCAATACACCACAACATCTAAACCATGCCACTCAGTGCCACATCCAATCTTTTCTTAAACACCTCCAGGGACGGTGACTCCACCACCTCCCTGGGCAGCCTATTCCAGAGCCCAATCACCCTCTGCGTGAGGAAGTGCTTCCTAATGTCCAGTCTAACCCTCCCCTGCTGCAGCTTCAAGCCATGGCCTCTTGTCCTGTCACTAGCTGCCATGGAGAAGAGCCCAACCCCTACCTGACTACAACTTCCCTTCAGGTAGTTGTAGAGGGCAATAAGGTCACCTCTGAGTCTCCTCTTCTTCAGGCTGAACAGTCCCAGTTCCCTCAGCCTTTCCTCATATGGCTTCCCCTCCAGCCCCTTCACCAGTCTCGTTGCTCTCCTCTGGACCCTCTCCAGCACCTCAACATCCTTCTTGAAGTGAGGGGCCCAGAACTGGACACAGTACTCAAGGTGAGGCCTCACCAGTGCAGAGTACAGGGGGAGAATCACATCCCTAGTCCTGCTGGTCACACTATTCTTGATACAGGCCAAGATGCCATTGGCCTTCCGTGCTGCCTGAGCACACTGCTGGCTCATGTTCAGCCGGCTATCAACCAATACTCCCAGGTCCCTCTCCGCTGAGCCACTCTCCAGCCACTCATCTCCCAGCCTGTAGCACTGCATGGGGTTGTTGTGGCCAAAGTGTAAGACTCTGCACTTGGCCTGGTTGAATTTCATACCATTGGTCATTGCCCATTCACCTAGCCTGTCCAGGTCCCTCTGCAGAGCCTTCCTTCCTTCCAAGAGATGGACACTGCCTCCCAACTTGGTGTCATCCGCAAATTTATTGATGGTAGACTTGATCCCCTCATCCAGATCATCAATAAAGATGTTGAACAGGACTGGGCCCAGTACTGAACCCTGGAAGACACCACTGGTCTCTGGACACCAGCTGGAAGTGGCACCATTCACAACCACTCTCTGTGCTCGATCATCCAGCCAGTTTTTAATCCAGTGAAGAGTGAACCTGTCCAAGCCATGAGCTATATATATGTAGAAGTATATATATATACTTCTAGTACTACCACAGTAAACATCTATCTATTACCATCCTTCTCCAAGTCAGTTTTGATACAAAAATTAAAGTGCACTATCTTACTGTATTTGTGTTCTAGTGACAGTACTGTCCTTCTAGTTTTATGCTGTCTTGCTGAGTCCAAATTTCACATCCTGCACCTACGGCTTGAATCCCTCAATGTTCTTGCACAACTCCTATCATTTACATAAGAAATTTCCCACTGTTCTTACTGGCATTTTATATGTTTACAGACTGTTCTATCTCCCACCAGTCTTCCATTTTCTAGACTAAACAAACCATTTCAACCTCTCTTCATGGATGAGGTTTTTCAAACCACTTATCATACTTGGTGGTTGCTTTTTTGCCTCTTTCCAGTTTGTCTACTGTTTTGTTTTCTTCAACCATGTCACCCCAAATGACATAATTATCCATCTGAGGCTTTTCTCTTGACACTGAGACAATGACATTGCTGCTTCTTGTAGCCCACATATACATCACACTTCTGTTAATATGTCCCAGAATGATGTTTGTTTTGTACCAGCACCATAATTTAAACTCCTACTCACTTTGTAATTCACTGGTTTACTAGTCTACTATTCCTCATTTTGCGCTAACAGCTTTAACTTTTAATAGTTCCACACATAGTGCTATTTTATTAGTTTCATTTCATTCCGACAATTTATCAAAATAATTTTGAGATGCATCGTGACACATAAAGTGCTTGGTGTCCCTCTAATTTCTTTCTAGCTGTGAGTCATATATGTGTTCTTTATTTTGTAACCTCAATATGGAAAAAATAAAAACATTGTTATGATAAATCCTTAATTGGACTGTCTGTGAGGCACCCACATCTCAGAATTATTTGAGCTGTCCTGAATATGGCTGATAGAGAATATATGATGTATGCTGTGAGTCCCTGGGTTGATTTTGATTGCATCACTCCTTGTTCTTCCCCACTGGGATATCCTGTCTTTGGACTGAATTCTGAGTCCATTGTAGCAGGTTGTACTTGTACAAATTGTGCTGCTGACATCATTCAGTGTGATTAAAATTGCATGTACTGCTCAAACCATAAAGGGACAAAGAGTTGGACTTTTTACGATCACTCTATTCACTACCCGCTTAACAAACTTTCTGTGCCATGTGATGAAATTTATCTTGTTGGTACTATTCCAGTTTTTCTGTGTTTTACTACAAATGGTATTAAACTGATTATTTGACATTCAAATATACAATATCAAATAGCTTCTTATTAGAGGAAGCAATAATTGCTTTGAAAATGACTAAGAAATTTCTGTCTTGTTTAACAATTCAATCAAACTGTTAATGAAATTGTCTAAATAATCAAAGGATATTTCCTAATATTTTGACCTGCTGAAAGAAATCTCTGGCCAACTGCTCTGTAGCTTTCCAGCTCTCTCTCCTTAGGAATGCCTTCTTATTTTTACATTCATTTTGGCTTTCTAGTTGCACACAAAATACTCCTAAAATGCTTACACTGCCCTTATTCTTAGATTGATAACTTTGAGCTGAGCCCACCAAAAATGTAGTCTCCTGTGCTAAATTTACCATGAACCACAGTACTATTGTTAGACCAGGATGTACAGTGGTAGATTTATTATAGGAAAACTACATGGTTTTGTAACGTTACTATATGTATTCCTACATTTCATCTTCCCTTTTTTCTATTAAGATTCTTTTTCAGCAACATTCTCAGAATTATTACTTATTTTTGCTATGTATTTCTATATAATACTCTATATGATATACTACAATTTCCTTTCCAATTTTGTACCATCTCACAACTTTATCTGCTTCGACCTGTTACTCAGGTCTCCTCTGTGAAATTGTCTTTTCCCACATGGCTTTCATGGAATCATAGAATGTTAGGGGTTAGAGGGGACCTAGAAATATCATCTAGTCTAACCCCCCTGCCAGAGCAGGATCACCTAGACGAGGTCACACAGAAATGTGTCCAGGCAGCTCTTGAATGTCTCCAGAGAAGGAGACTCCACAGCCCTCCTGGGCAGCCTGTTCCAGTGCTCCGTCACCCTTACTGTAAAGAAGTTTCTCCTCGTTTTAATACTAAACCTCCTGTGGTCCAACTTGCTCCCATTCCCTCTTGTCCTAACATTGCGTGACATTGAGAAGAGCCTGGCTCTCTCCTCCCAACACTCTCCCAGCAGGGGTGTTGGAACTAGATGATCTTTAAGGTCCCTTCCAGCCCTGACAATTCTATGATTCTATGATTCTTTTCAGGTCTCACTGAATGGCAGCACAGGGTTCTGGTGTTGTAGCCACTCCTCCTAGTTGTGTATCAGCAGCAAACTTGGTGAGGGTACACTTCATCTCTTCATACAGGCCATTGCTGAAGATACTGAACCCTTTGAGCTCTGTCGCTCAGCCAGTTTTCAATCCATTTCACTGTCCAGTCATCTCACCCATACTTCCTAAGTTTCCCTATGAGGATGTTATAGGAGACAGTGTCAAAAGCCTTGCTGAAGTCTCTGCTCTCAGCTCTTCTAATAATCGTTAATAGTAATAATTAAATGTTGAAAGAGGCTGGAAGGAAATTACTTTCAGGGATAAGGCTTGAAACCAATCTTGCTTAATATTGTCTTTATAACTTGGCACAAAATACAGGGGCTTTCTGATGAAATCTGCCAGTAACAACGTACTGGAAGACATTACAGAAAAGGATAGGCATATCATACAGGGGAAGCTGGATCACCTTCAATCTACAAATAGGACAAAACTGAACAGGATAGAACATTTAAGGCATGTTCTTGGGTGCTAATTACAGAAGGTCCTCCCAAGAAACTAGAAACTCCATTTTGAAAAGAAAGGACATGTATCAGCCATAAATATTAATATAAATTAGAGATACTAATCATTAAAGCAAACAAGTTCGTGAATTGTCTTCCTTTGGGAGTAATGGGGAGGAAAAAAACTACTTGATTTTAATGGACATTTTAAGTATATGAACAGGATGATGTAACAGAGCTGCAAGGGATTGCAGGGATCAAGTTTGATGAACTAGGAATACTTTTTCAGCCCTCAGTTTCTATGTTGCTATTAAAAAAAAATTATTCATTCTTTTCCTGTGTTTCTACCAAGTTAGGATATATGATGTTCAGTTCATTTGCAGGTTAGAGAACAATGTCTCTAGCAAATGTCAGCTTTCTGTTAAGACACTGAAACACTGAAGCAAACTAGCTAAGAAAGTTTTCAAGAATGACTTGAGTAAATATTTAGCATGGCTTTTCTAGGTGTACTTGAGCAGGTTTACACAAGTGGGTTGGTCTTCTGAGGTCCTTTCCAACACTAGATTTCTGTGAGAAAATACAGGCTCCTATCTTTCTGGACTCCGGTTTAGCAAACCTTTAAACACCCCAAGTTATTTCTATGAAACATGTTAAGTAATACTAACTTGTAAGTTTTAGAGACAATATCAATGGTACATTATTATTTTTCCAGTGTTCAAGGTGCGCTAGGAAATTCATAAAGCAAACTCAGTTTCCAGCAGCAGATTGCAAGGTTTTGGCTTTCACATCTGGGGTGTCTGGTATGCACAAAACAAAATACCAATATTGTATTTAGCCTTCTTCAGCAGAGAAAAGGCAGTTTGGTGTGTGCTCCATTATGAAATGCTTTTCTTCTCTGAACTTCCTCCCAGAGTGGCAACAGGATTCTGTGTTCCATTATTCTGGATCACTACCAAGGGCCATCAATAATAAACTACGATGACGAGACTGGCAAAACATGTATGCACATTGCTGCTGCTGCAGGCTACAGGGATATTATCAGTGAGCTGGCTAAAGTCCCAGAGTGCAACCTGCAGGCCCTTGATGTGGATGACAGGTAACCATGGAAAATCTGAAACTGAAATTGCTGCTTTGTTTCTATTAACCTGAGACTAGCTCTGTTTACTCTATAATCATGTTTCCTGTTTCACAGGTCATGGCCTAGTTAATGAACTGCATTTGCAGAGAAACGTACTTGCTGAAAAACACTGCAAAGCACTCCAGCTCACATGTATCACACCTAGTATAACAACTGACTAGAAGGAATGTTATATAACTTTGTGTTTCTGGTAGAAAATGATAAGATTATGTGTGAAAGAACTTTGTCACCACTCTTTTCAATCAGAAGCAAACTTTATTTTCAAAACGATAGAACAGGATCCCACAACTTGAAGTTGGGATCCTGCTGCTATTTGTATTTAAGTAATTGCAATGTTCACTTGTTGCATATAAGATGCTAACAAAGTATTCCTATAGGACCAGGGGGCTTTTGCCATCAAGTCTGACAAGGCATTTGACTTTCTCCAGGATGAAGTGTCTGCATCATAAGTGCAGAATCATCATCTTCATTCCTCTTTTTCACTCCACCCCTACCTTGTTTGGAACTCTGCTCATAAATTTATTTTCATGCAAGAAGAATTGACTGTTCACATTGATTATCCTGCTCAGTGGAACAAAAGCCGAAGTTTTCTCGGCTTAGGACTTCATGTACTTAAAATAATAGTATTCTTCATGAAAAAGTGCAATAAAATGGAACAGAAATTAAGCCAACATGGTTCTCGAGAAGTTTCAGTGAAATGCAGTTGAGAAGGCTAGTTTCTATGGTAAGAAGGGTGAAGGGAGGAGTTTAACTACACTTAGGAGCTCAGTAAGACATGACCTCTTATTACATGTTCTCAGATATTTCCATAGAAGGTATTAAACTTGAACAGGCACAGTCTGAAAATCACTTGGGGTCTGCTGTGGCCCCTGGTGCGATAACTGTGCCGACAGCAGAGGGAGCATNTAAACTTGAAGATGGGAAAAGATAAGCTGATCACTATAAACACATAGTGGTTTTCCATACTATTGTGTTTCTGATGGCACTGATGTGAAATCAGTGGGATTGCAAAGAAATAGGCAGAAAAAAATCAATTTTACTTTTTACTCTTGCGTAGTTTTCTTATGGTGTTTTCTGTGCTTTCAGATGTTTCACAAGAGCAAAATATAACAATTTGGAAATTGGACAAAAGTTTCTAAATACAAGATGTAAATATTGTCACAAGCAGAAAATCAGTTTGATATTCGTACACTAATTCAAGACAATTATATCTGCTCCAATCTGTGCCTACCAAAGACCACAGAAACTGGCAAAGGGGCAATGACAGTCTGGTAGATGCGTCCAGTCCTTCTCATTTCAACTGGGGTAGGCTTTGTCTCCTATTGCCTTCATGGTAGCTTCATTACCTTAATACCTGAGCCAACCACGGCTAATTATATTAGTGTAAAAATGAGTAGACCTTGTCCCTATGAAGTGGGCACTACAAAGAATTTTTTTCAAGTTCTGCCCTGAAATCTTCAAGCACTCCTCCATTCTGCAACTCCAGCAGGAAGAGATGCTATTGTATAGCATGTATAGCCATTCTGCAGCCCCATATCTACTTTCTCTACTGGTAAATAGATGCGCATATGTAGATGCCAGTCTGTGGCCTTATTATCAAAACTGGCAGGTACATCAGTGTGGGACAAGTTGCTGGAGAATTCCTTAAAATGGATGTCATGAATCTGGATGAGTAGCATAACAGCACACCTCATTATGTCATTAATAGTTTTGGTAGTAAATGTATTCATTTATGATACTTCCTCCCCTTTTTCTGTAGGACACCTTTGCACTGGGCTGCAGCAGCAGGGAAAGCTGACTGTGTGCAGATACTGCTAGAGCTGGGGATAGACAGCAGCCCTCGAGACATCAATGAAAACACTCCTCTGACATATGCAGTGTACTGTGGGCACACAGCATGCATCAAGCTTCTGTCTCGCGAGAGCAGGTAAAGCAAAAGCTCATAACTTGCTCACATGTTGCCATCATCATGGCTAGGCTTCACAAACGAAGATCCAGGGAGGGCTCTACCCATGCTTTCCACAAGCGCGCTGATGGCTGAAAAGGCCAGTACAAGATAGACAAGACCAGTTGCAAAAGGCACAGCAGAAGGACTCCTTAGGAGGTATATTCTGCAAGACACGATTCTTTCTACGTTGTCTTTTTTCCTCAAGAGTGATCCTGCATGCTTTCTCAAAAACACCAGCTGCATTAAAAAGAGTATGTCTCCTGACCTCCCAATTGGAGGCTAGAGTAGACCAGTTAAGGTGATCAATATGGCCAAGGCTCAGATGTTGTTTCAGGGAGTCCTTGTATCTCCTCTTCGGGGCTCCTCTCAGTTGCCACTGACTAGAAATCAAATGTATTGCTTTTTGTATGCTACTGAAGGGTTTGAGCCCTGTGTGGTGTCTCCCTGATTCATATGTAATACTCAAGTATAAGTTTTCCACCAGCATAGGAACATTAGAATTAGTAATCTACTGAAGACTCACCAATGTGGTTACTGTGATAGTCTGCCAATCTGCTGAGGATTCTGAACCAAGAAGATACGAGTTTAGCTCTTGCTCAGTCAGTTTTGTGCAGAAAATTTATGTTACAGAATAATTTCAGCCCTCAGATAGATGTCTTCTGCTTTTTTGAAATCTTTAAGCACCAGCTGTGTATTCATGTAACAGAACGATAGACTGAACATAAAAGCAGCATTGCTAGATAGATAATAAAATAATTTTCAAGTTAGCATATTCAGGGTAATGGTTTGGGAGTGTTTTCCTAGCCTTCTTTAGTTCTCTACCTTGACTGTCTCTTTTTATTCTGAGTTTTTTTCTGTTAGAAAACTGTAATTCTTTTACCATTGCTTATGATCTTCCTCTCTCTTTGTATTACTCGTGTTTCAGCAGCTAATTGTTTTCAGTTCTTCAACTCTGGTAAATGAACGTGCACTTACAAAGGCATTTATCATCATATTTCTTTGTGCTTTCCCCTTCTTTCCAGTCAACAGTTAATATTATTTCCTGTGTTACGAATTATGAGACACAGGTAACATTACATCTCCTCCTCTTCCTCCTTCTCCTGCACTCTGCTTGTTGAAGTAGGTTTGACATGTTGATTAGTGAAAATCTCATCTAAAATCCACTACAGCCAACACTACTGTAGGTAATTGTCTTGATTTATCTGAAACTGTGGTAAGCCTCTTTGCTACAAGCAAGGCAAGGGAAGGCAAGGGAAAGAAAGCTAGGGGAAGGGGATGAGAAAAGGGAAGAAAAATGGAAATGGAAACAGAAACAGAAACAGGAAGGAAGAGAAAGAGAAAGAGAAAGGGAAAGGGAAAAGGAGAAAAGGAGTTATGAACTAGGTCCTTTGTTACAGCATTAGCAATGACTGTGTTATTGGAAATATCATTTTTCAGATCTGACATAATACAAAACCCACTTAGTTTTGAAGATACCAGCATGTTCTTCTTGTCATTATGGGATCTTGCTTTGCCATTAAGAACAATGACTGCAGCTCATAGATGCTGAAGCCAGAAAAGTTTGGGTTTTTTCCCCAGATAGTTGCACTGAGCCTACATTAAGATGAATGTAAGGCAATGAACCACATAAGAAAGAGTAAAGTAACACAGCATCATTTCCAGTCTTCGTTAATGACAAATTTGGAGACCTATTTTTTTTTCTCCTTGAATCACACCTGCAAATGTATCTGAACACTGTGTATCCCATTTAATGGGCTAATACAGGCAGATTTTTTTTCATTATTTGACAATAATGACATCACATTTTGATTTGTACTTCCAGTATATCTGAGCCAGTTCATCAGTTTCCCTCCCAGAACAATAGACTCCTAAAGAAAGAAGGACGATTCAGTATGCTGAACCACATCTTCTCTTGTAAAAAGAAGAAAGATGATCAGAAAACCAGTCAGAAGGAGAGGAGCAGAGACAAATATTCTAGAGAAGAGACCTCTGAAGTAGATGACATCATTACCACTTTTGATTGTGTTATGGACACAAATTGCAAAGACATTCCAGATGAGTGTGTGACCACTACTGAGTTTAAAAGAAGCACAGACACAAAGCATCTCATACCAGAAAAGAAGCAACCAGAGTGTCAGGGACTTCTGTCCATCAGAACCCAGAGCCTCCCCCCAATCACTGTGGGCAATTCCTTCCTAACTGCTTCCCAGAGCACAACATCAAGCTTCTCCTGCAGCATCAGCACCAACTATTTTGCACACAAGTCTCAAAAGAGTAGGAGTGAACACAACTTGCTGGACCCCAGAAGCAGCTGCCAGGCCTTGTTAGATGACCCCTGGAACATAGACTCTAACCAAGTACTCTCCTATGAAGTCTGTACTACAGGCCCTTCAGACAGAGAGAAATATGGCTTAAACTCTGATAGATTTCACCATGTGCTTTTGTGTCCTCCCTGCCTTCCCTTACTTCCCAGTTCTCCATCAGGTAACTTCTTTATTCTCTATCTCCCAAAACCTATAAACTCTACTGATGTGGCAAGCTGAGTCAGAAAAAATAGCTAAGTTTGACCCCTGATCTTCCTATTTAATACTTTTTTGTTTCTTCTTCCTGTATGTAGTAGCAACTGCAGATAGTATATGGACATCAGCTGATAGCAAGATGCTTAGGTGTGGGAAATAAGAGCTTTAAGTAGGTCTGATGAGCAAGCAAAAATGCAGGGAGTTAGAAAGCATGTAAGGTACCTGAGCAAGGTAAGTGCCTCCAGGTTATATATGTGCTTTGTGAATTGCCTGTTAACACCCACTGCCATGCCTGCTGCTTTGTGTCTGCATTTAGTCCTGGAACTAGACGTGCAAGAGAGCAGTACTGTACTCAAACTTCTAACTGTTCTGAGAACTGCTTCTGGATCCAACCAGGTAAGTCCACATGTGCCATGCTGCACAGCTCTGCATCATGCCAGTTTCTGCTAACAGACATATTGTGACTCCAGGCTGTAATGTTACTCCTCCTCACTCCTCCTATCCTAAGTGCCAGCTCTTCAGTCTAATGTGCTCTTCTTATGGTTTCTCCAAAGCTGAATTCAGGTTGCTAAACTTATGGAGACAGAGTAGATGCTTTTATATTGTGGTTTGGAAACTGTAATGTAGCAGTAACTAAGGAGAGCAGCAGAATCCTGAAGTAAACTTGAAACCAGCATTTGGCAGGATTTGAGATCTAGTACTCACATCCATGCTTAAATTAATTGGTTGGCTGGCCTGTGTACTGAAGTTTACTTCAGCATATCAGCGTCTCCAACTTCATCTCCTTTGGGATTAGTCTCATGCCAAAATTAAACACATATAGCATGCTTTCCAACCACTGTAATATCTAACCGAAAATGAAGCAAAAGCAATACCCAAGCTTACCAGTGCATCATTGTAAGGAGTAACCATTACACAGTAAGTTAATCTACCCTTACCCCAAAAGATATGAGCTCTTGTCTTCCAGTGGAAGAAGGAGTGAACAGAAACCCTCACTGAGAAGAACCCTCAGCTAGGTCAGGTCACTATCTGAGATTGCATGATAGTGCAAACTGTAACAACTCCTAAGCAAATGGATCTACAAAATAGCACTTCTTTGTTCACACCTCTAATAATGAGATGGCAATTTCAGAATGACAGGTATGTTGTGCAAATACAGGCTGGAAATAGTTTTTCAGGGTAAAAGGGAGCTATTCAAAAAGTTCAGCTCCTGAACTGAGCTAGTCATAGAGCTGGTTTATAGGTGTCACTACTTTTTTACTGTGCACTCTTCAGCAACTCATTCAGCCATGTAAACCCCCAACTCTGCAAGGTTCAGCTTACATATAGAAGACAATAAAACCTGTAGGGCTTCTTTACAACCTAAATGTAATAGAGTACAGTGGGGCTGAGATATTTGAAATCATTCATGTTGACAGTAGTAGGAGGAATGAATTCAAACTGAATAAACTATACCTGAGAATATCTATGGGTAGACATTTCTTGGTGGAATTAGCTAGACTATGAATATATTTGGCATGAAAATATCTACCATGTTATTTAAAATGTGACTACAGATTTTTCTTAAGATTGTAGAGTACTGTATCATTAAATCCTTCTTTGCTCTGCACAGAACTGGTGGTTTTCTCTGAACATCATCTGACAAAAAGCTGCAACCAGCTGGATCAGGATGGACCCTGTGCAACCACTCAGTGCTTCATAACTGCACAGGGAGACAATATAGGAACAGCAACTACATGCATTAATGAGGGCAAAATCATATAAATTATGTAGGTTATGTAGGGAGATGATTAGAAGGTC
>VWZO01019238.1:0-16569 GCA_013396975.1 Bucco capensis
TTCCAAGCCTGACAGTTCTATGATTCTATAAATAGCCTGGCTGAGTGAAAGCAGACAAGGGTCAGGTTTGGATGGATGCTGAGTTCCATTGCTAGGAAACACACTGGCAGAACACTTCATCATGCTAAGTTGTTATCTTGTTTTTAGCACTTTCTTACTGTTTCTCTGAAACGTTTTCCTGTTGACCCAGAGTGTTGGGTTCTTTTACATCTGTTGTGCTTTTGCTTTACAGTCTTGGGCCACAGCAAGTGGAAGAGGATCACCATGTTTCGAAACAGTCTCAAGATGCTTCTCACAGGAGGGAAGTCAAACCGCAAAAACAGGTCCAGTGGTAAGTCAATGTCTGCTCCTCAAGCAGGGCTTTCCCTGACAGCTTTTGGAAGCATCTCTTTTATGTGTGGTTTGCTCTCACTGAGCCTTTCTTCTTTTTAATGAGTAGGTGTACTCAGTTGATGATCTTGTAGACTCCAAACATGATCATTTTAATACTGTGCTGTCATTTAACATTTAAAAATACATGTATGTTTATTTAAAAACATATGTAAACCACAATCTGTTTTTAGTGGGGAGATAAGATATAAGGAGAAACAAATAATAGTTACATATACATAATCCTGTTGTAAACTAACATCAAGGTTCAGGTTTCAATTATGGAAATGAAGACAATATATTTTCTGTTTTGAAAATGACTGTGACAGCCTGTGGCAGTGAAATGTGCTTCATTACAGCCAATACTTGTGATGGCAGCAGCAAGGAGAGACAGGAATGGGAAGAGAGATGGAATTAAGGAGAAATTGCCCAAATTTAGTCAGCATTTCTGTTAGTCTCCTTTTTGCACCATGTCAGGAAAGGAGTTTACAGTTAGTGCTGGTTCTTATGGCTTGGCCTGTCTGATCCATGAAGGAGCTTTAGGAGAGATTGTAATTGTGAAGCAAAACATTACAAAAATATTGATAGGCTTTAAAAACATTTGTATTTTTAACTTCAGTGTGTATTTCCAAAAATGGAGTGCTGGCAGTGTCAGAGCTTTTAATTACATCTTGTATTTTTCTTCCTAAAGCCATCTGGCAGCAACTGTTGAGTGTTTTTTGGGATCCAGTATTTATTTGTGCTTGTGTGCCTGTGTAAATAGTGCATATGTGTATTCCATGGGAAACCACCAGTGAAGATGCAGATAGATACAAGGTGATAAATGCAGTGGAAAAAAGGAGCTGTTTTCTCCTGGTTGAAGCAAGTCCATAGGTATTGCTCACAGTGCCAGCATTTCTCTCTCCCACACTTCTAGTATTTTAATACCCAAAGTTTTATTTGGAAAAGAGAAATTGTGTTTTCCAGCAGTACAGCTTCACTGTGCTGGGAAGCAGCACTGGCTTTGTTTTGGTCCTTAGGTGTCAGTAATCTGTTAGTCTGGTTCCTGGTGAGAATGCCAGCTTGGGTTGGATGATCTTGAAGCTATTGAAAGTTCAAGCAGTGCATCATGAGCTTGCCTTTATTGTATTAGTTATTGTAACTGGTGTGTAGCTGCTGTAGTGGGGAAAAGGTCTGTTTTGCAAAGGCACCCTTGGTATTCCCAGCCTGGGCTGGTGGCTGTCGTTGACTGCTGCTGGGAAGGGAGATTTCCTTTCCGTAGGAACTCCTTAGTCTCTTGTTGCAGGAGTGCTTCAACTGAGGGAGTTTCCTGCATGAAAAGGACAGGTCTGGACACAAGCAGATGGCTCTGTCCTCTTGAGATTTTGTACCTCTGAAGTGTCATACTTAGAGCTTAAAGCCCAGGAACGTACAAGTCCTCTGATGATACTCACAACCTTTGGAAAACTCTACATAGACAAATAGTCTTAACTTGTGGTTTCTGTACCAAGCCATATCTTTGTCAGGTCCTGTGTTGTGCAAGCAGTCTGCTGGTGGTTGGTAGGTAGGTAGGCAGGTGACAGCCCACTGGGCTCTCTGGGTGAAATTGCAGTGTGTATATCTTCTTTTCCTGCATTCCAGTGCAGGACTAAACCTTTGAAGCAGGGCTAAAGGTATTATGTTGGTTTGTTTTGGGGTTTTTTGGGGGATCCAAGCAAGCACCTTCTGATCTGAAACTCCTGTTCTTTGCAGTTTCTTTCATTGGCAGTAATGCAGTGAGCAAACAGGGTCAGTGAAGTCAAGCTAACAATCCCTAGATGTTGTGATGTGGTTTTGATAATTCTATGTGATTAAAAGAGCTCTGGTAGTGGTAACAGTCAAATGTCTTTTATTATTCCTCCTTCAGAAACTGCAGAGCAACTTACTCTGAAGAACTGTGGTTAAAATTGATTTAGACTCAACTGGGGTGGGTTTTTTTCTTCCATTCTCTTGATGGTTTTGTGGTTCAGGAACACACAAAATATTTATGAAAGAAGACTGCCACTTGCATCCCTGTGAATGTACAGTTCCATGCAGTAATGCCAATTAAAATAAATGAATTTCCAGTGCAGCATCAGCTGGTGTCATCTCCTGTGGGTCACTTTGCCTGTGTGTGTACTTTCAGAACCCTGCTGATAGGGTTTGGTAGCAGGGTAGTGTGTGCAGTGCAGCTCTGTGCATGGGCATTTGTGCACATATTTAATCTCTTGTCTTAACAGAAATTCTCTTGTGACTCAAGGGCACTCAAGATATTTTACAGTAATGCCTCCAGGACACATTATGACTGCAGTTGTGGTTTGATTAGGCTCTATTTTCTGCTGTCATAAATGGATATTCCATAAAGCTACCAGACAACACTGTCTGTAAAGCTGAAATGTGATCTGAATACAGTTAAATATTACCTTTATTTTTTTTCTCTTCTAAATTAATTTACAGAGATATGCAGACATGTCAGTTTTCTGGCTCAGGCTTGTATCCAGGGCTAAAATTACTTAGCATATGTTTGTTTTAAAGCCTAAAAGGACTGTGCTGTGCTCTATCCTATTTTGTCTTGTAGTTGTAGATCCAGCATGATTACTGTGGCCAGAAGCTCTATGGCTAGGACAGGCAGATGCATTAAAACCTGCAGGTGGATACCCCTGTCTGCTGCTTGTCAGAAATTTTTGAGGCCTCTTTCCTCCTAAATCAGCACTTCCAGGGCAATTCTGTTCTGTTCTCTGAATCTTGAGGCTGTAAGGTACTCTATTGTTTTTATCTGTTCTTTCAAGGACCTTTCTCATTTATCTGCAGTTTGCATGCTTATATTAATCATTCATTGGTCTGGGTATGTATTAAATCAGTTTACATCAAATCAATCTGCTGATATATTCATCCCAGTACTGTGCTAGGGAAATAAGCCAGGATCCCATCCTTCCACCTATTACCATTATCCTTGTTTCTTTTCCAAGCAGATGAACTATTTCCTTCTTACATACTACATTAAATGAATACTATTGTGAGAGTTCAGATTCCCTTTAGAACCTAGTAAAAATTCAGCTGGAAAACTGCACATTTTATTTGGGTTTATATTTCTTTTCATTTTGTGAGGTGTAAGTTGAGGAATTTGTGCCTTTTATTTCTGGTGGAGGCTTTAATCTACTTTAAAGTAGATTCTTACAGTACTCTTGTCTTTTTTCCCCTGTTCAATTTATCTCAGGCATGTAATCCTTTATGAAGTAGCCCAAAGGGTCTGCTTTTTTTCTTCTGATTTAGTTAGGAATTCTATCTTACTTACCTGATACAATGCACACAATTTTTATCTCAAGCTTACCAGCTAGGAGCCTGCTTGGTGTCCATAACATCTGCAGTGGAGGGGTTTTAAAACCTCTGCTTCTTTCCTGATTCACAGGAGAACCAATTACTTCCAACTTCCAATGTATTTATAGAGCCTTTTGGAACCTGCCACTTTATATTTTAATTCCAGGACTAAAAGAGCCTCTGTCAAATGCTCTTCTCTTCAGATTCTTGCCTTTCTAAGATAAAAGGCATTTCTGTGGAGGTCTCATCACTGCTTTGCCAGAGCTGTCTGCAGTTTCTTATCTAGCTGATCTCTTTTGGAAGTCTTAAGCATCATTTGTAGCCCAGAAGAGTTTGAGGGGGTCACAGTTACCTTTTGGATTTCATTTCTGAAAGGAATTGCTGAGTGATGAGATCCAGCTGGTGGGTCTTGGAGCTGCTGAGATAACAACTGAAGAAGGTATGGGGATTCTGGGATTGTAAGGTGTTAGAAGTGAGGTATGAAAAGTAATGTCAGACTTACAGAATGTTTTGTGGTCCTGAATACTGAATGTGTCCACATGAACAAGGTATTCCATCTAGCAAGTTTGCTGCTCTTTCATAAATCCATTTTTAAACAAGTCTCAAGGATGTTGACAAATCCACAGCTCCTCTGAGCACAGTGAGGTCTTGTTCTTGAAAGCTTATGAAGAATGAACTGACCCCTCCTGAAAGTTGATTTTTCATTTATGTAATTTAGTGTATTTCTTCTTAAGAAGGAAATAGATCAGGAAGAGGTGTACAGATGCACACTTGTATCTTCTAATTAAGGCATATTTATTTGGTCAGAATATGTCTTGCTTGTGTACCAAGCTTGCTTCTCAGACAAATAAAAGATGCTTGGACAATAAAGCCTCTGCTTCTCTCCTGTACAGCATAGAGAGAATTTTAGGAGCTAGTGCCAAATAAATACATATTATTCTAAAATGTATTTCTTTACTTCTGACCCACAAATACCTTTTTTCTTTTTTAATAACACCACAGATATTAACCTAACTTGCTTTAGAGCTCATAAATAATTCTGACTTGACAGGTCTGTTCAGTCCTTTACTGTTGAGATTGCTTTATTAACTGACTCAGCCATTCCACTGGAGTTTATCAACCTGTATTGTTTTATACTTCTGTGTGTGAGCTCTGGGGGCAGCAGGGCTGAATCCAGCCCTGTCAGCCTGAGCCTTGCCTAGATTGTCACACATCTGACTACCACCAGCTGAAACAACAAGTCTATTGAGTAGTGCTGCCTCCAGCCTGTTGGGAGTAACAGGCAGTGCTAGCCTCACCCCACCTCAGGAGGTTCCAGAACCCTAAAAGGGAATTTTTATTACCTGAAGCACCACTCAGGGAGGTTTGTTTCCACATCATCTTTGTGGATTTTTTCCTACCCTCTTCAGATTTGATTTATTGTTTTATTCATTATCTTTTTTTTTTCATTTTCATTTTTTTCATTGAATACAGACAGACTTGCTAATCTTTTTCTGGAGAGGGATTTTTAGTCCTTTCTCAGTGTTTCTTGGTTGTCTTCTCATGGTGCTATATGGTACTATTAAATGATTTGCATATGCAAAGTGTTTCAGAGCCCTATTTTAAGCCTTCCTCCTTGCTTTGACCCTCCTCTTCTAACTTCCCTTGTTGTAGTATACTCAGAAAGCACCTTTCTTCTTCACTCCTGTTTTCAGAACTGACAATATTTCCTCCATATTTCTCACCTCCCCAGATCACTGCATTTTACTGCATTAGTTCTGGAATCTGGAATGGTTCAGCTTCTTACCCTTTCTTGGAGACACATCTTCTTGAAGACTCAATCTTGTAGTACTCCTTAGTATTTCCAAAGTGTTTCGTAATACTGGATTTTTATGACAAAGCAGCATCTCCCTGTCTTTGAAATGCTGTATTTTGGGCCCTTTACTCTGATGCTTAAATTTTGGGGTCTTCTAAATGCTTTTTGTTCACATAGATTGTACTGTTAAGGGCAGAACCCTGTGTGTCAGGGATACTTCCTTTCATGATACAGGTGCATTTCTTCTTTAGTTCTTCCCTGTAGCCTGTATCAGAACTTGAAATGTGGTTTTTTTTCCCCTCTCCTGAGACAAAATGACTGAAAACCTCTGCAGACTCTGTCCCATCTGTTCAGAAAGGTTAAATTGTAAAATTAGGTACATGGATTTGGGGAGGTGAGAGGAAAATGTTTGAAGTTTTCCTTCTATGCTGATTGCTCTGTTTGTTTCAAATAGCTACAAAAGAGGAAGGATGCCCTGAGTACTGACAGGATTGTCTCCTTCACAGCTGCTGGGTGTTAGTTCTTTCACTGTTTTCCCCATTTTTCATCTCTCTCAGTGCATCTGCAAACTCTCCTTTTGCCTCAGTCATCCACATTTTCTTTTTCAGACCTATTCCTACTAGCTGGTATTTATCCAAGATTTATCTCTAGGTCAGTGAGTCCATTCTCAAGTTCTTCTAGATCAGCTTTAATCCTTCTCAAGCCTTTGTGTTCATTAGCGATTCTGCAGATGTGATTCACCGAGGTCCCTTCTGCTGGTGGGTGCTGCTGTGTCCTCCTGCTCTGCCCTGAGTGCTGCTTCCATTACAGCAGCCTCTCTGCTCTGCTCTCCTCATGTGCCATTCTGAGCTCTTTAACCTTCAGAGACTTTCTTCCAGGCAAAAGAAAAAGGCTTTTCAAACCACTCTTCTCTGTGAGCATCCACTCTGCAAACAAGGGAATCGATTTAGGGAATGAAAGGGTCAGGGAGTGGTGATGTTTGCAGGTTGTGCCATTTTCCCCTTCAGAGCTCTGCCCTTAGGCAGTGTTGGCTCCTCTGACACTGAGCCATCGACCATCCTTCCCTTACTCCAGGCCTAGCTGAAAGCCTCTGCATGCTTGGATTTGAGCTCTCAGAACCTACAGTAACAATGCTTTGCCTTTGTGGAGTCCATGTAATGCTTTCCATTGAGTGTTGTGCTGGCAGAAAGCAGTGTTTGACCAGAGCTCATGGAATTCCAGGGGTCTTCTGTTAGAACTTTTGTGTCATGCAGGAATGAGGAGGATGAGAAAGCAAGGGGTGCTGGGGCTGAGAGTGTCACTTTGAACACTGCTCTTGTTTCTTACTGGAGAAGGAAGGTAGAAGGCAGAAGCCTCTCTGTCCTAAACAGGGCATAGCCATCCATGCCAGTGTTCCAGTCATGTGAGCTGTCCCACCATGTGTCAGTGATTGCAATGAGGTCATGGTCCTGAGATCACACACAGATCTCCAGTTCATCCTGTTTGTTCCCCATAGTGTGTGCATTAGTGTACAGGNCACAGGGGTTGGATAATAGATAATACTATGGTCTTTTGGCTAGGTGCTGACAAAGAGGTGTGGTATCAGGGTGCTAGACCTTCTCCTGACACATGTTGAGATATTTAGCATATGCACAGCAGTAGGAGAGTATTGATAGGTAAAGAGAAAGGAGAGAGAGAGAATCTAGCAGAATTTGGAGGGCTAAGGAAAGGCATAGCTCAGTATACTATCACAGTCAGACTGCAGCTGTGTGAGAGGGACAGAGTTAAATGTATATAGTCTGGGTAATTTTGGATACATCTGGGATTTTGTGGTGTTCATGTGTACTAGCAGGTTTGTACTGACCTCCTATAGCTGCTTTATTGTCACAGAACCAGTAGAGGGGGTAGAAGTTTTCTGACAAACCATGTCTTCAAAGCTGTTGTTGATAGGCAAGAGAGGTCAAGGGACATTTTTCCATGTCAGCTCACCTTGCCTTTGCTTACTCCTTAGAGAAAAAAGTTTTCTCATACACAGCTCAAAAAGAATTTGTACACTTGCTTCAGAAGATGATCTTTTAATCAGTTGGATGGATTTGTTAAGCCAAACTGCTTGGAAAGCAGAATGTTCTTTGCAGGACATCTGAGGAATCCTTGATAATTAGCCATCTGTAAGAGTTGTATTAATAACAAAGGTTTACAACAGTGAATTCAACTATTTCATCTGTGAAATCAGTAAAATCCACTGTGATCTCTACTGACTGGTCTTTGGCTTTCTCTACTACCAAGCCCAACCCCAGGGCTTATGTAAACAACAAACTTGTATTCCTTAACTTAAAGTATGATTGAAACAAAAGGAATAATCTCTAAACATGGATTTCTGGCTTTTAGACAAGCAAACTAAAAGAAATGTTTTTCACAGTTCTGGAAACTTACCAAGTGTTAAATGTTTCTGTGTAAAGAAATAGAGAAATATCAACACTTGCATGTTCATGTTTGTTATTTTACCTTAGTGTGTTGCATATGTAATGTTTATTGTCTTGTAATCAGAACTTGATGTGGCACAGAAATAAGTAAACATCTTTGTGTGCAGGAAAAATAAATAAAATGGGGGGAAAAAAGTTCAAACTAAAGATCAGGTTTAGCTTTTTGTTCTGTTTGAATGTTAAAACTCATTTCTGTTAGCAGTGCAGTTCTACCTGTGAGGAATCCACATTAATCCATGTCAGCTCTGGGAAGCCATAGGTAATTTCCTTTACTAATTACCTTGTGAGTTTTCACATCACTTGCCTTGGCATCATTTCAGGAGGATTTTCCAAGTAATAAATGACATCTTTAGATGAATTGGGCACATCTTTCTCCCCGTGTAATGTGCAGGTGTGCAGTGTACAGCAGGAGACTGAGTCTCAGGGGGCAGGTGAGTTGACTTCAACCCTTAGGAATGAATTCAGCTCTTCAGAACACATTCTTTCAAGGTGGCTTTTCACAGCTTTAGTACTAATTTTATCCTTTCTGCAGTCTGCATTATCAAGAGACTTGTGAAAGTCTTATACTTCAGTGTCTTTTTCTTTGATTGACTTGCAGGAATAGGTTCAATGTGACCACAAGAGAATAATCTCTTATAACAATATGTGGTTTTGAATGCAGTGTAGGTAATACAATATATGCCAAGTAGTAACCTCAGGTGGCAGAGCATGTGGCACAGGTGCTGCAGTGCAAAAGTCAGGCTTGCATATTTGTTTGGGGAGAGGGAAGGAAGGTTCTAGGTATCCTTGGAATATTACAAAATACAGTGGAAGGAGGAAATATGCAGTGCAGTGTGGGATGGAGGAAAGCTGTATTCCCAGGGCTGCTGTAAAATACCTGAATGCAAAATAAATCTCTTGTCTTACAATTTCATTTTGTATTTAAGCTGCTAAATGTGATGATCAAAGTCAAGATGAGATTGTAGCTGGATAGTGGAAGATATTATTAGGTTGTTACTTTATTAAATTTCACTTTCAATATGTTTGATTTTTCAACTATCCAGTTACAAAGTGAGCAGCAAAGAATAGAGAAGATGGATGAGGTGTGATGGCAGTCAGGAGAAGCTGTAGTTATTGCTCTGAAGGAAGCATTAGAATACCTGCGTGTGGCAGAGACACCTTTGAGGGGAGCTGGATGTCAGACTGTGCTAGGACAAGGGGGAATGGATATAAACTGAAGGAGGGGAAATTTAGATTGGAGATTAGAAGGAAGTTCATTCCCCAGAGAGTGGTTAGGCACTGGCCCAGGTTGCCCAGAGAGGTTGTGGCTGCTCCATCCCTGGCAGTGTTCAAGGCCAGGCTGGATGCAGCCCTGGGTGACCTGGGCTAGTGATTGGCATCCCTGCTCAGTGTGGGGAGGTTGGAACTAGATGATCTGTAGGGTCCCTTCCAACCTGAGCCATTCTAGGATTCTATGATGTACTCCTTGGCTATATGCCAAGCTGAAGTTGCATCCCAAGGTGATTCTAGCTTGATAGGATCTGAAATGCTAACCCTGAAGAGCTGCTGTTGTGATGGGAGTTGAAAGAGCTTTAGCAAAGGCATGTCAGATCATTGTGAGCAAGTTTCTGTGACTTCACAGCCCTGCTGATCTTTTTAGATTTTATTGTTTTACTTTGATTTTTGGTATTGACCACAGCTCAGGACCAATCTGCAGTTTTCTAGCCTCTCACAAGAGGGAAGAGTCTAATGAAACATGAGTGGAGACTGCACACTGGCCCTGGGCTCCATGTGCAGAACCCTTGGTGAATATCAAACACTTTCTCATTAGCCTACTCTGATTTAATTGGTAATACAATAAGCTAATTTCTCCCAGTCAAGTCTGTTTTGCCCATGATGGCAATTGCTGAGTGATCTCTCTCTGCCTGTACCTCAAGCCAGGAGCTTTCTGTGGTATTTTCTCTCCCCTGTCTAGCTGAGGAGGGCAGTGACAGAACAGCTTTGCTAACCCACCACACAGGTCAAGCTGCTGGATGCTGCAGGAGGCATGTGGAGTGCAGTGACTTACCACTAAGGGCTAGGCCAGCATGGCTTGTGTTTGCCTAGACTGTGCAGAACCACTGCTGCTTTTCCCTGTGCTGGATCCCTGGTGTCCTCTAGCTCTTTGGAGCATGACTAGAGGACAAACTCTGCCTGTTCCTCTGCTCCATGGTAGGTGTGTTTGGAGGAGCTTGGTTTCTCTTCAGTACTGTCTCCAGAGAGGTGAATCCTCTGACTTGACATGTCTGTTAACCAGATCCATTTTCATCCCATTGGCCTCAGTATTATTAATCCTTGTTAATCTAAGTCTACCTTTACATAACTTTCCACCAAAGCTGTGGGATTTTTTTCCATAGCACATTTTTTTTCCAGTCCCTAAAGATAAATATTGTTTATATTCAGTGTGACTTGTCCATGGGAAGTGTTGATGCAGAGCCTTGCATTTATTTGGTACATTGACAGATGTTGAAACCATATTGCTCCCTCCTAGAATTATATGCAGGTATGATTCGTCTTCTTATTTTTGAGGGATTTTTGGTGCACTAAATACTGGCTACATTATATAAAATATTCTCATGTGTGATTTGTACAAATATGACCAAGCCCAAGTCAGTAAAGTTTCAACCTGCTCCCTTCCCTGGCATCGTCTTCCCAGCCTCCAGGCTTTTCCTGTGGCTGTTCCAGGCTGGTTTTCTTCAGGTGGCTTTTGGAGCTCCCAGTTCAGCACTCTGGATGTGAAGTTCCTGCTTTTGCAGACATATGTTTACCTTCACTCATCCAAGCATCTCTTTGATCCATGAGGTGACTGTACCTAGTGTGGACGAGTCACTGTCTTTTTCCCTCAAGGAAGAGTATCTAGCACTTAAGATAATTTTTCCATTAACAGTATTAGTTTTTTTATTAGAACATTGATTGTGAAGCTATCATCTCTTCAGAAGTTTCTCCTTTTCAGGCCGTCTCACTGCACAGAAACTTCTCCTCTCTCAGCATTGGTGTGAGGACTTCTGTTTAACATCAGATATATTTTTAGATAACTCCTGGATATTTTTTCCTAAAGCTTCCATTTTTAAATGACCTATTTGAGGGAATGGTAGAACTTTTTGCTGCATGATCTTTCTGATACGGAAGGATTCATTTTGTTTTTCCTTTTATATCCTGGTTTTCTTTTTGAGGATGTGATCTGTATAGGAGCTGATCTATTCTCTCCTAGCTTACCAAAAAAACCCCAAATCTAGGCAAATTAGGGACATGATTTTACAAGACACTTTGTTAAGGTTTCCAGATCTTAAGGTGCTTTGGATCACTTCAGCAGCTTTGAAAGTCAGCCTCCTTTGCTAGGTGAGTGATGATAAAGTGGTGCATGAAAGCATTTGTCACACTGGGGAATGGTTATCAGCTTCCAGCTCTCCTTGGAGAACTAATTGCTGACAGACAAAAAATCATCTGGTGAACTGCAACTTTGGTCCTTTCTTAAAAAAACTGAAGATCAGGGATTAGCTCATGATGGCAATATTCTGATTTGAAAAGAGGCATTTAATTTCTATTTGAATGCTCTTTTGTTACAATTTCAAGTGAAGCATTAATGCATGAATTTACTTTTATGCTGAATACAAATTAATCTGCTTTTAACTTACATTAAAAGACTTTCTTTCACTGATACCACCAGAATTAATAGTGCATTTAAATGATTTATTTGTCAAGTTGAGTCATCCACTTACACTTTTTTTTCAAAGCATGCCTTGAAGTTGTTCACAGTGAAATATCTCATTCTCATCACTCAGTTACCAACACTGTTTTATTCAAAGGAATAAAAAGCCCTGGAAAGCATTTGTGGTGGTGCAGTTACTGCTTTTTTTTCTTGTTGTTTAGAAATTCAGGTTGAAAATGTGTCCATTTTTAATTAGTATGTTAGATGAATATGCTTTGTTTGAAAGTTTACAGCAATCCTGTGTTATTAAATGCAGACTTGTAGAGAGACTTCAGGAGATCAAAGTTCTAGAAGCTAAGAAAAATTAGAATTCTAGGTGTGTGAACATCAGTGCTGGCTGCTGATCCAAATGATCCTCAGCTGGGAAATGTTGCCCTGAGAGCTGACCTGCAAGATAAAAGCTCCCTGACCCCTTCCAAGGTGAAGCTCCAGCTATTCCTTAGCTTCTCTTCACTGACAATTAAAGCAAGAACTTCTTGCTCACTGTGCCTGAGACATGGCCTTCTTATTAAACAGAGACATTTGTCTCTGCTTATTATTCTTTGTACAACCAACAAAGTTTACCTCTTTGCATGACACATTCCAGAGAGAAGATCATCCCTGTAAAATATATTTGATGTCCTGAAAAGAAACTGTCTGTTTGTGAGGCAGCTCCAGAGGGAGCATGTGCTGTTGGTTCCTGCTGAGTGAGCATCACACTTGGGGAAGCTGAGACAGGAGCCACACCTGAGAGCACTTCAATAGGGCCCAGGGAGGCAGAAATCACAGCAAGCAGAGGCTGCTTCCTTAGTGCATAATGACAGGGAAGCAGACCTTGGCATAAGGAAAAACTTCTTTGCTGTGAAGGTGCCAGAGCCCTGGCCCAGTCTGCCCAGAGAGCTTGTGGAGTCTCCTTCTCTGGAGAGATTCCAGATGCACCTGGAGGTGATGCTGGGCAAGCTGCTGTGGGTGACCCTGCTGGAGCAGGGGGGTTGGATTAGATGATCCCCAGAGGTCCATCCCAACCCCCACCATGCTGAGACTCTATGATAATAATTTGCTTATTAATTCAAGTCAGTTTGCTTGATTTTCTTTCTGTTTTCCTCAGAGCAGTATTTCCCACAGGGCATGTTATAGCTCTTCTGGTATCACAATTGTACTCACTTAGAGCTTTTTGGTTCTATGATTTATAAAGCTATATTTTAACCAAACAGGGATAGCTGTGTAAGTCACAGTGTGCAAACCTTAAACTGAAGGAATAATTTTCATTGTAGTGGAAGAATTGATCCAATTTTTCATTGGGATAATTGGACCTAGGCCATTTAAAACCAGTGTTTGTAACTTTACTTTAGTCAGGTGTTCCTGGAGTTCTGAACTATGGAATGAAGAGGAGTGTGTAGGCTTCCCAGGCTCTTCTGGAAATGCTGGGGTGTGATTACCTGTGTTTGGAAGTGACTAGCTTTAATTAATTTGGAATCTGATATTCTACCTAGTTCCTTTTAAATTCAGTAGGATAACAAGAAGGACAAGTAGTGTGCTCTGGAAAATTGAGGAGCATCTTTCCCCCCCTGATTTATGGATTTATGCCCGTTTAATGCATTGAAGTTGTAATACATTTGTTACACAGTGGTTTCTTAGCTGTTTTGGCAGTGGGCAAGTGTTCTGCATACAGGTCCTGAAGCATCACAGTGCACAAGAGGTTAATAGCAACTCTGGGTTTTGTCTTTCTTTTCAAGACAAAGTCTGTTAGTACTTTGGAACTACACTTGGCACCAGTAATGATTTATCACAGGGTCCCCTTTCCAAATGTGGCTCTTCAGGACAGTGAGCATGAAGGAAATCCAGGAGACTGGCCTTGCTCCAGCAGCAAGGATGAATACCCAGGGAGCCTGATTAATCTCCTGGGAAAAGGAGAGAGAGAGAGAGGGCTTTGCAGGGGAGAGGCCAGGGAGGAAGGAGATGAGGAGATTGGCTATGTGCAAGGTATCTGTCTGCCTTGTGCTGCTGCTGGCACCCTTGCCTCTGCCATGTGCTGGGGATAAAGCAGCACTGACAGTGGTGAGGATGGCTTGGCCATTAGTCTTGGTCAGTACAGCAAGAAGAGAACATTGTGAAAGAGCTCCTGCCTTTGATTTCCTTCCTTGCCAAAGCTCCTTTCAGTGAGTGGGGATAAGGTTCCTTGAGTAAACACTGTTCTGTCCAAGATATCCACAGAGCTTGGCTGTGGATGTGAGGAAGGATTCAAGAACTCCTTCACAGAGCACAGTTCCTTTGTGCTGCTGCTTTGCTTCCCCTCTATTTGCAGGTAGGTTGAGGAGCATCTTCTGAAGTCTGTTGGCTGTAGCCTAGAGGTGAGTGGCTTTATAACAAGAGAATGGCTCCCTCTTATTTCTGAACTGGAGGTGTTTGAAGAAATCTGACTTTTTAACTTTGCAAGCAATTCTGTGTCAGGACTGTAATTAAGATGACTGTGGACCTACAGTGACTTGCTGTTCTGTTGATGTGCATATGGACTTCTTGTTAGGTGTGAACAAAAAGATTCAACCAGTACCTTCTTGCCAAAAATGTTACTTTATCTTGCCACCTTCTTCTGCTTATGATCTAACTAGCATGGATTCCTTAATCATGCAGTATGTAGCACATTTGTGAAGTTAGAGCCAACTTTAAATTAAAGCAGCATTGCAGAGTTCTACAGTCTTTAGCATTGTAAATGTTCAAATTATTGATCAATGTTCCGAGTTGAAAACTAGTTTTAAATTTCCAGTGCATTTTGCAGCATTAGAAGTAAGTAATAATTCATTATGTCACACATTTGTTTGTGCTCCTCATGTATTCTATTAGTAGTATAAACTCAGTCATAAGAGCAGGTTTTTGGGCTGGAAGTGTTCCTCTAATCAGTGAGTGCTTTGTGCACTTGGTTTTGGTTGGGCAGTAACATAAAAATATATGTAAAATAGTGGCAGCCAAGAGAGGAACCCATACAAATGCTCCATTCTGATGACACAGATGATACCAGTTCACCAAACATCCTCTGAAAAGAAATATCTATCGTCATCTCCTAATTTAACCTGTACATTCCAGAAAACATGGATTTTTGGACAGCAGTGTGAGCTGTAAGACAGGAGTGAAGCCAAAAACCTTTGCCAGGAGTGGTTTGCTGCCAGCTTGGTCCTACTCAAAGACCTCTTTTATTGTGTGTCATGTCATACTGATGTTAAAATTGCAGCAGTTGCTTATGTGCATCAGTGATACTGGGAATGTTCCTAAAATATGGAATGTGGCTTGACAGCAATTTACTGGAATGTGGCTACAGTGCAGGTTGGTGGAGATGACACTGCTTTCTTCTTCATGCACTGCCCCAGAGCTCTGCAACCCTTGAGCAGTTCTCTAACCCACAGATTGGGGAGCTCTGCTCAGCAAAACTGATGGAAAGAGAAGGTGGAGAACTATTACCTATCAGAGAAGTGAGAACTGAGAAACTTGCTGTGTGAAGTGCTTGCTATCTGAGTATATGAGGAGCCAGACCACTATAGAATCATAGAACCACAGAACTGTCAGGGTTGGAAGGAACCTTCAGGCTCCTCTATCCCAACCCCCCTGGCACTAGAGCAGCTTGCTCCCAGCCCCAGCCAGCCTGGCCTGCAACACTGCCAGGGCTGGGGCTGCCACCACCTCTCTGGGCAACCTGGCACAGTGGCTCAGCACCCTCCTGGGGAACAGCTTCCTCCTAACATCCAAATGATTGTTTGGAAGTAGTTATTAAACCTCTGCAAATTTGCCTTATATGTAAAAGTCTTAAATCACTTACCCTGCTCCTGAAAGCTCCCTTGAGCTGGGGGTGAGGAGAGGTGAGAAGGCTCCAAGCACTGCAAGGAGTGCAGTGCACTCCAAGCACTGCCAGAGGCCCTTGCAGCTGATGGAAATGCCTCTGAGTGTTTCAGAAGTATGGCAGCCAGAGACTGTTAGAACTTGAAAACACTTTTAGTAGGAAATCAGCAACTAAAAGCTAAACTGTGTCTTCTGTGCTGTGAATTCTTCAGCTGAGTAAAGCAGATAGATGTGCCCACAGCTTAGTTTGGAGAGGATCTCTGAGCAGGAACCACCTGGTGATAACATATTCTTGTTTGCAGAAACCTGTGGGCTTCTTAATAGCAATGGTTTTCCCCTGATGTGACATGGGAAGCTCCAGTATGCCTCAGTTTCTGTGTCCAGCTGTATAACCACAACCTATATTTTAACTACATAGGTACAGTGTTCTTCAAATTAATGAATAAACTATGCTGTGGAATTTCTACATGTTTATTAGCAACATAGTTCTTTATTCCAGGTATTCATCTTGTCATACAGTTAGCTTCCCACATTAGGAAAGAAAAAAAGCAAACTGTATAGTTTCTGAATCACTTTATATGTAGTAGAGTTGGGTCTGGACAAAACAGTGATTTGTTATCAAGAGAAAGCAATAAGGATGCCACGTCCTCCTGCATGAAATAGGTGAGGTGAATCATATCCCAGATTAGATGTACCTGTTTCTTTCCAGTGACAGAGGTTGGAGATGATGAAGGTACAGATCTATGTCACGGATGCCTACAATTATTTAGGATATATTCTGCTCCCAAATAACCCAAAGATTGGTTAGGAAGTGTGTGTACCTGTACATGCCAGGAGCACACCCACACTTGTACTTGGGTCTAAAATACATGGGAGGTAATGCTGACAGTATATCAGGTAGGAGTAGGGTGTAGGCTAATAAACTGATTATGACAAGGGTTTTTTCCTGACTGTGTTTTTGTACAAGCTGCCAACACAGTAGGACCCTCATTTCCATTCCAGCTTCTGAGCACTGCAGTCATAAAAATAAACACATACTTGCACAGGAGAAAGAGTTCTCTCTGCATTCTGCAGTTGCACTTAGCAGCCTTGTG
>VWZO01019238.1:16811-50120 GCA_013396975.1 Bucco capensis
TTCTATTAGTAGTATAAACTCAGTCATAAGAGCAGGTTTTTGGGCTGGAAGTGTTTCTCTAATCAGGGAGTGCTTTGTGCACTTGGTTTTGGTTGGGCAGTAACATAAAAATATATGTAAAATAGTGGCAGCCAAGAGAGGAACCCATACAAATGCTCCATTCTGATGACACAGATGATACCAGTTCACCAAACATCCTCTGAAAAGAAATATCTATCGTCATCTCCTAATTTAACCTGTACATTCCAGAAAACATGGATTTTTGGACAGCAGTGTGAGCTGTAAGACAGGAGTGAAGCCAAAAACCTTTGCCAGGAGTGGTTTGCTGCCAGCTTGGTCCTACTCAAAGACCTCTTTTATTGTGTGTCATGTCATACTGATGTTAAAATTGCAGCAGTTGCTTATGTGCATCAGTGATACTGGGAATGTTCCTAAAATGTGGAATGTGGCTTGACAGCAATTTACTGGAATGTGGCTACAGTGCAGGTTGGTGGAGATGACACTGCTTTCTTCTTCATGCACTGCCCCAGAGCTCTGCAACCCTTGAGCAGTTCTCTAACCCACAGATTGGGGAGCTCTGCTCAGCAAAACTGATGGAAAGAGAAGGTGGAGAACTATTACCTATCAGAGAAGTGAGAACTGAGAAACTTGCTGTGTGAAGTGCTTGCTATCTGAGTATATGAGGAGCCAGACCACTATAGAATCATAGAACCACAGAACTGTCAGGGTTGGAAGGAACCTTCAGGCTCCTCTATCCCAACCCCCCTGGCACTAGAGCAGCTTGCTCCCAGCCCCAGCCAGCCTGGCCTGCAACACTGCCAGGGCTGGGGCTGCCACCACCTCTCTGGGCAACCTGGCACAGTGGCTCAGCACCCTCCTGGGGAACAGCTTCCTCCGAACATCCAAATGATTGTTTGGAAGTAGTTATTAAACCTCTGCAAATTTGCCTTATATGTAAAAGTCTTAAATCACTTACCCTGCTCCTGAAAGCTCCCTTGAGCTGGGGGTGAGGAGAGGTGAGAAGGCTCCAAGCACTGCAAGGAGTGCAGTGCACTCCAAGCACTGCCAGAGGCCCTTGCAGCTGATGGAAATGCCTCTGAGTGTTTCAGAAGTATGGCAGCCAGAGACTGTTAGAACTTGAAAACACTTTTAGTAGGAAATCAGCAACTAAAAGCTAAACTGTGTCTTCTGTGCTGTGAATTCTTCAGCTGAGTAAAGCAGATAGATGTGCCCACAGCTTAGTTTGGAGAGGATCTCTGAGCAGGAAACACCTGGTGATAACATATTCTTGTTTGCAGAAACCTGTGGGCTTCTTAATAGCAATGGTTTTCCCCTGATGTGACATGGGAAGCTCCAGTATGCCTCAGTTTCTGTGTCCAGCTGTATAACCACAACCTATATTTTAACTACATAGGTACAGTGTTCTTCAAATTAATGAATAAACTATGCTGTGGAATTTCTACATGTTTATTAGCAACATAGTTCTTTATTCCAGGTATTCATCTTGTCATACAGTTAGCTTCCCACATTAGGAAAGAAAAAAAGCAAACTGTATAGTTTCTGAATCACTTTATATGTAGTAGAGTTGGGTCTGGACAAAACAGTGATTTGTTATCAAGAGAAAGCAATAAGGATGCCACGTCCTCCTGCATGAAATAGGTGAGGTGAATCATATCCCAGATTAGATGTACCTGTTTCTTTCCAGTGACAGAGGTTGGAGATGATGAAGGTACAGATCTATGTCACGGATGCCTACAATTATTTAGGATATATTCTGCTCCCAAATAACCCAAAGATTGGTTAGGAAGTGTGTGTACCTGTACATGCCAGGAGCACACCCACACTTGTACTTGGGTCTAAAATACATGGGAGGTAATGCTGACAGTATATCAGGTAGGAGTAGGGTGTAGGCTAATAAACTGATTATGACAAGGGTTTTTTCCTGACTGTGTTTTTGTACAAGCTGCCAACACAGTAGGACCCTCATTTCCATTCCAGCTTCTGAGCACTGCAGTCATAAAAATAAACACATACTTGCACAGGAGAAAGAGTTCTCTCTGCATTCTGCAGTTGCACTTAGCAGCCTTGTGCCCCCTGGCTGTATGGCTTGGGGATTTTGTGGGATTTTGTAAACAATGAGTAATAGGAGTAGTTAATCCAGCATCTTGAAGAAGCAGGGAATGTACCTTGACATTGATGGGGCACTGATGGAGCCTGGGTGTACCGTCAGAGACAGTTCCAGCAAGTGGCCATTCTGTGCTCCTAAAGAGATGAAGTTAGTGCCATACAAATGTAGCAGCAGGAGGAGGGGGAAAAGAACCCCAACTGCTTGAAAGGTGCAGAGACACCTTAGCAGTGCAGTCACTCAGTGGGAGATGCTTCACTGGAGCTCTGCTGCAGCTCCCTCAAAATCTAAGCCCAAACCCTCATTCATACCCTGCTCAAATGACCCTCTCTGATGAGAGAGGAACTTGTATATGATAAATGGGTGGACTGGAGTATGTTTATGAATTGCCAAAGCTTCTTGAGCCAAATTGCTATTTTTACTTCATTAATTAGAACATTTCCATATTGCAGGCAGTGCTGGTTTTACCCCCAAACAGATGGTTTGCTCCCTAGGAAATCTTAACAATGGGAAAATACCAAGTGCACTATCCACTGAGGAAAGTTTTGCTTAGGTTTTTACATTGATTGAGTTTGCTGCATCTCTTTTTCCAGTAGAAAATTACAGCTTACATTTGAAATAATTCAGTGGCTAAGGCAAAGCACAGAAAGTAAAACCTAATTACCTGCCCAAAGTGTTTTTGTGTGGTTCTGTGTTTTTAAAGAAAGGGAAAGTCTTTTTCTGTGTTGTGAAATGAAGTGTGAGGATGCTGAGGATGCAGGGTGGGAAGGTAGCACACAGAGCTTGAGCAGGCAGCTGCCTCCTCTGCTTCCCTAGTGATGAGCTGAGGGGAGGTGAGAGCAGAGCTTAGAGCTGCTGGGGAGGAACCAGGTCCTGCCTGTGCTGCCAGTCTGCAGCAATGCCCAGGGTTGCTGAGGCTGGAGCCTGGCACCAGCATCTCCTGCTCTGCTGCCTGGAAGCCAGGAAAAGGGGATTTGAGTTCAGAAAGGAATAACCTTCAGCACAATTCAGAGGTGAGTTTGCATCGCTGAGGGAGGCTGAAGAGGTTTGTGTTGCTTAGGAGAGCTTTTGTTTGCCTGTTTGCTTTGGGATGCAGTTTGAGGTGTTAGAGCACAGATGTTTAATGTTTTTAGAAGTGAGTTTAAAAGTACATAAAAATGGACATGCCTCTTGTGTTTAATGCTTACAGAGTGTCTTGTGGAAATGCTGATTTGCATGTGGAAGAGTCACCTCTTAAATGATTACTTATGGCAATCACCTATAAGGTTATATTTTTCCCCCTTTCTGAAATGAAACACACCTGCATGTTTCTTCCTCCTCCTCTTCGCCACCTTTTTTTTTTTGTTAATTTGCTTTTGTGTGTATAACAATGCCAGAGAGTATTAATAGGGAAGGCTCAGCTGAGAGGTGGAAAATCACAGGAATAAACACTTGATATTTTATTGATAAGCACAGCACACTGTTGAGTTTGCATTGTGACTAACAAGGCTTTAAATTATTACTGCCTGCCTTTTGCAAATCAAACACTTGCCAAAAAAAAACAACCACCCAGTCCTTGCATGCTAAGGAAGGAAGTGTAAGGATTGGGATGGGGTTCAGGAGGATCCCAAGGACACAGAGACATGAAGGCTTAGATAACGCTGACTTCTTCATTGTGCTGCACTCCTCTCCAGAGCTATTTTTAACTTTGCATTACTGAGATCATTAAGCAGTGGCAGTAATGATGCTGTGAAACTTATTAATAACAGGGAAAAGTGTAATTTTCTATAGCCTTGGAAGGTCTGTGTTTCTGTGTCATTCCTAGTGAGAGCTGTTTATTTTGTGGATACAGGGATTTCGAAGAGGATTTGGTGTCTGTGGAGCTTGGGCTGATACAATGCTGATTCATAGGCTTTGGGTCCTGGGGGCACTGAGCTGAGGGGTGCAGAGAAAAGCCTGAACTCCCTGGTACAGCTGGAATTCTGTCCCAGGCTGGAATGTGCTGTCAACATCTACAGAGCTTGTCCCTTCAACCTGTGGTGCACTGTCACTAGGGATGAAGATTTGCTGGCTTTGACTTGTAAACTTCTTAGGTTTCTGATGAAATGGCTTATCTGAAAATGTATGGAAATGCATGTCCTACCTAACCAAAGTGTAAGGGGAAAGTTGTATTTATTGTGGAAGAGCTCTTCATGCAGGCTGTGAAACTGTGACCCTGGAGAGGGAAGGGAAGGGGAGCTGAGGGATTACCATCATGAGGGTTTGTGTGTGCTCATGAGCTTGAATAAATAGAAAGGGTTTTGTGATGAAAATGTTGCCTTTTTAAGCCTGGCTAATGCTTGGCCAGACAGTTTTAATATTACATTTAAAGATATGATTACATGTTTTAATATTTTTACTTGCATTACTGGCATATAATAATCTATTTATTCATTGTTTGGCTCTGTTTGGTTTATTTCTCATGCATGCCTGTTCCCCACCCCTTATTTATTGCAGTTTAAACTATAGTTCAAGGAAGAAAGCCCTGTATTTGAATTTAATAATGCTCTATACTGCATATTTCTTGCTTCAATTAAATAGTCTGATTAAGAAGAAAGACATCCTTGCTTCCTCTCTAGGCCCTAAATCAGCATGTTTTTCAGATGCCACTTATTAGTAACTAGCTTAAAATTGGAATGATGCAGCAGATCTATAAGTGCTAAAAATAATTGCCATGAGCAGCAAGGTATAGTCTACATTCTGCTAGAGATCTGCTTTCCTCTATTTTTAGCCATTTTTTGGTTGTATAACTGAGGTTTGCAGATGAAACAAAAGGTGAATTATCTCCATTACCAAGTACAGAGATAATGAGTTTATCTGTGTTCTCTTGCCTCACAGCAAAGCTGTGAATTGGACTGGGTTTGTTTTATTTAAGAGCTAAAATGAAGTTCAGTAGGTCCTAATAGCTTCAGTTACCCATCAGCTGCAGGTTGTTACAGCTCCTGCTTTTTTCTTAGCTGAAAATAGGCTGAAAATGTTCATTTTAGACCTTCATGGTATCACAGCACAGCAGTGGCATGCTCTGCAGGACCAGGTAACACCAGATGTGTTCTCTGGGTTATATGGATAAAGAAAGATAAATAGCGTGAAATCTCCCAGGAAAAAAGAAAAGGAAGTTTCAAGTTAGTCTCAAATTTTGGAGCAAGCACAACTCCTTGAGATTTCTTTTTAAGCATGAACTGATGAAAAAGTCTTGTGGCAAAGACAGAAGCTCCAGAAAAAAGCAATTTTCCCCATTAGTGTTAAAAGTATTTAGATTTGGCTTGAGAAATTTGTCATTTTGGACTTGAGTGTCACTTGCTAGGAGAACACTTGGTAATTGGCATTTGGACAGCAGGATGCTGGAGTCAAAGGAGGTGACAAATTGTTCTCTGTCTGCTCCCTTTTGTGGACACTCTTGAAAAGGGAAGAATGGAGCCTGCCAGCCTTCACATCTTTATTGTTCATGGTTAGATGGTCCAGCAAAGTACAGCTGCAATGACCTGAGCAAATGAGTGCCCTCCTCCCATTAATTGCACATACAAAAGGAATACTAACTGTAGAGTGCAGCTGCTTGATTCCATTTGAAATCACAGCATTTCAACCCTCTTTTTAGTACTTAGCTACTCAGGGGGTGTGAAAATAGCCCAGGTATGTTAGTGATGGTGATTTAATAAGGAGAGAGAAATCATCTTGCTGAATCTAAGCCAGCAGCAGCGAATCAGAAAAATCAGCTAAGGGTCTGATGTGTGCATGTGTATTTCTCATGATGAAAATCAACCATTACTGCTTCATCTTGCCTCCTAGCTGATAGTTGTGTCTGCTGGCAGACAGAGGATGGATGCAGCTGTTCCTTGGGTTAGGTGCTGCAACCAAAATGGCTGGTATGGATTAGGCTGCAAAATTGCAGCTGAAGAGCTAGCTGCAATTAACTTATTTCTATTGAATGGAAATGAAGGCAAATACAGTGATTTTGGACTGGTTGTTAGGCAGCTGTTCCTGGGATGGAAGAAAGGGAAACAGACTTAATTTAAGGAAATTTGCAAACAAGTCTGCAGTTACTACTGAAAAATCAAAGTTTATTGCATTCTTAAACTAATATTGATCAAGGCTCAGAGCTGAGTCCTCTTGCAGAAGGGGAGAGACTTTTTAAGCGGTCAGACTGTGCTAGGACAAGGGGGAATTGTTATAAGCTGAAGGAGGGGAAATTTAGATTGGAGATGATGAGGAAGTTCTTTCCCCAGAGAGTGGTTAGGCACTGGCCCAGGTTGCCCAGAGAGGTTGTGGCTGCTCCATCCCTGGCAGTGTTCAAGGCCAGGCTGGATGCAGCCCTGGGTGACCTGGGCTAGTGACTGGCATCCCTGCTCAGTGCAGGGAGGTTGGAACTAGATGATCTTTAAGGTCCCTTCCAACCTGAGTCATTCTGTAGTTCTATGATGATTGGTGGTGCCCACGTAGCCCTGACCTTTGGTGACATGTAGGTATCTTCACCATGGGCTTCAGCTTCTGCTGACCCATGCTGCTGCAGTGCACAGACAAGGACTGAGCTGGGTCTACTATGGAAATACTCATTATTTTGTGTTTCTGTGCTGATTATGACTGTAAATGGCATCAAAGGATGTGTTCATTAGACTGGATGCTTCTTTCTTAGCAGCTGAAATGTGTTTTGAGAAGAGCTTCTTTGGCATGCTTCACTGTCTTCATAACAATATTATGTGGAGAGTTTTGGGGATGGCCATGAGAACATGCAGGGGTGGGAATGTTTGGATAAAAATAAACCTTCATTTGTCCAGTAGCTAGTGAAGGATTGCCATGAGGATCAGCTGGGATTAAGAATGGTTTGGCATGTAACCCTGGTCACTGCCAGCTAACTCAGCAGGAGATTAAACCTCCTCATCTGCCCCCAGATGTGCTGGGAGTGAGGGGCCTGGGGCAGAGGCCATGGAGGTAGCAGCAGGGCAGCCTGACCCAAGCTCCCCTTGGAGAGCTTCTGCAGAAGTTGTCTTGATTCAGTTTGGGTCATCCAATACCAGTTAGTGATATAGAAATCCCAAAGCCTTTCTTACAAGGGACCTTGAGGGACAAAGCATTATCAGAATGGGATCAGTGGGTGTTTATCTGCATTACTGGAGAAGTGTGTTCTTAATGTCGTGTTTCCTGCTCATGAATTAATCATCCAGATGAGAATCAAAGCTTTAGCCTGGCACTAGTGTTAAAGCTGTTCTCCCTTTCCTCAGAGAGCTGTGGCTTAGCTTCACAGCACAAACAGCTCCAGATTTCAGTTTAACTACCCCAAAAGTATCCTTCAGATCATCTGCCAGACCAGTGCCAGCTATGAACTTTGCTTTGGGATTTCACTTCCAGGGAGTTTACCCAGAGTGATGATCAGTTACATGTTTCAGAGAGTGGGGGGGGTGGGGGGTGTGAGCTGTGATTGTGTTTCTCTAATCTGATAAAACTTTGGCTGAGAGATTTCCATCACTGTCTTATATTTTCTCTCCCCATATGGTCAATTTATGTATTTCAGCTGTTTGGGCTTCATGGGCAACCAAGACAACAGCCTGTTGGCACTGCACACACAATCCCTGCCACGAAAGAATACCCAGCAAAACTTGCAGCATTGCAGCTTGCTTGTGTTGGGTGCTGCAGGGCTTTGGCTATTACTGTCTGTCCTGGTCACCCTATAACATTGTCCATTGCTAAAAAGTTGATTTTTTTTCTTGGTTGAGTAGCAAAAACTAATGGGGACCCAAGGAACAACTTCTCTGGCATCCCTGAGAGCTTATAATCGTACTCACAGGTTCCTGTTTGTACAGAAGATCCACAAGATGAGTGTGCAGGCTTTGTTTTTAATATTAGAAGGGGAGAGAAGAGAGGAGGTGATTAGAAACATTTATAGTTGATCCATAAGATGGGTGTGTGGAACAGCAATCCAGCTGGGAGATAATCTGGGGATGGAGGGGAATGGGAAGTGGTAGTTCAGAGCAGCAGTGCTTCCTTCAGGAGAGATGTGAGCAAATCCAGGCAGAGAACAGGCAGTTACTCTGGGGCAAGGAGAACAGTTCATTTTGCAAAGAAACAGACCAAACAAAAATGTGATGAGTTGATAATGGCAAAAAAAACCCCAACTATATCTATCTCAAGGAAGTCAGTAGAACTTATCCATATTTGATCTGCCCTCCAGCATAAGACTTCTTGTGTCAGTAGGCTTTTTTTCCCCCCAGAGCTTCAAGTCCTGCAAGCATCTCTTTTCCCTTCAGAACAGCAGCCTATCATCCTAAATGATAAAACTCATAAAAAAGCAGCAAAACCCTGCCCCACACCATGGCATTCTTAAAATTCACCCACATACTCTAGCAGGCAAGGCTGGGTCTTCCCTGCCTCGGAGCATTTCTCACAGCACAGATGTCTCTGCATAGCAGAGTTACAATCTCTGATGGTCAATGCTTCTTCTCTGAAAGAAATTCCCTGAAAGTGATTTATTTCAGAAAAGCTGCCTGAGTACATAGTTTTGCTGCTATTTATGTAGATTCTCTTGCATGTACTCTGGATAGTAAAAGTGGCTGTTTTCTGGGGTGGTTGGGAGGCTGTGTGTGTGAAAACACAGGCCCTGGAGAGCAGTGCCATCAGGTAGTGAAAGGAATTAACTAGAATCCTGTATTGTTACATGGCACTGTATGAACTTAACTGTGGTAGATAAAACAATTTTGGAGGAATCCCAGCATGGTGGGGATTTTGAAGGGACCTCTGGGGATCATCCAGTGCATCCCCCCTGCTCCAGCAGGCTCACCCCCTGCAGCTTGCCCAGCATCCCCTCCAGCTGCCCTTGCAAGCTCTGCACACAAGGACACTCCCCAAGCTCTCTGGGCAGCCTGGGCCAGGACTCTGCACCCTCACACCAAACAACTTGCTCCTGCTGCTCCCATGGAACCTGCTGGCTTCCAGTGTGTGCCCATTGCCCCTTGGCCTGGCCCTGGGCACCCCTGAGCAGAGTGTGGCCCCAGCCTCTTGCCCCCTGCCCCCTTCAGCTCTTGCTCAGCATGGAGCAGCTCCCCTCTGGCTCTGCTCTGCTCCAGGCTCAGCAGCCCCAGGGCTCTCAGCCTTTCCTCCTGCCACAGATGCTGAGAGCCAAGCTAAGTTTTCTGCAGCAGCTAGAGCAGATGTGCTCAGTGTACACAGTGCTGCATCTACAGCACTGAGTTAGTGAACCTGTAGTTGAAATAAACCCCAGTGTGTGCAGTATTTTCCAATGGCTATGCAGCTAAATACAGCAGTGTGTACACAACTATATGTATAATTTTCTTATGTGAGATTCAGCTTAAGCATCTGTTAGCAACTCAAGGCATTAATCTGGGATCATCTGGTGTTTCTCTCAGGGAATGCTGTTGATAACTCCACAGTCATCTTTGGCACTATGTGCAGTTACCTTCTTTCTGTTAGGAGGGGAAAAGTGATTCCTTGCTGAAAAAGAAACTGTTTTGGGGGGGATTCTTGAGGATCTTACAAGTAAATTACTTATTTATTGAAGCCTAGAGTTAATCTACAAGGTTGTGCTCCAGTGGTTGTAGTGTTTATGCAGGACTTTTGTTTGACCTGTAAAGATTTAAGAATAAACTAATCAAAGTACATACATGGGGGGTTTGCCACATTAAAATGAGTTGCTAACTTGAATATAGACATTAGGGGAATTAGGTTATTTTATTGACAGTGCTATACTCTAGTTGCTTATCTAATCTGGACTAGCTTGAAGGACTCACACCTTAGAGGCAAGGTCTGGGGAGTGGGAACTGTGCAGTGGCAATGCCTTCTGGTGTCAGCTGCTGCATGAGGGGATGTCCACAGTAGGTTCTTCTGCCTCTGAAGACTTGGCAGGAATTGTTTAAGCCAAACCCAAGGACAAGTTGGGCATCTCCTTACTGAAGAACAGGCTTTCTTATAGTTTGTTGCAAGTATTAAATACATGAAGAAAGGAGTTTAAAGATGCTTCTCTGCTCATTAGCCCTTTACATTTCTGAAAAGAGTTTTTGTCTTTTGGAAAGGTAATCAAAATGTAACTTAAACTTTGGAATGTTTTGAAAGCAAAACTGCTTCTGTGTTTCTTTACAGGTGTAGCATGTGTTGGAGTGGGGCTGATACCCAGATTACTTGTTATCACCCGTAAACCTCAGGCTGGCTATTGATGTGTGCTCCAGTTACAATGAACAAGTATACTTGTCTATATTCCTCTTGTGGGTTCCACAGAGTTACATCATGGGAACCAAACCATTTCCTTTGAAATAAGAAGTTTTCTTGGAAGAGATGAGTGCTCTTTGGTGGAATGCAGCTCGATTGCCTGGGGCTAGTGCACTTGGTAACTTGGGCACATTGTAGACTCTTGCCTTGCTAGTGCTTGGATGTGTTTGTGAAAAGCCTTTATGCTTCTTTCTGCTCTTATAGATTTACCTTTGGTAGATGCTTCCTTATTGACTTGATCCATAAAAAGATAAGGGGGAATGGCTGATGCCTGAGAAACTCGGGGGCTCTGTCTGCTCTTGTGCCTTTTAAGTTCATTTTGTTGCAGCTTCAAACATAGTTTTGAAGCTTTCCTTTCAGCTGTGGATGAAAAGGAAAAGGTGAGTCATGCAGGTAACTGTGCTTGCTCTGCACAGCTTCTCATAAACATGTTACAGAAGGATCAGAATTATGAAGAGTAAAGCCCTGAGTGACCTGATCTAAATTGGTGTTGCTTTGAGTAGGAGGGGTTGGACCTGCTGAACACCAGGTCCCAGCGTAGGTTGCTCTGTGAGTTTCCATCTCTGAGGCTGAGAACACTCAGTCCCAAAGTACTTCACTTAAAAGACAAACAAAAAAACTTTTAGGTTAAAAAAAAAATAACAACAACATGCTTTTCTAAATTCTCCTGAATGTGACTCATGGAGAGGGTAAATGGAGAGCTGGGCAAATAGAACTGCTGCTTTTTTTTTTTTTTGCACCCTAAATGTTGTTTTTTTTTTTCTGTTTAAAGGCTGAAATGGAACTCTAGAAAAGGATTCAAGGATTAATCTCTTCTTGTTGTACCAGGAGTAATAAGGAATCTGTAGAGTGAACTGTGCAGCTAGTCAGTATCTCCCTGTCCTCTAATGGAGATGAATAAATATAATTACTGGCCTGGTAATGCCTGATGTCAATTAGGGAGAAAGGATTGAGTTGGGTTGTGTAACGTATTGGAGTGTTCTAGCTAACCTAAATACAAGCTGCAGCTATTGCAAAGACTTAATTTTCATTAATTGCTCCAGCAGCTGTGTGACTGAGCACATGCAAGAAGAGTTAGGTATGAAGATGATGCTATTTTTATGTAAGCCCAGTTCATACTGAAACTGAAGGCACACAAATTACTGTTTTCCCTTGTTACATCCTCCCCTCCAGCCCCCAGAGGAACTGAACACACTAGTGTTGTGCTGTATGTAGAATTTAGGAATCAGTGGATCTTCTTACAGCACAGCAAAAGGGTTCTTTTGTCCTTAGAAAACAGAATCAGTGTATTTTGAAGTGCACTTTTCCCTGGATGGCACAATGTGGCATGTAGCTTAGAGTGCTAAAATACTCAGTTCCTGTTGGGTTGTGAATCAAATGTTTAGGATGGATGTTTCTGGAGCCCTTTGGGTGGAAGTCCAGCAAAATCCACTGCAAGAAAAGACTTCTGCACCTAAATGCACAGTCAGGCTGTGATCTCCAAGAGCAAGAGTATATTGGAAGAGAAGCAGTTGCCTGAACTCTGGGCCTGATGTGATGCTACAGGGCAGTTATGGGTGCAGCTGGTAGTGGTGGCCTTGGAGTCCTCTGCCTTTAACCTTACACCACATATGCTGACAGGATCTCAACCCATGTTCAGAAGACTGCCAAAATTGCTTTGGTTCTTTGTTCATAGCTGGCTTTAAAAGCAGTAGGTAATTTGCTTTAAAAGGCACTGGCTACTGCTGTCTGTCTGGGTGGCTCCTGCTGTCTGTCCCTCCCCTGCAGGGAGCAGGGCTGCAGGGGAGGCAGGTAGGTGTGATGTGATGTGATGTACATGAGGTCATGGGTGTTATGCAAATACTCAACTTGCCAGACAGCCCAGGGCTGCTGCTTTGTCCATAAATGTTGATGTAGGGATTAAGTGTGGGAGGTCTTATCTCTCCAGAATGGAGTTCTCCCAGGCAAGCAGTTGGACCATATCAGTGCAGTGATGCAGCTGGATTACAGGGGATGTTTACTGCATAAGCAGTTTAGTTCCATTAAAAGGATTGGGGTTTTTACTCTTGATCCTGGGAACAGGAACTTTATCATTATTTGGAGCTGTATTTTTTTTTGCTTTGCCCAGCTTTTTGCCCCTGACATCCACTAAGATCCTGAAGTGGGTGAGTTTGTGTTTTAAGGAGCAGAAGTGGCAGTGTGCTTGTGTTTTATAGTGTGAACTGCTTCAGCTTTGATTGTTCAGTGCTGTTTAAATTCAGAAACACCATGAAATGACTGTGAAGAAGGAAGGGGTTTATTTGTCACATCTGTGTTTAAAGCCTGTGTAAACAGATTAAGGATGTGTGTACTCTAACAGAATAAGGCAGTAGAGAGATTGCAGAGAACTCTCCTCTCACCTCACACAGCTAATTAATTGCTGCTAGTTGAGCCTTCAACAAGCTTTTACCAAGTCTCACCCTTTGTTTTCCTGAAGCAGGGTTTCCCCTTCAGCTGTGTCTTCCTTCAGTAGATGTGTCCCTGCAAAGCAGCATGCAGGGGTGGTGAGTGGAGCAGCAGAAAGCTCCTCACATGGGGCAGTGCTGAAGGCAGGAGGAGAGTACCAGCTGCTGCTTCTAGTCATGTACACAGCGACATTCAAATGGTCAATGCAGTGCAAGTTGTTAAGTTCACAGCTAAATTCTTTCACTTTCCACCTTTTTTAACTTCTGCACATTCTTTGGAAGTGCCAGACTTGGTCCTTAATATGCTGCAATGTAGGGTGCTGGGAGCCATGGGAAAAGTCGAGTCTGGAGCAGCTCCTGCCAGTCACATTGTCATCGTCGTGGCTAGGCTTCACGGATGAAGCTCCAGGGAGGGCTCCATCCATGCTCCTCCTCAGTGCCTTTTCCAAGCGTGCTGATAAAAAGAGGATAGCAGATAGCACCCTCGAGCCTGCACTAGGGATTTTATTTTTAGGTGAGACACAGCATGCGCAGAGCTGGACCCACCCTTTAGTCCTAAGGTTCATCTGCCAGGGCCTAGCAAGCTTGGATGCTGGCAGCCAAGTCCTTAGGATGGAGGTTTAACCTCTTAGCTGGAAGGCCTTACAGGGCTAAAGGAGCTCTATCTGCCCGGGTTTGGAATCAGAGTTGTCCTTCTAGGATGACTGCCAGAAGGCTAATGAGCTCATCCTACCCATGCAAGGATTCTAGGAACATGGGTATCACTGCCCACACTTTCCCGTGGGCAATGAGTTTAATGCTCCCTCTGCTGTCAGCGCAGTTATCGTCAGTCACATAAAGCACCAGGATCTGCCATGCCTCTGGAAGCAGATGGGTTTGTAGTTCTGGTCCCATGGGATTTTGTCAGTGGAGGAATTTTGGGCTTGAAGTTTTACTTAAAAAGCTGTTTTAAATGATTTTGTGTGAGCTACCACCTGTATTTAAAGAAAGAAATCTCTGGAAGTCAGAATGAATTCAAATATGATAGAATCATTAAGATTGGCAAAGACCTTTAGGATCATAGAGTTCAGCTGTTAACCTCACACTGCCAAGTCACCACTAAACCATGTCCCTCACATGAACACCTCCAGGGATGGTGACTCCACCACAGCCCTGGGCCAATGCTTAGCCACTCTTGCAGTGAAGTTTTTCCTAATATCCAACTTAAACCTCCCCTGGCACAACTTGAAGCTGTTTCCTTTCGTCCTATTCCTTGTTCCTTGGGAAAAGAGACCAGCCTCCACCTTGCAAGGGAATGTGAGTTAGGCACAGGAGGTGCAAACCATTTGATCATACTCTGAGTGGGATAATGAATGCTGGCTGGTCAGATGGGAGGTCATAGCCACAGGCATGCATGTGCTTGCAAATGAGAAAATAATGCCTTGGACAGCAGTAGTGGTGAAAAGGTTGAGCTTCCAGTTTGGTGCTGTGCCAGAAAGGGCTAAGTGTGTGAGTATGTGTGAAGCATCCTTAAGCAAGGGGAGAGAGGAGCTGGTTTTTAATGCAGGACGTGGGTGAGGTCAGTGTGCTGTGCTTCAGCCAGTGTTGAGATCAGCATGGCAAAAAAGGGGCTGCAAAATGAGGGAGAGCACAGAAAGTCCCAGCAGGGTGTAGGGAGCGAAATGTCACAGCCTGGAAGAACAGGAGTCAGGGTGTGAAGGTTCTCAGAAAGGAGGGAGCTGACACAACTGTGTTGTACAATATTCGGATGGAAATGTGGGTGCCATAAGGGCACTCATTCTAATAGAGGGATGGGTAACATGCAGCATATAGCCCGAACTGGAGTGAGAACGGGAAATGAAGAGAGGCTCAGGGCTTTGACAGTGTGTCAATGAATAACAATTGACACTGAATGGAAGTGGATTCTTGGCAGCAGAGGAGCAGATAGCTTCAGTCACATGTAAATGAATGAAAATACATGGCTTCAAAGCTGCAGGGAGTCAGACTAGGTCATCTTAATGGGCCCTCCTGGATTGAACATTCAGTTTAAGAGACAAATAATTCTCAAGTAGCAAGCTAGCAATGTCTCTATGTATATAAATGTATAAAAAAAACCAAAAACCACTCAGTTGCCAGTGAAGAAAATGTCTTACCTGATCTGAAGGAGCTCATTGCATGGGCTGGCTGGCTTGCTGCTGAAGAGTGCTGTGCCCTCTGTTTCTGACAGGCTTGAAAATTGCTTCTCAAACCCCAAATATCTGTTTGCTTTAGCTGTGCAGTCCTCTACAGACCTGGGAAGATAAGGTACAGTGTTTCCTAATATTTCTATTACAATGCACAAAGCACTTGAGTTATTTAGTGTTCGTTCTTTTAAATAAACTGGATCTGTGCAAGCCAGAAAAGGATTAGATCATCAGATAAATTTGTACCTGCCCATAAAGCCAAACATTTGACATATGATTTGGTCATTATGTATTCAGGTTAAGTTTCCCTCCTTTGATTTCTGCCCCATCTTTACTGGAAACCTTTTGAGTTTATTACTGCTCTATCAAATCTCATTTTATCTTCATGACTAAGCTAAGCTTAAATGTCCTTCAGCCTGTTTTGAGGCATTTCTAGTCTCTTCTCTTGACCTTACAGCATTGGCTGATGACTTACAGCTCTCAGTGCCAATGTGTATGGCTAGGCTTCTCGAATGAAGCTCCAGGGAGGGCTCCATCCATGCTCCTCCTCAGCGCCTTTTCCAAGCACTGATAAAAAGAGGATAGCAGATAGCACCCTCGAGCCTGCACTAGGGAGTTTTTTTAGGTGAGACACAGCATGCACAGAGCTGGACCCACCCTTTAGTCCTAAGGTTCATCTGCCAGGGCCTAGCAAGCTTGGACGCTGGCAGCAAGGTCCTTAGGATGGAGGTTTAACCTCTTAGCTGGAAGGCCTTACAGGGCTAAACGAGCTCCATGTGCCCGGGTTTGGAATCAGAGTTGTCCTTCTCCTAGGATGACTGCCAGAAGGCTAATGAGCTCATCCTACCCATGCAAGGATTCTAGGAACATGGGTATCACTGCCCACACTTCACCGTGGGCAATGAGTTTAATGCTCCCTCTGCTGTGGGCACAGTTATGGCACCAGGGGCCACAGGAGACCACCAGGGATTTTCAGGCTGTGCCTGAGCTCTCAGTGCTAATGAGAGATAATTCCCAGAGGCCAGGCAGAGGTGGTACCCTCCTGCCTTCAGCACAGCACTTCTCCACTTGGGACCTCCTGTGACCTCTCTACTCTGCCCTAGTCAGGCCACATCTGGAGTCCTGGATCCAGTGCTGGGCTCCCCAGCTCAAGAGAGACAAGGAACTAGTGCAGAGAGCCCAGCAGAGGCTAGGAAGATGCTGAGGGCACTGGAGCAGCTGTGGCAGGAGGAAAGGCTGAGAGCCCTGGGGCTGCTGAGCCTGGAGCAGAGCAGAGCCAGAGGGGAGCTGCTCCATGCTGAGCAAGAGCTGAAGGGGGCAGGGGGCAAGAGGCTGGGGCCACACTCTGCTCAGGGGTGCCCAGGGCCAGGCCAAGGGGCAATGGGCACACACTGGAAGCCAGCAGGTTCTATCTGACCACGAGGAAGAACTTCTTTGGTGTGAGGGTGCAGAGCCCTGGCCCAGGCTGCCCAGAGAGCTTGGGGAGTGTCCTTGTGTGCAGAGCTTGCAAGGGCAGCTGGAGGGGATGCTGGGCAAGCTGCTGGGGGTGAGCCTGCTGGAGCAGGGGGGGTGCACTGGCTGATCCCCAGAGGTCCCTTCCAACCCTCACCATGCTGGGATTTGGTGACTATTCTCTTGACTCTAATCTGTAGGTTGCTTTCAGACAGCTCACAGTGTTAGGAATTCTTCAGAATTATTGATCTCCATCTCCAAGCACATACTAATCTTTTTTTTTTTTTTTTGAAGTCTGAATGCCCCTTAAAATAGCTGCTGTTTTGACTTGTGGTTACAATTTCATGTGTTTGTGTAATAAGCTGCACATCTTTCTGCATTTCCTGACTTCTATACAATTACTCTGTGTAGCTCTTTAATAACTGCTTGCCTGAGGAAGCTAACACCCAAACTTAGTCATAATTTATTTAATCAGCAGAACAGCTGTTTCACTGCAAACTTTCATTAATGAACTTCAGAGTTTGTCTACATAAATAGACTAATTCTGGCACTAACAGGTTCCTCCAAAATCTTGTGTCTAGCAGTAATTTTTCAAGTGTAATTATTTTACATAACGTAATGCTATGCAAAACTTGGCCTCATTAAATGAAATGCTCCACAGTCTCAATTTGACATTGCCAAGCAAAACAAAGAGAAGTATAAACAGGTTTTTTAGCAGATCATTTACACCTCATCCAGGTAGTAGGACAGCATGAGGGAAACATGACAGTTAATTAAGGAGTGAGAGCAGAGGAGATGAACTGAATGTAAAGTCACTGCTGAGCCTGGTCACAGGCAAGATTACAAATGTTTCTAGCACTGTGCATCAACACACAAGTGAAATATAGTTGTGCATGTGGTCTTGATTTAGTTTAGATCCTAAACTATTGATTTGGGTTGTGTTGATACATTTTTGGGTGAAAACAGCCTGCTTTCACAGCAGTGCATGGAGCCCTGCTGGCAAGCCTCTCTGTTGCTACAGGAGGGGAATGGCTTCAGAAGGTTATCAGCAAAATTATTCTGGTGCAAACTGACACCCTGGAACCCCCAGAGTCATGCTGAGATAAGGAACAAAAGAAAAAGCCAGCCAGAAAGTAAGGGGATGTTCAGTGGTCCATGTGCAGCACAGCAGGGTGAGAGGGGACTGCTGGGGTGCTGTCTGCAGAGGGACTCCAGCCCAGTGGGTTTCCACTCTGATTTAAGATATAATCTCAATTTTAGCATCGAAAGTGAGTTTTTCTGGCCAGGCTCAATCATGTTTTGAAGTTGTTCTGGTGGTTTCTCCTCACACTGTGCCTGGTTCCACAGTGGGTGTGTTGGGGCTGTGCTGGGTCTTCAGTGCTCATGGAGTCCCTGTTCTGCCTGCAAGCTGTGAGGGTTTTCCTCCAGCTCCCCCCATGTGTGTGAATGTATGGAGATGACTTGGAGGAGAAAATGGAAATGACTTAGCTCTCCCAGCTGAAATCCTCAGATTAACACTCCTTGCCTTGCCAAGTCCTGCCTCTAACTGTGAATTGGGGTGTGAAGGAGCAGGAGGAGTTCCTGCAGCAGCCACTGAGAGAACTGTTGGGTTTGCCACAGAAATGCATCTCCTGTTAGAGGTCGTGGGGCTGTGTTCTTGATGGGAATGTGATCTCCCAGCTAAATCGCCTGACTGTGTGAAAGCAACAGTGTTAGCAAGATTGAGACCCATGGAGGAAAATCTGTGTGTTGCTGAAATGCTGCTGAAAGAGCCTCAGAGGAGCCACAAGTCCCTGGATGCTCAGGACTCAGCACTCCTTGGATGCTCAGGCGTTGGTTGGTAGATGATCATATCACCTAAAAGACTCCAGCGTGTCTGCCAGTCTGCTCTGTAGGAGCATAATGCTGTTCTCTAGAGCTTTCTGTGTCTGGAGGTGTGACAAGTTACTGGGGTGGCATTGCTGCTTGGCTCCGTGGAGGGAGGAGGATGTTTGTCAGAGAAAGGAATGCAGTAAAATGGCCAGTGGCTGATGGTTCTGGGTTGTCCTCTGCTAAGTCTTGTCCCTCTGTTTGGGAATGTGGGCAGCTCTTTGCCATGTTATACCTGGTTCAGTAAATTTTCCTCCTAAGCTTTCTGCAAAAGAGGTTTATTCACTCCTCCCTCCCCCTGTTGCCTGCTGCAGTGGCTCCCCAGCCATGGCCTTTCTTTTCCTTCTCTTCTCCTGTCTTTTCCTTGCACAGTTTCCTGACTTTGTGAGGTTTCAGCTAACCTCTGACATGGATTCTGGGTTTGAGTTTTGTGCCATCTGCTGTCATCAGATGTTTGCTTCCATGGTGGCAAGATGCAGGCAGAGCATGGGAAAACAAAGCATCAGGCTGCTTTTACCCATTTCTGTAATGTTTTTCCCCCCCAAGAAAAATGGCAAGGTTTTTGCTGTAAGAATTATGTTTTGCTTTCAGTAATGTAAAAACAATTTGCATTGTGTCTATTGATTATTTACCATATAAATAACTTTTTAATTGTTTCTGATCACATTTTCTGTCTCTGAAAGAATCTTTAGTTGTGGTTTTTAATCTTCTCTCTAACTGAAAAGGGATAGACCTCTGTTCCCATGAGATGACAGCTTGGTTATTGATCTCTGCCCCATGACTTGCATTTCTTTGAGCGTTGGGTTTCTTGCTTCCCAAATCACTGCTTCAAGTGGAGAGCTTAGGTAGCAGAACTTGCTGGAATATTGATGCAAGAGAAGGTCTTTGTTTCTAGAATTGTTCCCCTTCTCCCCAGCAGCTTTTTGCCCTTGTCTGTGTTTCATTCTCCTTCCAACACGATGGAGGAGTAGGGAATGGATTCTTACCTCCTGGCATGGGAGTAATCCATAGCATCTTTTTAACTGGCAAAAGAAGCGTTTAGAAGCCATGGTGTGGGCTGTGCTAGCACTAGATGGATGGTGCCTCCTGGTTGATAAATCCAAAAAAGAATTGCTATGAGGAGCTTGTGTAATTGTATTAATTAGAGAGATTTATGTCTGCTCTCTGCAGAGCAGTTGATGACACTGCATACAGCTCAGCAGCAGCTTCCTCAGGCTGCTGCTGCAGTTCCAAGCTGACATGGCATCCTTGGCATGGGCACACTCCTTCCTGAACAAGCAGAGATGATGCAGGAATGCTTTGCTATTCCTCCATTTCCTTTCTTTAGACCCTTTGGTGTTGTTCCTAACCCAAGTTAGCCTTGTGCAGTAGCTGAGATGAGCCTGGGCTAGTGGTGCAGGGATTGTGATGTGACTGGAGGCTGTGCACTGCTGTGAGGTGCCATCTGAAATGAATGTAGGGATAGAAACAGCTCAGTGGATGGGAAATGTGGTACTGGGGCACAGTGACAGTGATACAGCATGTCTGGGTAGTGTTTTTCCTATTCCATTTCATCTGCCAGGCAGAAAGTCTTGAACACTTAATGTCTTTCCTCTCTTGTTTATTTGTGAATGTGTGGGTATGTGTATTACTACTACTGCTGGAGTAGCATCTGCAAAATAATCTTTAGAAATGATTACTCATTCTTCTTACTAACTAGAACTGTTAACCTTTGTGTATTTTACTGTGTAATTGCCTTAAGGAGGAGCTGGAGTGGTATTTGTGAGAAGAGGCCAGCAGTGGGGACTGCATATGCCTGGCAAGCACCTTCTGTTGCAGTGCAGAGACACAAGAGCCATAGGAAAGGTGATTCCTCAGGATGTTTGGGTTCCTCCTGTAGAGCTTGGGATGCATTGCTCCTGCTGTAGAGCTTGGGATGCATTGCTCCTGCTGTAGAGCTTGGGATGCATTGCTCCTGCTGTAGTGTTTAAACATAACTTTCAAAATGTGATTCTCTGGATTCCAAGAGGTAACAGACTGGAAAAAAGATTTTTGGTTGCTTTTGGTGGAAATAGCTTTGGTAGAAAGTTGTAACTGTGTTTCTAAAGCCATTGTTAGTGCCTTTCCTGGAAATGGAGTGGAAGAAGGAATTCAGCTGCAGTATGAGAGTGCAGAATGCAACAAGAGCTGATGATGGGAAATAATCCTCAGTGTTACATCTGTTGGGGAAAACACTAAAATGCTAAGAAATAGAAAGGTTTCAGACAGGATTTTTTGTTTTCTTTCCCTTTTGTTATTTTCCTTAGTTATTTTACTGTAATTTCACTAGCACATTCAGGCCCAGACAGCAGCTAAATGACTTTTTTCAGCTCTAAACCCCACGTCATTGTTTGGAGAGCGATAACTGTTTTCATCCCAGCCTGTCCAAGTATGTTTAATTGTGATAATACCATGGAGATTATCACACACACACTTACAGCTGGAAGAAACTGCATGTTAGCTGTGACAAATCCTAATACAAAAGTACTGGGACTCTCTGCCAAAAATCAATTCCCTGCAGTAAATCCGAGATGAATCAATGGGGTTGACCAAGGCAATTGAATTAAGTCCCTGTGGGTAGGCAGAGCCTTGGAGGCTGCAGGTGAAGGCAGGGACTGGCAGGCAGCAGCCTGGCTCTCTCCTCATGTGGAGAAGCAGCAGCAGCAAGTGCTCTGCAGAATGAGCATTTTGCTATCTATGAAACTCAAGAAAGGGGTAGATAGCAGCTCTAACTGTGAAATGTGGTGTGCTAGTGTTAGACAAGACAAAAAAGATTTGAGTTTTAAAAAGGGTAACTTAAGCTTTTATAAGTACTTGGAAGTATCAACAGGTCAAGGAGGGGTGGTTTGAAACTAAAAGAGGAAGATTTAGACTAGAGAGAAGGAGGAAATTTTTGATGCTGAGGGTGGTGAGACCCTATCCCAGGTTGCCCAGAAAGGTGGGAGATGTCATAACCCTGGAACCATTCCAGGTGAGGTTGTTTGGGGCTCTGAGCAACCTGCTCTCATTGCAGATGTCCCTGCTGAGTGCAGGGGGTTGGACTAGCTGACCTTGAAAGGTCCCTTCAACCCAAACCAGACTGTGAGTCTGTGATTCTGTTCTGCTCAGGATTTTGGTGGCTGTGCTTGTGCTTTCCTAGGGAGCTGGGGCAGGCACTGAGCAGAGCATCTGGGAGGCAGGAGCTGGCCTTGCTGTGTGAGCATTCCCCAGCTGTGCCCATGTGGCTTTGCTCTTCCCTTTGGCTGCTGCTGGCTGTCCCTGTGCTGTGCAGCAGTGACATATGGGGAGCATCACCTGGTCTAGCTGGGGACTGTCCCCTGGGTAATTCCCAGAGAAAGAACTTGGATAGCATTTGGATTCTCATGGGTTTAGCCAAAGCCAAAATCTTATTTCCAACATGTGGGTTATGAGTTTGGAGGATTTCAGAGGTTTTGAATCCATCTTAAATGCCTTTTGCTGTTCTCTTTCTGTCATTGTTCAGGGCTGGCTGAGTGCTGGCAGCAGCCTGTCTGTCAGCAGCCTAACCTATTTTGAGCTGCAGTCATTTGTACCAATTTCTCCACTAATTTTAGGACAGATGACCACTAAGCTGTTCTAAAAATGCTGTTTGAACTTTCAGTTAGAGGAACACCACCCACAATGCAAGGACCAAATTTGTCCCTACCAAATAGGTAACTCATGCTGTAGCTGGTAAGAAGAGCAGATGCTGTGTATCCTGTTAATTGTTTTGAGTTAATTACATTTTAACGTAGTCAGTCAGTTGGAATAATTAGTATATCTGTCATGCTTTTTATCTGAAGCTGGAAATGCTTGTGGTTGCTAAAGGTCCCAGACAGCCTTAGAAGAGTGTACAAGTGTTTTCTAATTCACAGATGGAGAGGGAGAGCATGTGGAGTCAGTGATGACAGGGAGGGAACTGAGGAGTCAGGCAGTGCTCAGCATCCCTTCCCTTGGCACCAGCACCCAGAGGCTTCCCCAGCAGACACCCAGAGCTCTCACATACAGAACAAAGGGTTTTCCCACCTTCTAAGGAGCTGTAAAAAAATGAATGACTCTGCTGTCTGGAGAGCTGTTCTTTGACTTTTAAGACATTCTGGGTATTTTTATGCTTTTCTACCTCTCTCTTTCCCATCCCTCCTGTTACCCATTGAGATATTGCATCTCTCCAGATTGGAAGGTGTAACAATTCAGCATTCATTCTGCTTGTGTGTGCTAACACCAGATTGAATTCTCTGCAGTTCAGTTGAGAAGTAAAACCTCCTTATCCCAAAATAGAGGAGAGCACATCTTCCACATGGCTAGAATGCTATTTTCTTCCACTGCAAGAAAAGAAAACAATTTGGGCTTTAATGTAAATGAAATGTTTGTGTTCACATCTTTCTGTTTAACTTTAGCTCTAGATTATGCCTCACAGGAGCTGCTGGGTTACTGAATAAGGATAATTGAAGCTCTTTCCCTGCTGAGGAAGCTCCTCTGGGTGTTGTCTGAGGCACAGTTCTGATGACTAGGAGAAAGCCTGAGGAATGTTTGGGCAGAGAGGGAGAGAGCCCCAGTGCCTGTGGGAGCAGCTGGTGAGCTCCATGGCAGGTGGTGAGGCTTGGGAGAAACTGCTGCTGTGAGAGGTTGAGAGCAGGGTGCCAGGGAGATGTGTGCTTCTGCTCCCCAGGCTCTCCTGGAGATGAGCTGCCATTGCACCATGGCTGGAATAACACAGGGATAGTGCCAGCAGGAAGTGGGAAGCTGTGCCATGGAAAGAGGAAGGTGAAGGGGTGGTGCCATGTCTCTTCTCCCTGCTCTGGAGCAGGCTTGATGCAGTGTCCGTGTGGTTAACTACTGCAGAGTGACTTCTCCAGCGTGCTGGTTCTCCCCAGGTACCTAATTATGGACATCTCTGCTACAAGTGTCTTGTCAGGTAACACTCAGGAGCTCCAAGCTACACATTCTAGTGTGTTAGATCCAAAAATCCCAGCTGTGGGTCAAGCTGCCTGCCCAGTCAGCAGCAGCAGAAGGCATGAGTGGGGACATCTGGGCTGAAACACTTTCCTTCCATACCTGTTTTCCAGCCTCAGTTGTCTGTGCTGCAGATGCTGGAAGTTTGGATTGCAAGGTGTGCTCCTCAGGTTGGAGTTATATTTTTGTTGTATGATATAATGCTGATGTGCTAGTGAAAAAGCTGTTGTCTGTGAAAGAGAAATCCTTGGGGAAAGAGCTCTTGGACTTGGAGACATTCCCTGGGTAGTGGTGGAGGTGGTGGTGCAGGCTGAGAAAGGAAAGATCAGGGGAAGAAGGTCCAAGTTAACAATCTGTGGAGGACACATACCTTATTTATTTATCAACCTTTCTCTTCTGGGAATCACATGGTTTGCTAACAAAAGAACTTCATCTACGTGTCAGAACAAGAATAAAAGTAAAAAGCAGAATGGTGCAGTCATAGTATTGTATTTAGCTAAGTGATGCTCTCAGTTTCCAGGACCTCTCCCTTTGGTAGTGAGGCAGATATTTTGTCTGCAATAAACATGTTGCCGTACACAGGAGATGGAAAACAGTCAATAAGGATAAAATCTAAATTTCTTCCAGACCAATTATCAAAATACCAATTTAAGTATTTGCTCACAAATTCTGAGAAAAACCTATTTTCTATCATCAACTCAGTATTACATCCAATTATTAAACCTCTGCTTATTGTCTTGTGAAGTGAATGATGCTCACAGTTAATCTCACATCAGTGAAGTCATTTCTGGCTCTGGTGATGATCAGCTTTCTCTGAGCCACCCATTGCAGTTCCTCAGCCTTTGTGGAGTGAGTGCATAAAATTCCACCTCTCATATCCCTGTTTGTGGCTCCTCACAATGTGCTGCCTCTTGGTCTCCTCTCTGGAAGTTGTCCTGGTGACTCTTTTTCTATCTGCCCATCCTGGGTGATTCTCTGTGTTTCTCCCTCAGGAGCCTGAAGCATCATTTCAGAAAAGTAATGATAGTTTGATGCCCATAGATTGCTGCAAATCAGTACCTTTCTGCTTCCCTGACAGCAAACATTCCATGCAGCTGATGAGTTCCTCCACTGCCCCATTAACTTTTATGGAGTTTTCCAAAAAGACCAGCTTTACATTTAGGTAAATGATTAAACTAGTGAACAAGTGAGGCTGCTTCTAGCCCTGTTAGTACCTAGATGGAAAGATTGTTCAATCAAAACAGTGTTCAGGACAAATACTGAAAATGTGAATAGTTAATCTAAACAAAATTACTCAGCTAAAGTGCAGTGAATTGGATTGGGCTAAATTTTTAGGAGCACTGATGTGATTTAACCCAAATCTCACTGGCAGTGAAGGGAACTTAAGGAGTCTGAGCAATTTTCTATTGAAAATTTGGCTTCATTAATCCACTTTTATATTGAGTTTGCATCCTGTCATGTCTTCTTGGTCCTGTTTTTAAATGATTTTTTATTTAAGGAGAAGAATGACAGTTTATTTTTGATCCACTTAGGAGTGTCTACAGTAGAGGAACAAAGAGTTATGGTGAATTTCAAGTTTTACTCTATCTGAAGATTATAGATGTCTCACACTTTTTCTAATAAAAAGGTTATGAATAGAAACAAAAAGGAGTCACTGAAATCTTCAATGTGCAAACCCCTCCTTCCAGTGCAGAGATTGGAACAGAGATGATGAGTTGAGTGGGGGTAGATTGACTCCTGGGTGGTGGGTAGTGTTCTCCTTGGCTGTTCAGAGTGCCTGCACCTCTGCTTTTGCCCTTTCTCGCTGCCATTTGGACAAATTTCAAGGATGATGCTTTCCCTACAGGTTCCTTTCTCCTCTTAATGAGCTCAGATACAATACAGCTCACCCACTGAGGGTGGCTGGCCTTTGTTTATAAATTTAGCTAATGTACTTATTAATGCCATTTTAAAGTGCATGGAGTATACTATGTACACACAGTTTTATAGTTATGGATAAAATCCCTAATGTCATTTCATAAGCTTTAATGGAACAGCCAAGCCAGCATGTGTACTCCTGGTCTGGTCTGGAGGTGCATTAACAACGTGGCAGTGATGCTGGATTCCTGCACTCCATTGTGCCCTCTTACAGCCATGGCACCAGAAGTAATTTGTTCTTAATGTTGAACATTTTCTGGTGTTGAAGGTTATTTTCCAACCTCAACCTCAGCTGCAGTCAGTGCATACTTTGTATCACGACTGACTCCTCGTTTGCTTACTGCTCTGGGGCCACTGGGACTATATTTCATATATAATGAGGGAAAAAGCTCCTTATCTCTATTAAATGTCTATTATTTTTCCATTTTAGCTAAAGGATTTCAAGTCACAGCCTGGCATTTCCACTTCCTTAAATACTAGCTTTTGTTTGCACAGAAGCAAGAAGGTCTTTGATGGCCCTTGGATTAACCAAACACAATCCTGTGTTTATGAAAGCATTTCTGTGACTCCCATTGCTTTGCATAACAAACTGTACTCAGCTGAAAAGCTTTTCTTGTATATTGGGTAGATTTTGGGACCTCTGGGGCAGCTGTGCCCTCACTAGGGCAGAGTAGAGGGGAGGAGAACCTCCCTTGACCTGCTGCTCCCACTCTTCTGAATGCAGCCCAGGAGACCATTGGCCTCCTTGGCTATCTTTAACATTAACTGCAGAAATAATTCTCCTTGTGTGTCTTTCATGACTTATGTGACTTATTGGAGTTGTTTACAAGGGATTCAATGTGGAAATGGTTGCAGTGTTGTTTTTGTGATATGACAAGTAAAACCCCAGAGCTGTCCTGTAATTCCATCAGTAAAAGTCCTCCACCCCCCACATCACCTCCCCCCCACACTCCCCTGCACCTCTGCACTCCCCTTGGGGAGTGTTTTGGGGGCAGATGCTTTATTCTGTTAGTAAATTAATGCAGTTCTTCATATTTTTTATCATAATAGCAGCAAGGGATGGGAGTAGATGACTTCCAAATGTCCCTTCCCACTGTAACCCTTCTATGATTCGATAATAATTTTATAACAATAATTTTAGCACACTAAGGATTTTTATAGTTGTTTTCTGAAGCAGCAGACCTCCCCCCAGAAACTAAAGAATCAGGAAGAATTGTTGTCTTGCAAGCACCAGCCTGAGCCTCCTCTTCCCCGGCTGTGTTCGGCTTCGTTTTGCCTCCTTCCAGGCACAGCTGACCCTGGGAGAGCAGCGGGCGAGTGGCTTTGGCACATGTCATTCCTTAGCTGGCTGGAATCCCTCGGGATTGCTGGCAGCGAGCTGTGCAGCTCCCTCTCCTGCGCTGGGCTGAGGCGCTGCGGCGCTGGGAGCCTCCCGTGAGCTCCTGGGACCCTTCCGGCTGCTGCCACCACGCCCCTGGAGCCGGAGCTTCCCCCCTGGAGCCGCAGCTTCCAGCCCTGCGGCACTTGGATTGGGATTTTGGATTGGGGTTTGGGAGCAGTGCAGATGTGGGGATCATCGCCGAGCACAAGGCAGCCCTGCCCTTCCGCAGGGCTAGCAGGCTGGGCTGGGCTGGGCTCACCTTCTGACTGCTGCGCTGCCTTCCCGTGAGTCTCTTGCGTTATCCAGATGGGATTGGGCTAGGATGCAGATGTGCTGGATTGATTTGGGAGCTGTTGGAGTAGCGGCACAGGCGATGCAGTGGCTTCCTGCAGCAGATTTTCCCAGCATGCTGGAGCAGCCTGACCCACCCTGCTCTGCTGCTGCTTCCCAGAAAAGGACTGGGGAGAACCTTCAGCCACCTCGTGTGTGCTGGATGCTGTGTTAATGAAAGAGGGGAAGGGAAATACTGGGCTGCTGGCACTTTATTTCCTTTCCAAACTTGTTGGCTTTGCCCTTGGGGTGTGCAGCTGGCAGGGAGGGGATGCTGAGGGTGCTGGTGCAGATGTATCTTGCAGACTGGTTGTGCTCCTTGCGACGCAGTGCTCAGGGCAGTGGGTTGGTTAAGCTGAAACCCGTGGGATTTTTGTTTGATCTGTGTATTAGAGAGGATTTGTTGTGTCACTGGTTTGAAACGGAGACCTGGTAGAGTGGGGAAGGGGAGACAAGCTGGTGAGGAGGAATGGGAAGCAGGCGATCCTCAGATCCATTTATAGGAGGAGAGACTGCTTGTCTGAAGCTGTTGCTAAACATGATTGTTGAGATTAAGTAATCTCTTTGTAACTGAGAGAAGGAATTAATAGCTATTGCTGTTTGCTGTGTGCTTGCCATACCATCAGCCCCTCAGCCAGTCCTCTTTGGATTTCTGAGCCCAGTTTGTCTGACAGCCCCATTGGAGGGATGTTAGATACTGATGAGACAGCATCTTTCTGACATTAAAATCATGGGTAAATCTTAATGGACTTTCTTAACATGGAGATATTAAAAGTAATAATTAAAAATATCACAGAAGTTTTTCCTCCCTGTGGTTGCTAGACACCACAAAATACGGATTACTAAGCCAGTATTTTACTATGTCATTCACTTCCCTGGTGGCATTTGCAAAAAATAACTGTTTTCTCTTTCTCATGGCAACTTCAGCAGAAGCTCCTTACCCAGGCTTATCTCAATCTGTTCTGATCTTTACTTGAAATTAACAGAGAGATCTGTGTTGTCTAGCAATGATTTCACAACTGATTTACTCCTGGTGACCTCTTTTAGATGTTGCATCTGAGACTTTGTCAATAACTGTGGTGTTTCACCACGTCCACAATCATTAGAGCCTCTGAGTTTGATTGTGCTTCCCCGAGTGATGCTTTGTGCAAATTGTTGTCCAGATAGGTCATGCCTGTAAAGAATAGCTATTGCTAAAGATAGACATACTAGAACTACTCTCTATAGAGCAGTTGTATATAAAGCTATGGATACTATAACTATTTATACTGCTATAACTTGTGTAAATATTAACAACTACGTAAAATCATGCAAAAATAAAGTAACTAACAGTGCTGTTGGAATGACAGAGTCCTGACAGCACAGAGAGGTGAACAATATCAGAGTTGTAAGCCTGAGCACTCAGAAGTTCCAACCCATGAGAACTGATGTTCCCTCAGCAATAGTAATTTGCCCCTTGTTTTTGCATGTATATCTAGGTAACTTCAATTCTGTGTCCTGTTGTTCCCTGGTAGGCTGCTCCTCCACTGTATGCAGTGGAGTGTGCTCAAAATTGTGATTTGTAGCAAAGAGAGGAAAAAATGAAACAGTTCAGTTGTTCAGCTCTGAACTGTGAGCTCTTCCTTCCCTTCCTGCAGCCCTCTGCCTTTTCACCATACACCTTTAGATCTGCAGGTAGCAGCCTTCTCCACTGCCTGGCATTGATTTATTTCTGTTGGTTTATATTTTACTGCAAGTATTCATCTTTCCACAATTCCTGCCTGCAAGGGAGAAGGTGCTTGCTCTGCTTGGAGCATCCATCCAGCCTCCCTGGATCTGCCTGGGAGAGGTTCTGAGTTTGCTGCTGCTTTTACTGGAATTCACAGAGCACAGCAGCTGGGAAGGGTTGGTGCTCTGCACAGCAGAGGGTAAAGGGCTTCCCAGAAGAGCCCTTGGCCTGGCAGCTTGCCTGATGTGGCTACAGAGAAGCTGTGCTTTTCTCTGTGCAGCTGAAGTGGGCACACAGTGTGTTGTGAGGGACAGCTTCACAGCACCCATGCTCCTTCTCAGAGTAGTCCTCCTTCAGAGCCCCTACCTGGTGTGGAGAATGCCACAGATGCTGCTGAGGTCACCTCAGCTACAGCCTTAGCTGTGACTGCACTGAGCACAGCAACTGCAGGCATCAGATCTGCTGAGTCACCACATTTCTTTCTTCCTTTCCACCCTCCTAAATGAATTTGGGAAGTTAATTTACTGTGATCTTTCAGCCCACTTAATGTATTCAGTAACTTACCAGTTTCCTGAGGAATCTTTCCTATCTTTGGGATCTTCCAGTCCTTAGAATTACCTTGTTGTGTGTTTGTGTTTTTATGTTTGGAACTCAAAGGGCTTTAGGTTTCTTCCTTGCTTAGAGGTTGCCCATGTGGACTTGTGGCTGGAGCTGTATACAGAGCAGTGATCAAACCCTCCAGTGTGTGGTAGAAGGAAAAACAGGGAGCTGGGGATCTGTTGGTAATGTCCTAAGCCAGCCAGACTCTAGGAAGGCTCAGTGCAGTTATCCCCAGGAGGTTATCTCCAGGCTGATAAAGGCTCCTATGAACATGGCAAGATTGCAGTGGATTTACAGTGTCACATCCTTCCTGCATCCAGGAGAGAAAAATGAGCAGGGAAGATGTGGGGTGCTCTGTGGCCTCCTTGACCCATGGTGGTAGAGCTGATGGCTTGCCCAGGGCAGCAGGTAGCAAATGAGGGTATCTGGCTTGCTTTAGCTGGCTTTGGGAGGCTGAATGCTAGGTGCAGCTGGAGTATGAGCAGGGAAGAATGCAAAGGTGGCAGAAAATTGCACCATTCTAAGTGCCTGAACAATGCCTCAGGGAAACTGAGGGCTGGAAGCATTCTGAAAAGGGAAGAGGAAACAAAGAAAACCTCTCCATGGCCTGGGCTGGGTCTAGCTTTTGGGGGGATGGAACTAAGTTTAAATTTTCAGTCACCATACCAGTTCTGCTGTTGTGCTCCAACACACAATGTACCTCTCAAGCCAGACTGACAGAAGTTACTCAAGTAATATGAGTTGATAAAGCTGAGTTACTTAAAGACATAGCAGTCCAACAGGTAACTTTGGGGATATAGAGATCTCTGTAGATAGAAACATACCAGAGTGCAGCTGCTTTTAGCAGAAGCAAAAAGTATTAAATGCTCAAATGCACTCTCTGAGTTTTTAACCAGCTATTGAAGAATTCACCTCTTTGAAATCTCTTTGTAAAGCTTCTAAAAGCTCCCTCTTCCCCTGCCATAAGGTCTATTAACATCCTGCATTTTACATTGCCTTGTTTTCCTTTGTGACAGTCCCCAGAGCTGGCTATCTTTTGGCTTTCAGCTGGTGCAAACCCTGTGCACTCAAGCATCTCTCTTGATGTGCTATCTATTGTTTCTAATCTGGTCAGTTGATCAATGAAGAGCAGCATGTAATTAATTGTCTAATATATTGTACACAGTGTCCCACTCTGTGCTTATCCAGATGGATTTGTTATTTGTTAACTAGAGCTGCTTTCTTAAACAGTTTCCAGAGGATATAATGAGAGTGGTTTTGTTCTCCCCAGCCCTCCTGGTTTTTAGCTGACAAATAATTTTAAAGGAAGAATATTATTTCTTATTCTCCTTTTTTTTTTTAAGTGAAGAAACTAACTGAGGTGGCACAGCTTGGTTACTATTTCATTCCAATGTCTGTGGGGTCAGTAAGAGAAATACAAAACCTAAAAGCCTGCTGCTTCTATCCTGAGGACCTCACAGATTTCGTTTGCAGGGAGCTGGGGAGAAACTGGAAGGAACAGCATAGGAGCGAGCAGCTTGCCCCAGGGACCTTTTGTTCTGCTGTTCCTCCAAGCTAGGTGATGGTTCTGAAGGACAAGTTGCATCTGCCTGACCTGTCCACGATGATGTTCTACTTGTGCTGTTTTGGTTCTCCTGCAGATGGAGGGAACGAGGAGCCGGCAGAGCGAAGACAGGCAAGTGTAGACTCCCGCCAGAGCCGAGCTGGGCAAGGTAAACCTGAGGCTTCTTCTGCCTCACTCACTCATTCCTCATTGCTTCTTCTTTTACCTCTACATGTTGTGTTTCTCATGAGACTCTAATCTGACAGGGTTTTGTAACCATCTGTATTATCCAGATAGCTACAAATGGACTGCTGTTCACAAACCAGACTCTCTTTGTGTGGTTTGAGAGAGCTCAGACCTGGCTTATGGTGCAGCAGAGCTGCTTGTACCATGTATGGCAGATAGAGGGATGGAGCTTTAACAAGGCCTTGTTGGAGCTAGTGGGGTCAGAAGTCTTCAGCACATAGCACAAATCAGTAGGCTGCTTGGTGGCTGCTTGTCTCTTCCCCTGTGAGTGCAAGGAGGAAAACCTGGCAGCTTCTCAATAACCAGTTTATCCTTCTCCCCAACCCATGATGTGATTGATGGAGAGGGGTCCTGTGTGATCCTGTCAGGGGGCTGAGCAGCCACATCTCACCTCTTCTGCTTTGTTTTCTTCCATCCTACAGGAACAAGGCAAAAGGTCCTAGGAAGAGTGTAGTAAAACTAGGTTTGATGTGATTTAAATAATGATTCTACAAACTCGTTTGGTATCCATCATTCACAATAGACTTGGGGGTTAAAGCTACCACTAGAGCTATGGAACAGGGATTTCAGTCCCTGACAGCAGCAGCTCTTAGATCTGCACTGACTTACATCTCCTTTGAAGTAGATTACTTAAAGTTTTAAGTATTTGCTCATTTGTGAGGGTTGTGAAAATCTGGTATTTTCACACAGCTCCTGAGACTAAGAAGCATTTTTTTTTNTAATGATTCTACAAACTCGTTTGGTATCCATCATTCACAATAGACTTGGGGGTTAAAGCTACCACTAGAGCTATGGAACAGGGATTTCAGTCCCTGACAGCAGCAGCTCTTAGATCTGCACTGACTTACATCTCCTTTGAAGTAGATTACTTAAAGTTTTAAGTATTTGCTCATTTGTGAGGGTTGTGAAAATCTGGTATTTTCACACAGCTCCTGAGACTAAGAAGCATTTTTTTTGGAAGCATGGCTCTGGTAGATGCTATGTACATTGATTTATTTTCTCTCTGGAATTGCAGCAATCATTTTCCTTTCATTTTGGTTCAAATCTGTTGTTGTCATGGTGTCCTAATGACTTATTATGGAGACATTTTCTGCAGAGCATTGTTCTTTCCTGGCAATATTCCAGTGTTGTCCAGGCAAAATGATTGCAAGTGATTGAAGCCTGGGATCAGAATTAGGGGGATTGGAATTCTTAGTTAGAACCCTGAAGCCCCGTGAAACAGCAACAGCTGAAACTGCTCTGGTAACATAGGATCTTTATTGTTAGTTTAGCTTTTCTTAAGAGTTAAAATAAATCCCCTTCTTCTGTCCTAATTGTGTAAGTGCAGGTACCCCGTGATAACTTGCATCCAAGTAGCTTTTCTGTGCTGCTGGAATACAGAATAAAGGTTGCTCTTAGCTCAGATCAAGCTGCTGATGTGTCCCTTCTGGAGGCTGAGCCTAGCCTGCTTCCTCTGCTCTTATCCCTCTGATGTCCTTCCATTTGTCTGGGGTTTGTGCCTTGGTTTGCTGTGAGAAGATAAAGCAGCTGAGCTGCAGCTGCTGCTGGGAGCTGCCTGCTGGGTTTCCAGACACACTTTTCTCTCAGGTTGTGCTTCAGCCTCTTGGCTGCTGTGGAAAAGTACCAGTTTGGGGCAGAGGACTTGGGGCTTTTGTTGCAAATCTTTGCCAGAAAATGACTTAAGCTGTGTCTGTGTGCCTCAGTGAGTCTGACTCCAGGAACTAGCAGGAAGGTTCAACATCAGAGGAGTAGAGAGGGAGACAGGTTAAGAACTTCTTGGAGGAAGAAGCTTCTGCACTAAGTATTTCTGTGTGGCTCAGTGGATCTGACTGTAGACACAGGCTTTCTACAGGATGGGAGAAGAAGTCTCTTTGCTCCCTAGAAGTATTACCTTGAACTTTGCCCTGCCCAGGAGTTGCTGTGTGTCTGCACATGTTAACTAGTCTTTCTCATGATGATGGGCTTTAGTGGTGGCTAGGCTTCGCCAACGAAGCTCCAGGGAGGGCTCCATCCATGCTCCTCCTCAGCGCCTTTTCCAAGCACACTGATAAAAAGAGGATAGCAGATAGCACCCTCGAGCCTGCACTAGGGATTTTTTTAGGTGAGACACAGCATGCACAGAGCTGGACCCACCCTTTAGTCCTAAGGTTCATCTGCCAGGGCCTAGCAAGCTTGGACGCTGGCAGCCAAGTCCTTAGGATGGAGGTTTAACCTCTTAGCTGGAAGGCCTTCCAGGGCTAAAGGAGCTCCATCTGCCCGGGTTTGGAATCAGAGTTGTCCTTCTCCTAGGATGACTGCCAGAAGGCTAATGAGCTCATGCTACCCATGCAAGGATTCTAGGAACATGGGTATCACT
>VWZO01019238.1:55791-93634 GCA_013396975.1 Bucco capensis
TTGTTCTTTCCCAGATGCAGTACTTTACATTTCCCCTTGTTAAATTTCATCAAGTTTCTCCCTGCCCATCTCTCTAGCCTGTCCAGGTCACACTGGATGGCAGCTCAACCTTCTGGGGTGCCAGCCATTCCTCCAAGCTTGGTAAGGAAACCTCTTGTCTGTGTGAGGTTGTTAATCTTGCTGACTAGAGGTGGAGAACCAAGTGTTCTTGACCAGGAGTCTGCAGGTGACAGGAGGAACCTTGTGTCTCCCAACTGTTGCTGGTGTGCAGCACGTGCCCTTCCTCTGTCTTCAGTCTGTATTGCAGCAGTTAGCCAGTGTGCCTTTGTTCTTCCATCTCCACTTGGTGTCATGTTTTCTGGTGTCTTCCGCATGAATCTGTCACGATGTGACCCCCACACAGCCTTTGTGCCTCTCTGGGGGTTTCTCTCTGTCTGTTAGGGGAGAGTTGGGGATGGTGGCTGCTTTCAGAGGCTTTGGATCTTCAGTTTTTGGGGTGTATGTGGTGGGTTTTTCTGTTTTTTTTTGTTGTTGTTGTTTATTTTTAGGTTAAAGGTCCTCATGTTGAAATGGAAATCAGCTGGAAGTTTTGTTAGAAATGCACAATCCAAACACCCAAACAACTTTTCAGTAAAAGGCTAATTGCTTTGAGTTATATTTAAAAGTGGTGACTGTAGGACTCTGGGAAAAAAAATGAAACCAAACAGATTTGAAAAAATGAAATAAATTCTTGATGGCTCTGTTGTCCATAATCTAAAGAGGTGTGCAGAGATGCTCTTCCACAAACAGAATTTCTTCAAGGGAAGTGCTAAGATTGTGCAAGAGGACCAGGGGCAAGCAGGACACAGATGGCTCTGTGCTGGGCTCACCCCAGCCAGGCAATCCTCTGTCTAGGAATGAAGAAACAAGGAGACTGAGAGGGGGGCAGTTCTTATCAATCCTTCAAGGGTGGGGGGCAGGAGGCTGGGGCCAGGCTTTGTGCTGGGGTGCCCAGGGACAGCACTAGAGGCAATGGGCACAAACTAGCACCCAGTGAGTTCCAGCTGAACAGCAGGAGGAAATACTTCTCTCGGAGGGTGGTGGAGCACTGGCCCAGGCTGCCCAGGGAGCTGCTGGAGTCTCCATCTCTGGAGAGATTCCAAAGCCACCTGGACACATCCTGTGCAAGCTGCTCTAGGTTCTCCTGCTCTGGCAGGGGGGTTGGACTAGATGATCTCCAGAGGTCCCTGCCAACCCCTGACATGCTGGGATTCTGTGATCAAAGTAGGAGACTCCCTGACTGTCTAACCAGTTCCTCTGTGTTCTGCTGTCCCCCCAGGCACCTCCACAGAGAACGACTGTGCTTTCGAACCCGACTACGCAATCCCGCCCCTCGCAGTGACCGAAGGTATGCAGCACATTCGGATTATGGAGGGCATGTCCCGCTCCCTTCCATCCTCCCCCTTACTCACACATCAGTCTATCAGTGTTCGGCTCCAACCTGTGAAGAAGTTAACTGGTAAGGACTTTAAATCAAGTTCCTTGGGGCTTTTAAGGTCCATTGGTGCAAAAAAAAAAATACAAATACTGTGAGCAGTTGAGCAAGCTTCTGTAGATAGCAGTCATCTGTTTGTTGTAGCAGCTGCTGTAGGCACAAGCAGGATTGGGTTTCGTGCTGAGGGAGAAATCTTTCTGTGCTGGAAATGCTCTCTCTGTTTTACAAATATGCTCTAGCAGAGTGTGTTTCAGTTCCACTTTGTGTGCTGGTTTATGTGCAGTGGAAGTGTTACAGTCATTGTAAAGAACTTTGTGCTAAAATTTTGAATGCCCAGAGGATACCTCAGAGAAATGAACTTATACAGCAAAGTGATTTTTTTTGTTTTTTGCATAGTTAACTGTTCTGTTTATCTGATCTGCTGGGATTGTGCTTTGAACAGCTAGAGATTTTAAAGTAGTTGGGTTTCCAAAAGCTCTTGGAGTCCAACATCCTGACATTGTGTTTCTGTTGGTAACAGCCTTGAGAAACTTGCTTCTTGCCTAAAATCTGACATCCCTCCATGCCCATCAGTACTGCACTTGTACCAAGAGAAATCTCCACAAAGAAGTTTTACCCAATATAATCTGATCTGTGCTTTCAGAGGGGAGCTCTGATAGACTTTGTGCCTCTTGGGTTCCCTGCCCTTTGGAGAGAGGAGGAATTGGAAAGGCCAGGAGAAGGGATTCCTGGGTCATGGCAGAGTCACTTTGCAGGCTCTCATGGTGCTCTGAGCCTGTTTGGTAGCAGTGGAGCTCAAGAGGTGCAAGAGAATCAGGCAGGAGGAGATAGAAAAGGACAGGAAAATAGTCTCAAAGCTTCAGTTCCTCCCTCAGTTTTCTGCAGCATCAGTTCCCCAGCACTGAGAACTTCATGGCTGAAGATCTGCCTTCACATGGCAACTTTTCAGTGGAGATGAGAGCAGCTCTGCAGGTCAGAGGTAGTTCTTCAGGAGGGCTGATGATGTGCCAGTGGGAGGATTCCTGAGGCTTTATGGATTTGGGGTTCAGTTTGTGGTCCTGTCAGGGCTGTGCAGCTAGATGTTCACAGCTCCTTGCTGTTCATCCTTCTACAGACTAGCCAAGAACCCAGAGGACTGTGCTTTAGCAGAGTGGCTACTAAAACAGGCTAGATTTCTAACAGTTCAGTTTAGACTTCTAGAATCAATAAAATTCAGTGGAGGATTACAGAAGTAGTTTCAAAACAGAATCCCTTTCAGCTTAGTGACTCTAAAGCCTTCTTATTTCTCATTCTGGTTATCAGTACTCTCCTCTGGGGTGAATGCACTGCTCCCAGCACCTCACAGGGTGGAAATGCTCTGTGTGCTTGTGCTTGGCTTTGTTTGTGTTCCTGCCTGCCCCCAGCATGGGGAGGTGTGGAATCCTCAGCCTTCCTGCCACCAAAAGCATCAGCTGTGAAAAATGACAAAAAGAAATCAAGGCTATTTTTTCTCCTCACAGCATGTTTGATTAATTGATTGTGTAATGTAGAGCTTGTTTGTTCCAGCTTTTCCTGAGCTTTCTGCTGTGATCCTCAGGTTCATCCAGTTTCCTCTTCATTTGAGTTTTTGAGTTACTTGCAGGGCTTTTCTTGTTTCCTGTGGCATCCTCAGTAGAGCCAGGTAATATTAGCCACTTCCATAGACCTTTTCTCAGTTAGCAGAGGAAAAGCTTTTTATTTTACAAATAGTTTAGGCCTTTATAGTATCTTTATCTTGTTCATTACCCTTCTGTCCCCTTCTTTTGCCTATAATTCTCTGTGTTTATATAGTCTATAATTCTCTGTGTTTATATACTCTCCTGTGGTGGCTCTGAGGAACATTATGTTCATGTATCTTCTTGAGCAGTTCATTGCTCTTCTCTGAAACACTGGCAGAGGCTTTCAACTGTACCCCATGGCAAGAGCAATTTCTCTTGTACCACTGCAGCTCCATTTTTCCATCCCTGGTGTAGATCTGCTGCTCTTCTGCCTTGTCAGCAGACATACATAGAATCCTAGACTGGTTTGGGTTGGAAGGGACCTCTGGAGCTCATCTAGTCCAACCCCCCTGCAGTGGCCAGGGACATCCCCAACTAGAGCAGCTTGCCCAGAGCCCTGGCAAGCCTCACCTGCAATGCCTCCAGGGATGGCAACTCAACCACCTCCCTGGGCAACCTGGGCCAGTGTTCCACCACCCTCGTGGGGAGGAACTTCTTTCTAATATCCAGTTTAAATCTACTCTTCTCCAATTTCAAACCATTGCCCCTTGTCCTTTCACTGCAGGCCTTTGCAAACAGGCCCTCTGCAGCCTGCTTGGAAGTTCCCTTTAGGTCCTGGAAGGTCACTAGTAGTTCCCCTGAAGCCTTCTCTTGTCCAGGCTGAACAATGCCAGCTCCCTCAGCCTGTCCTCAGAGCAGAGGTGTTNCACCACTTATCACCTTCTCCCACTTCTCCAGATCACAAGAACTCATCCTAGCAGGTGAAGCTCCATGTAGTCATGATCATTCCAGGTGGAAGCAGATCAGACTCCCTTTTGCTTCATACTCAAGAGTGGTGTTGGATTTGGCAGGGCTGCTATTGGGAGTGTTCTGCTGGTTCCTCAGAAGAGCAGCTAGAGGAGCTCCAGCAGTGGCTTCTACAGGTAGTCAGTCAAAGAAAGGCTTGGTGATTCATCCAAGCTTCAACAAGGTGTGCTCAGACCCCAGAGAGGTGTTCTTGTAGAGCCATGCTGGAGATGTTCAGCTGCTGAAAACACATCTTCTCCTGTCAGTCTGCTGTGGAAACCATCCATGATGAAATTGACACCTGAACAAGATGTGCATGAAACAGGGTGATGTCAATAATATGCTGATTAACTGTTATTGCACACAAGAAGTCCAGGCACTTGATTTTGTTCAGAGAACCTTTCTGGGGCCACACACAAGGATCTATTGGAAATTGTTTGGGAAGATGGCTATGTCTGGTTTGTACTTGCATCCTTTTCTGTCTGTTTTAACTGTCCTGTTCCAGCTAGACCCAGCCTGAGACAGCATGAAAACAGAAGCTAATGTTGTGCACACAGGTGTCTTGGTGGCTCCAGTGGACCTCCTGATGTGCTTAGAATTCAAAGTCTCTTTCAGTGCATTGATGGATTAACATCATTTTTAAGATCATTAGTTTAATTTACTATTGCTAGTATAAAAGGAAGGTGTTCATTTTACAGCCTTGTGCACTCAGCAGAGGAATTGGTTTGCCTTCGTGTAAAGGAATTGGGAAAGTAATGTTTCCACTCCTTGTTCTTCATATTAGCATGGTTCTTTAACTATTCCCTGTGGCCTGTCTCTCTTACTTACTAGTAACCTGAGAGATTGAAAAGGCAAACAAACCTCTCAGCAGCAGCAGGAGATGGCTTTGAATGACCAAACATTTACTGGATCAGCAAAGAAAAAAGTTGAGGGTTTGTTTTTTTTTGCTAGGGGACATAGTCTGGCAGTTTGTAAAGATTCTCCTTGGTTTTATTACTTAGTAAACCAGCATGATCTGTAAAGTCTAGAAAATTCCAAGTTAATGTTAGATTTGTGAAGCCAAGTTCACAGCCTTGTGCTGGGTTACAGTATGTCAGGGGTTGGCAGGGCCCTAGAAAGCTCATCTAGTGCAACCTCCCTGCCAGAGCAGGAGCACCTAGACCAGCTCACACAGCAATGTGTCCAGGCAGCTCTGCAATGGCTCCAGACAAGGAGACTCCACAGGCTCCTGGGCAGCCTGGGCCAGTGCTCTGGCACCTGAACTGCAAACAAGTTCCTCCTCAGGTTAATACTAAACCTCCTGTGCTCCAACTTGCTCCCATTGCCTCTTGTCCTACCATTGGATGCCATGGAGCAGAGCCTGGCTCTCTCCTCCTCACACTCACCCTTCCCATATTTCTAAGCATTGCTGNCCCCAAAGCTTGAAGTGCCAGTGCAGCACACTCCAAAGGGGCTAGAACTGAGAAGTGACTTGCTTTACAATCTTCCTGTGACTGTGGGAGCTGGCAGCTAGAAACCAGGAGGCAGCAGTTGGACAGTGAGGGCATGGAGAGCTCTCCCAAAGCCTCTCTGCCTGTGCTGGTTCCCTCTGCTGCTTTGTCTCATCTGCTGTCCACTTGTTAATCCTACACAAAAGCAGCAGTGATCCTTTGGGAAGAGGCACGAGGGTGATTTGGGGAAAGTGAAGTGTTACAAAGAGAGTCTTTTGTCCCTCTGACAGTTGCCACATGGATTTTTCAAAGCAACCCTCAGAGCATAGAAAATTGTGGAGAAATTATCCAATTGTAGAGGCGTTTTCATGCTGGTTGCTTCTTGCATATATTGGTGTGTGACTAACTCAGTCATGTCATAATTTCCATGTCTGCAGAGTGGTTGGATAAAAGAATGGTACCACTTGCTGCAGCAACCACTTGCTTCTCTTATATATATTTATATATATGATATATTAAAGATACATATTTGTGTATTATATGTGAAATATGGATTTATATTTATACATACTATATTAAAGATATATCTATATGTTATATATAACATGTATTTATATATTTATAGGTATTTTATATTAAAGCTATATATTATATATATATGTATATTCAAGATTTAATTCCTAAGGCCTAAGCATCAAATGTATCTGTACCAACTTCCATGATGCTTTCAGGAATTCCCCAGAGATGAAAATTGAAATATAAGAGGCTTCTTAAGCTCTTTACAAGATGATTTGCTCACTGTTGAGGGCTCAGGTGTCTTGGATCGTTCTGGATCTCTGTGTGTTTGCTCCAGGGTAGTAGAGAAGATTTGTCAGCTCCAAAGGGGAGGGGAAAGCAGCTGTTGAAGTGGCAACTTCTCCTGTGAATCAGGGATTGTCATGTGAATTTAGGGGTTATCTTAGCCCTTCAAAAAGAAAAAGAAACCTGTATGGTTTTATCTTTTCAAGTTCTTAAGCTGGCTGCTCTGGAAACAAGTCAGCTTCTCATCCACAGAAGAGCTCAAATGACCACTTCTGGTCCAAAGCCATTGCAAGATGTTACACAGTGCCTTGAGAGTCTTTCCAGAGGAGCTGAGGTCACTCGCTAGCATGTTGATAGCTGAGTTTTGTGTGTGCTGTGTGGAGACTTGGCTGGCTTCAGAGGCTGATAAATATTCAGTGGGGTTGCAATTTTCACTCTGCTGAGTAGTCTGGTGATTAAGAAAGACTAAGGTCATTGTTGGCTGTGAAGGGTGAGGTAATAGTGAGCAGAAGGAATCAGCTCTCCTCTCCTGCCTGGGTCACCTCTTGCTCAGCAGTGACTGAGAACATATTTAGATCAGGCTGTTCCACCTCAGTTATGCTGTTTAATTAATTTTTTTTTATAGCAACAGTATCTTTATTAGCAAGTGTTATGTGAAAAATGCATCATAAAAAGAAAAACAAAGCAAACCCCACCAAAACAAACAAACAAAATAAAGAAAAAAAACTAAAATAAACCCTGCCAGGCTAAGGAGGGAGAAAACACCATTTTGATTTCTCTCTGGAATACAATTAGCATTTAAAAGTTCCTCTGCTTCCTGCACAAAGAGAGCAAGTGTTTGCCAAGGCATTGGGTGCAGTGTTGTAGTAGAGCTCAGCAGTGGGGACTCCGAGCCATGGCTGCACTGTATCCCTTCCTTCAGGAGAGCCTTGCTTTTCAGGAGGGTGCTTATAGAAAGGAATCTTGCTAAGTGCTTTCCTGAACTGATGCCAGAAATAGTAACCCAGCTTTATATTAGGTTCCAAGATGAGATACTGGCCTGAAAGCCTCAGCTCCCAATGCTTTATTCTACTGTGGAACCCACCACGTGCCAAGGGTGTGCAGCAAGCCCAGAGCTGCTCTGACCTCCTCCTCAGCAAAGGTTTTTAATATATATGCACAGGGATAATTTTATTCATCCCTGTGCTTGGCCAGTTCTATTTTTTTCTAGTGAATGACAGATTGCAAGCTTGAGGATGTTTTTAGAAGGAGCATGTGTGTGTGGGTGCCTGTGCACAGGGGGAGGAGGGGAGAGTATTAGCAAGAAATGTAGGAAATGCATCAGGTTTTTCTGGAAGTGGCCTAGATGTTTAGGGTTGGATTCTCAAGGGCTTCATTCCTCCTGTATCCAGTGTGAATTGGATATTTGGACATCTTTGAAGACATGAACCTAAGCAGATGGTTTCAGTGCAGATCACCTGCTGGGAGAACATTCCTCCTGTGTGTTTTGGGAATGTGGGAACTTGCCCTAAGAATAAACTTCATGGGAATGTGTTCCTGGGTGTGTTCAGGCCATTTACAGCATCTTCTTTCCTAAGGAAAACATGTACTCTTCCACTTGAGCTTTCAAAGATGGTGAGAGCAGAGCTGAGCAGGCTGGGGACTAGCTGTTCCCTGTGAACAGAGGGACAGAGACTCCACAACTACTATGAGCAGAGTCTGGGCCAGGGCTCTGACACCCTCAAAGTAAAGAAATTCCTCCTTATGTTTAGCTGGACCTTCCTGTGATTAAGTTTGTGCCTGTTAGCTCTTGTCCTGTCCCTGGTCCCCAGCCTGACCCCATCCTTCTGACCCCCACCCTTTAAGTATTGCTAAGCATTGATCAGATCCCCCCTCAGTCTGCTCTTGTCCAGGCTAACCAGTCCCAGCTCCCTCAACCTTTCACCATGAGAGAGATGGTCTAGTCCCCTCATGATTTTTGTAGCCCTTTTCTGTACCCTCTTTAAACTTCAGTCGTTTCTGTTTAGTGGTGACAAAGAATTTCTGCTTTCTGGGTCTTCTGGAAGCTAATGCACTAAGGTGAGAGATGAGGAGGAGCTGCTTTAGAGGTGTGAGCATTGGGGACCATTGGCTCTGCTGGTACCTGTGGTCAGTGGGAAGGAGTTCTGCAAGTTTAGATTTGGATTGTTTAGCCTTCAGACCCCCAGCATTGTGTTGGCTTTTGGTGCAGTAGCTGCAGCTCTTTTGATCTGGGTGTATGGTCTGTTTGATCACATGCATGAAGTCAAAAGCATCTGATGGTGAGTGTGTAAAAATAGTGTAGTCTTTCCTTCTCTGTATTCCAGCATGGAATAGAAACCTTAGTTGTGTTGATAGCTTGCTCTGGCCTCGAGGTGTGTGAATTGGCTTTGCCTGGAGATGCTTTAGGGGCACTTCAGCTTTCCTTGCACAGCAGCACCTGGTTTACAGGTGGATTTGGGGCTGTTTTCCTGGCTCTGGGAGGAGTGGCTGGATCTCTGGTCGGTGGCAGTGCCACTCAGGCATTCAACCACCTGATGGTGCTGCAGTTTGGTTCATCTCAGGCTTCCTCTTGTCAGGACAGAGCTGCTTACCTGCACCGGCTGCTCTCTGGTGTCCGTAGGGCTCGCTGGTACCCTGAGCTTTCACGAATGTTTGGGTCGCTGTTAGCCATCCTGCCACTTCCCTTACTTAACAATTTCGGTTAGCTCCCTTTCAGCTGGGTGAAAATGCTGCAAAATCCTGCTGTTTCCTTTGTGTTTTGGTACAGTGCTCCCAGTGCAGACGTGGCTGGGGCTGATGGCTTTGTGTGTGTGTGTGATGGTTCGTGCCAACTGCTTCAAGTCTGAACAATGAAACCTATATCCAGCCCAGAAGGGGATGCTGCAGCTTTAAAGCATTTAAGGGCTTACAGCCTTTTAGTAGAAATTGTTCCCAGAATCCATGTCACAACTCCATATATGGTGCTGCCTTTTTTTTTCCCCCTCCAGAGTTGCCATGCCAACAGCAGCACTGCACCATTCATCAGCTCTGCTCCTGGGCTGCAATGCTAGCCCTTACTCTGAGATGTTCAGGAGAGCATCAGTGAATCATTCACTCCTCTCCTCTGCGCCATTATTTACCTCTTCTTCCAGCACTTTGCTCTGACCAAACAGCAAATTAAACTGCACCAGAGGAAAAAAAACAACCCTTGTAAAAATACTTCATTTTCCCCCCTACCCCTCAAGGGAGGCATAGAGTCTCCATTTGCTGCAGCCTTCTGGAAGGAAAGGCTGTTTGATGAGAAGAGAAGAGAGGAGAGGAGGAAGCTGTGTGTCTGGAAGCTGTTCAAGCAATCCTGTGCCAGCCTGCTGCCTGGGGGGTGGAGAAGATGCAGAAGTGATGCTTGCTAGGGGCATAGGCACCGCAAGGGGGATGGTGGTTGTGCGTTCGGGAGCCGAGCTTGACATCAGCAGCAGGAGGTGTCACCTGTAACATCATCCTGACGTTGGGAGCAGCAGGATGGAGCCAGCGCTAGGGAGAAGAGGGGTGACACCCCAGGAGGGTCCTCACTGGAGGGCTGCTCTCAAGGCATCAGGAGCCAGGAATTAAGAGGAGCTGGCTGAGCTCCTGCGGCAGGATCGCACGCTTGCAGGGGATGGGGAGAGAACACAGAGCCCTGTGAGTATTTGGGTGATTTGTCTTGCATGGACTTGGGTTGAAATGGTGTTAGGTGTTCCTCAGGCTCCTCAAACTGCAGGAAATGGATGTGGGATAAGGGATTCTGGAGCTTTAATTGACAAGGAAGCCATTATTAGCAGGGGTTTAGTGTTGGGGAGGGTTGTGCTGCGTGGGTTATTGTTCTTGTAGTTGTTGTTGTTGCAATACTTTTACATAATCTAAGTTTGTCACCTGCTTGCTAGGACAGGCAGAAAATCTGATACAAAATGCAGGGGGGAAAAATCCTACTTTTCAGCATTGCTACAATAGAACTGCTGAGGAGTGAGTTGTAAAATACTACAGATAGGGAGAGTGGTTTGGTTTTAAAGTCTTAGAACAATGGGATTGAGATAAGGTTTTCCTTCTGTATTGCCACATGACCACAAATGAGGTTTGAGTGGTTATAAAAACCCTGTGTGTTGAGGGGGGGAAGAGGTTTGCTTCTCAGGAAGAGTGAGATTTTGAATTCAGAGATACAAACAATCATTCTGAAGGTTTCAATTAGAGGAAAAGCTGTGCAAGTGCCTAGTGCTCATGGTGCATTCAATTCTTGAGGGGTGCTGTGCTGAAAATTGGTGGAGCNGGGGAAATTGCTACATTCTTCACTTCAGTTTTTTTGAGGCTCCAAAATTGTCCCTGCAGTTTATAAATATGATTTATAAATAGTTACAAATGGAATTGATTTAGAAATATAATTTACAAATATTAATATAATTATTATATATAGTACAGTGTAGTATATAAATATAATTTACAAATATTAATATATACCTATAATATATATAAAATATAATTTATATATCTAAAACGTATATGTATTATATATAATATATATTTATATATATGAGTATATAAAATATATATTCCTAATTTATAAATAGTGTGTCTATTTGTAACTTCTTGAATTAACCCTACTCCTTTTGATGGAGACCTGTCAAACTCATGACACTTCTGCATTAATTTCAACCTAATTTAGCTGTAACTTTGAGGGGTTTTTTTTAAGTGGAGAGATGGAAAAATCCAGCAGATTAGATTTATTGGCTTTTGAAAGTCACTAACCAGTTTTAACATGGATTTTCCCAAATGCTGCTTACAAGATGAATCCTATTCTGCCTTTTTTTGGGCACACAACTCCCTTCCCTATTGACAGAATAGGAACCATAATAGAGATGCAGAACATGCCATGTGCCTTCCCTTGGTGTTTGGGGAGGAAGTTGTTTGCCTGCCTGAGAAGCTTTGGAATTTGCTCTTCCCCAGGAGTTTATTTGGTTGGTTTTTGGGTTTTCTCTTTTGCTTGGAGGCTGTTGAACTGCTCAGCTGGCAGAGGGCTGGGGTAAACATATCATCACAACACCAGAGCTGGGAAAAGGTGATAATAGCTTCTCATTTCAGATGTTTGGATAGATGTTTAAACAAAGGGAGAAGCCCNCCAGGAATTAAGAGGAGCTGGCTGAGCTCCTGCGGCAGGATCGCACGCTTGCAGGGGATGGGGAGAGAACACAGAGCCCTGTGAGTATTTGGGTGATTTGTCTTGCATGGACTTGGGTTGAAATGGTGTTAGGTGTTCCTCAGGCTCCTCAAACTGCAGGAAATGGATGTGGGATAAGGGATTCTGGAGCTTTAATTGACAAGGAAGCCATTATTAGCAGGGGTTTAGTGTTGGGGAGGGTTGTGCTGCGTGGGTTATTGTTCTTGTAGTTGTTGTTGTTGCAATACTTTTACATAATCTAAGTTTGTCACCTGCTTGCTAGGACAGGCAGAAAATCTGATACAAAATGCAGGGGGGAAAAAATCCTACTTTTCAGCATTGCTACAATAGAACTGCTGAGGAGTGAGTTGTAAAATACTACAGATAGGGAGAGTGGTTTGGTTTTAAAGTCTTAGAACAATGGGATTGAGATAAGGTTTTCCTTCTGTATTGCCACATGACCACAAATGAGGTTTGAGTGGTTATAAAAACCCTGTGTGTTGAGGGGGGGAAGAGGTTTGCTTCTCAGGAAGAGTGAGATTTTGAATTCAGAGATACAAACAATCATTCTGAAGGTTTCAATTAGAGGAAAAGCTGTGCAAGTGCCTAGTGCTCATGGTGCATTCAATTCTTGAGGGGTGCTGTGCTGAAAATTGGTGGAGCCAGGACAGACTTTCATCCTTTTCAGGTATTTGTACATCATAGTGTTTGCAGTCTGCTTACAGTGCTTTTTATTTCTCTCTCTACGTGTCACACTGTCAGCATGACATTAGTCTGAAATTCCTGGTTTTCCTGGAGGAGGGGAGATTGGCTCCCAGGCCCTCTCCTGCCTTCCTGAGCTGCCAGGGCTGACAAGCCCTGAGTTAGGTGTGCAGTGCCAGTGGATTTGGGGCTGGACAGGTTCAAGGTGCACAGTGAATTTTTTGGAGGGGCATAATTCCTTCTCCATTTCATTGTCCCTGCTGCTTTGCAAGCTGTGGTTCTCCAGAGGTTTAGTAAGTAGAAAACTTGTATTTAGTCAGAATTTCTTGAGTTGTTCCTCTTGATAAATGAGATAAAACACACCCAAGGAGCATTTCACTGGGGGTTTGAAGTCCTGTCTGCTGTGACAAACCCTAGTGCTTCCAGCAGTGGAACCTGCTGGAGGAGGAGGATCCTCTCCCACTTATTACAAAGATGTATGCTGAATGTCTTGATTTTTGGGGTTTGGGGATTTGTTTTTTCCTGTTATGTCAATTCTTACTCTTCATTTTTGGGATGCTTCAGCCATTATTTTTGGACTTGTGATTTGTTTTGACAGGCATGTGCTTAAATGGCAACCAACTGGGACTGCAGAAATGGAACAGGTGGATGAATGTGTCTCCCTGCTCCCCACATATGTACTCTTGTCTTTATTAAACAAACAGAACTCTTCAGGGGAAATTGCTACATTCTTCACTTCAGTTTTTTTGAGGCTCCAAAATTGTCCCTGCAGTTTATAAATATGATTTATAAATAGTTACAAATGGAATTGATTTAGAAATATAATTTACAAATATTAATATAATTATTATATATAGTACAGTGTAGTATATAAATATAATTTACAAATATTAATATATACCTATAATATATATAAAATATAATTTATATATCTATAATGTATATGTATTATATATAATATATATATATGAGTATATAAAATACATATTCCTAATTTAAAAGAGTGTGTCTATTTGTAACTTCTTGAATTAACCCTACTCCTTTTGATGGAGACCTGTCAAACTCATGACACTTCTGCATTAATTTCAACCTAATTTAGTTGTAACTTTGAGGGTTTTTTTTTAAGTGGAGAGAAGGAAAAATCCAGCAGATTAGATTTATTGGCTTTTGAAAGTCACTAACCAGTTTTAACATGGATTTTCCCAAATGCTGCTTACAAGATGAATCCTATTCTGCCTTTTTTTGGGCACACAACTCCCTTCCCTATTGACAGAATAGGAACCATAATAGAGATGCAGAACATGCCATGTGCCTTCCCTTGGTGTTTGGGGAGGAAGTTGTTTGCCTGCCTGAGAAGCTTTGGAATTTGCTCTTCCCCAGGAGTTTATTTGGTTGGTTTTTGGGTTTTCTCTTTTGCTTGGAGGCTGTTGAACTGCTCAGCTGGCAGAGGGCTGGGGTAAACATATCATCACAACACCAGAGCTGGGAAAAGGTGATAATAGCTTCTCATTTCAGATGTTTGGATAGATGTTTAAACAAAGGGAGAAGTCCAAAGGTTTCTTTAGGGCAGATAACATCAGAAAGGCAAACAGAATAGCCCTGAGCTTCTGTCCTTATTTCACACTGGTGCTGCACAAGATGGAGCATCTGCCATGCTTACACTTCTGCTGGGTGAGAGTTTGAATTTTTAGACATAGCTAAGAGGTTTCTCTAGCAAGAGAAGGTGGTGTAGGAAGCCTCCTGTGGAGTTAAATCAGGCCATCCCGCTTCCCTTTGCTCAGCTCTTCTCCTGCTCCTAGAGCATGCCCTCAGACATGTTCTGTGTGCTTGACCATGCTGCTCCTTGGGAGCAGAGAGACCTTCACAGGGCACACTCCTCTGCCATGAGCCTGATCTCCACTAGGCTCCTTGTTTTCTGATCCTTTCCTACTTCTATAACAGAACATCTTCTTATGGAAACTCTTTCTTCCCAAGTGCTGCATCACCTCCCCTTGCACGGTCACTCTGGAGCATTTCATTGGATTCCTTGTCCCAGGACTGACCACTGCTTGTGCAGAAGTTAATTCTTAGAATCCTAGAATCNCACCTGCAATGCCTCCAGGGATGGCAACTCAACCACCTCCCTGGGCAACCTGTGCCAGTGTTCCACCACCCTCGTGGGGAGGAACTTTTTTCTAATGTCCAGTTTAAATCTGCTCTTCTCCAATTTCAAACCATTGCCCCTTGTCCTTTCCCTGCAGGCCTTTGCAAACAGGCCCTCTGCAGCCTGCTTGCAAGTTCCCTTTAGGTACTGGAAAGATGCCATCTGGACCTGGCTGCCTCTGATGGTGTAGGAAGCTTTGGTCAGGCTCACCAAGACTCAGAGGGTTAGTGCTAGCTTTGGAGTGATGCCACTCAGTGGAAGTGCCCACAGCACATGGATGGTCAGTTGTTCTTCAGCATTTGTTAAGCACACAATTTCTTTATTCTCTCCCTCCCCTCAGCTCAAAGAGATGCTTTTGGAATGGTGTTCCAAAGTCAGCCTGGTTCTCTAGGCAAGAGGCCTGGAAGTGGGAAAGGGAACTTGTCTGAAAGATGAGGACATTTCTGAAAGCTTTTCTGATTTCTTCTGCTTTGCCCAAGAGAAATGAGTGATGTGGACCCATACCTGTTGCTCTGGAGAACAGGCAGATCCTTGCTGCCCACATAATCTGAGGGCAGGTTGCATAAGAGGTTGAGAATGAGTAACTCCACATTGTCTTCTAGTGAAGGAATCACTGCTACAGAACATATGGGCTCAGTTTCATTCTGTACCATCTCTGTTAAGAGTTTCTATTTGGACAGAAGGCAATTGATGGATGTATAAATACATTGTTGTGCTGAAAGGTTCCTTCTGATTACCAAAGAGCCAGCACTGCTCTGCAGCAACCATCTCAACATTGCATGTTGGATTTGTTTATACAACAAGATGAAATTTCTGCTTGCATGTTTGCCTCAGAATAGTTCTTAGTCTGCAGCATTGTGTTAGAGTTTGATTTCAGAACTGAGTGGTTTGGCACTGTAAATATTTCCTGAGGTGATAATTGTGCAGTTAGAACTTCGCTTCATGTCACCTTTGTCCCGAAGTTGGAGTGCCCTTTGTTTGGCAGTCTCAGACACCATGAAACTGAAGCAGAGGAAATGTCCTGGTCAGCTTTTGTACCTCAGGACTGGCAGATGCTAATTTAAACCTCACATTGTTCTCTGCCAGTGTTTTAAAATTTCACCTCTTGGGAAAACAAAAGCTTGTTTCTGGACCTTTGTTTGCAGCAGGATATGTTTGAGTTTCTCCTTAGTTCATGCAGAGGTGAAAGATGTGGACTGTGGCTCTTCTGGGGCTGCCTGGTTTATTCTTTTGCAGTGGTTTTGTGATTTTCCTCCATAAAAATGTAACATAGATAATTATTTGGTTTGCAGGTTGCTGTCTACTCCATTTCTTTAGGTGCAAAGCTTACTCTTTTCTTTCTCTTCAGTGCTAGAATCTTTCAGAGCAAGATCTGTTTAGACAAGTTAATGATGTAAGTTCTCGCTGTGGGTTTTTTTTTCTTCCCTGTTAGAATGTCCAATTTGCTATTTAATGAGTTTGTGGCCACAGAGAGTGGTTTCTGAGTGAATTTTAACAGCCTCTTAAACTTTAGCTTTTGTCAAAGCTTTGCATCTTCATTTCATTTCAGGAAAGCAAAACAAATCTAGGCCCTTGGCTTTCTGCAGTTCACCTAGGGCATGCTTTGCCATTTCTAGAAAGATCAGGAGCAGGTGAGTTAGCTTCTCCAGCACTTTGCTTGTGAGAGCAACAGGAGTATGAGTTATATAAACCTCAAGGAGCTGTACCAAGAGATGCAAAGGTGAAGCCAGGCTTAGGAGAACAGAGTTTTTCTCCCTGTTAAACTTTGCTTTTTACCTTCTCAGTCATGGATGTTACTAGGTGTAAGTGAGAAAATGGTTTTTTGGAAGGAAAGTTACCAGATTGGTGCATTTCTGTTAAGAAAAGGTCACTGTTGTGTGCCATGGCTCTTGCTGCTTCAGCTTAGAAGTGAGCAGAGATCACTGTTTTCCCACCAAAGCTAACAGTGTTTTCACTGAAAGGAAGTTCCCTAAGGCCAAATGCCAGGTGCTGCCCCTTGGCCATAGCAACCCCCAGCAGTGCTCTAGGCTTGGGGAGCAGTGGCTGCAGAGCTGCCAGGCACACAGGGACCTAGGGGTGCTGAGTGACAGCTGAACAGGAGCCAGCAGTGTGCCCAGGGGGACAAGAAGGCCAAGGGCATCCTGGCCTGGAGCAGGAACAGTGTTGGCAGCAGGAGCAGGGAGCTGATCCTGCCCCTTTGCTCAGCTTTGGGGAGGCCTCACCTCCAGTACTGCATCCAGTTTTGGGCTCCTCACTCCAAGAGGGACATGGAGGTGCTGGAGAGGGGACAGAGGCTGCCAAGCTGCTAAAGGGCTTAGAACATAAGCCTGAGGAGGAAAGACTGAGGGATCTGGGCCTGTTTAGCCTGGAAAAGAGGAGATTGAGGGGAGAGCTCCTGGCTCTCTCTAACTACCTGAAGGGAGGTTGTAGAGAGGCAGGGACTGCTCTGTTCTCCCTAGGGGAGAGTGATAGGACAAGGGGAAATGGATGGGAATTGCCCCAGGGGAGGTTCAGGCTAGACATGAGGAGGAATTTGTTTGCTGCAAGGGTTGTGAGCCATTGGAACAGGCTGCCCAGGGAGGTGCTGGAGTCCCCATCCCTGGAGGGGTTGAAGAGCCAGGTGGATGTTGCATTGGGAGGCATCATTGAGCAGGTTGCTAGGGCTAGGACAAAGGCTGCACTGATGATCTCCAAGGTCTCTTCCAGCTGGAACTGTTCTAGGATTCTATGACTAAACAGGACCTGACCTGGTCCTTTGTGGGACCTGTCACAGGATGCACCAAAGTTTCATGGAGACTCTTGGGTCTTAATCCTCTGAGATCATCAAATCCAACCATTAACCTACCCCTCCACACTCACCTGTTACCCTTAGACTCATTGCTGTCCTGTGTCTGCCTGTGGTGTTGGCAGAGGCAGGTCCAGTTGCTCTGCTTTAGCTGTCTATATGCACACAAATCATCACATGCTCATTAGGTATTTTAATGACATCCTTTAGACTTGCTATGTTTCCTTGTCCTCCTTCCTTTGTGGAAGGAAAGGCTGATGAGCAGTTGTCATCACTGCTCCAAGCAGAAAGTTCTGACAGCTCATTTGCTTCTACAAGTAAATAAAGCACTTTAAAAGCAGACAATAAATTCCTGGAAACTAAAGATGGTTGAATGGTCACAATTTCCTCGGGTAAAACCCACCTTGTAAACACAACAACATGCAGTTTGTCAAGTGTTAACAAACAAGTTCAGCTCATTCAGGCTGTGCCTTGCCAGATAAGCAGCTTCATTTGGAGGATAGAATAGTCTGTGGAGCTCCTTTCAGCAGAAAAATATGGATCCTAAATACAATTTCACATCAATTGAACAATTATGCATTACATGCCAGTGTAATTACAGGTCTGCCTTTATCAGCCAAACCATCTAAATTAGTTTTTAGCATGGCAAAATTTGAATGACTGACAAATAAAATCATCTTATCTATTCACATCTTCTGCCTTCATTTTCAGTGCTCTTATCAGGTAATGAATTCACATTAGCTGTGTGCTGTATAGAATCATTTAGGTTGGAAGAGACCTCTAAGATCATCAAGTCCAACCATCTACCTATCACTTGCTCTTTTCTTCAGTGGGAGGAATCTTCAGTTCAATATATTTTTCTTCTTCTTTTCTAGTGACTTGAGCTAAATTAAGCTCTGTTAAACTCTCAGACAGGTTTCTACAGCCTGACTTGTTCAACAGGTCCCACTTCAAAAAGTCCCATGAACCAGAAGCCCTTTGCTGGAGACACTGCAGCAACCAGCTGGGTTTTCCCCAAGGTTTGTCTTACAGTGAGCTTCCTACAGAAAAGAGGAAAATGTGTTTGCTTCAGTAGTTCTTGGATTAGTTTGTGATTTCTCTCATGGAAGTTTCTCTCCACATGGGAGCATTGTGTTTGGATGAGTCAGGCTTGGTGTTTAGAAAACAGTAAACCACTTTCTTTCTAAGCAGTGAATTAACAGGGTTACCTGTAATTTGCTTAAAATGACCAAGCTCTTTGCTACTTTCTTTAGAAGAAATGTCCTTACAAGTATATCCAGGTCTTTTTTTTTTCCCCTGACAATTAGTGCCAGTGCAATATTGGAATCACTGAATTGCTGAAAGCACAACTGCAGGATGGAAGGAGATTGAGTGGGGATAACACGATGCAGCACTCGTGTTTTGTTCCATTTTCCTCTCATCTGCTTTGCATTTAACATTAATGAAATAAAAGTGCTGGGAAAAGGGATGTGAGGCCTTGAGGAGCTCTCCTTCCCCTCCAGCTCTGCTCCATCCCATTGCTGCCACTTGGGAGGATTCTTGGGCTATTTGAGCAGATCTGAGGTTGGTTTAAAACGCTGATGACACGATTCTGTGCTGTGCTCCCAGCTCTTCAGTCACTCTAGGGTTTGGCTTTTTAGGATAAACCAAGTCTGAAACTTGAAAAGGCAAACTGATTGCATCAGAAATCTGGGGGAAAAGTCAGTGGGTGAACTGCTTATTTTGATAAGCTGGAGCAGGTGCTGCTGACTTCCCTTCTCTTCTTTCATCCTTCTCCTCTTCTACACAAGTGAGTGTGTACACCTTGAGTCACACATGAGACACTTCTAAAAGACTTCAGAAGATGCTGAAAAGAAGAAGTCTAGATGGGAAATGACATGGAGAAGTCTACTACTGTGCCACAGCTCTGAGGAGTCAAAAGCAACTTGACAGGTTTGAATGGAAAGATGAAAGGAGCATATCCTCCTCCTGCCATCTCTAGATGTTAATTAAATCACTTGCTTCTCCTCCAAGCTATCTCCCCTACAAGGATAAAGACTTTTTGGCAGCCCACGTTGGAAATAACCTTATCTACAGGGAAAGAAAGAGAGAGGATTTTTTTTTTGTCCTTTCTGGGATCATTAATAGGAGCAACTTTCTTCATAAAGTCTTGCCAGAGTATTCCAGGGAACAGCTGCTCAACAGATTCATGCTGGGATGCTCCCACTGGTCTGGGCTGACCCTAGAGAGGACTGGGTTGCTATCTTTTGTCTCCAGCAGTGATAAGGTTGATAACAAATTGCTATTCCATTTGCTGTAAATAACAGAAAATGCTTGCATAGTATTAATCAAAACAGAAATGAAGTTGAGGCCCAGTTGTGTCTGGGAGTGCAGACTCCATACAGGTTCATACTTCAGGTAAAATTACTAGCATCCTGCATTTGCAAATGTGTTACAAACATCATTTAGCCCAACCAGTGTTGAAAAGAGAAATGTGTATTATTTGCTTCTCTATATAGTTAAAATACACACAAAGCCTTTCAAAACCAAGTTATTGTCTCCCTTGAAAATTGCTTAGGAGTGTCTAGTCATACAGAAGGAGATTTTTGATGAGTTCCATGTTCTTATTTGGGAGAGGCTGTAATAATTTAAATAAGATGAGCTATAGTTTGATTTAATTAAAATACTTCTGCAGAAGACTGCTTCCTTTCTGATGGTACTGACCTGCCTTTTGTAAGATTACTGCTGTGGCTTGCTGTTGTTTTCTGTGCCTTGAACAAAACTGTTCATCTGGACAGAGACAGAGAGGGTGAAATAAGTTACTAGTAGGAAATCCCAGAGGCTTGTGGAATCTACTCCTCCAGAGGAGGTTATTCCCTGTTTTAACAGACATTTTCAGGAGCACTAATAAGCAAAACCTTCATGTTGCAGATTTGTTACAGTTTAAAGAAGAATTTTTACCATAAGAGTTTTGATAGTTGCTTCCTTGAACTTTCCCATTGCTCCTTTCCATTCCCAGCTTGCTGGACTCTCTTCCTGCTTTCTTTTTTTGCTCTGTTCCTCTTTCCATCTTCATTTCCTCCAATTTTCTTATTTCAGGACCTTATCTCCTAAACTAAACATGTTTGCTGAAAGTTTTGGAACAAGCATGCTGTTTCCAGACATCACATTGTTCTCACTACTTGCATGCTCTGCCCTACCCATGGTGCATTGATAACCTGGTGATGAAAGGAGAGAGGCTTTAGGTGTAAATAAACCCAGCTTTTATACTCTCAAAGCACAGAGGAGAACAGTGCAACTCAGGGACATGGTTTGGTGCATGGGAATGATAGGTTGATGGTTGGACTTGATGAGCTTAGAGGTCTCTTCCAACCTTAATGATTCTGTAATGATTTGTGTAGAGTAATGCTGATTATCTAAAGAAGGATGTTACCCTCTAATGTCACTGTTTTAAGTTTAATGCTTTATTTTCATTTCTACCTAATGACACATCACTGCTCTGTCAGTGCCACAGCAACAACCATCATGTGCTCTGTGATTTTGCTCTTTCTGTGGCTCTTACCTCAGCAAAATTCAAGAGTCATTTGGGATCAGCACTGAAAGCTCAGTCTCTGGTGTTTTGGGTGAGGTCCAGCTGTGTTAAATCTGACAGTTATTTGTTCCAGGAGCTCCATGGATCAATAGCACTGCAGCACTTAAAACATTTTAGTAGGAGGGAGGTTTCAATCCAGTCTCCTCTCTGCAGCATTACGTAGCCACTGGGCAGCTTCCAGCCCCTGAATGAGCCTCTGGCACCACAGCCATCATCATTAGCTGAAGATGGGGAGAGTGCACCAAGTGCCCCCACTTCTGCTCTCTTTAAATAGAGCTTGCTGAAGTGTGCCCTCAAAGCACTGCTCTGGCTCTTCCCATCACAGCCCAGCTTGGAGAAGTCATAGAATCCTAGACTGGTTTGGGTTGGAAGGGACCTCTGGAGCTCATCTAGTGCAACCCCCCTGTAGTGGCCAGGGACATCCCCAACTAGAGCAGCTTGCCCAGAGCCCTGGCAAGCCTCACCTGCAATGCCTCCAGGGATGGCAACTCAACCACCTCCCTGGGCAACCTGGGCCAGTGTTCCACCACCCTTGTGGGGAGGAACTTCTTTCTAATATCCAGTCTAAATCTACTCTTCTCCAGTTTAAAACCATTGCCCCTTGTCCTTTCCCTCCAGGCCTTTGCAAACAGGCCCTCTGCAGCCTGCTTGGAAGTTCCCTTTAGGTACTGGAAGGTCACTATTAGATCTCCCCAAAGTCTTCTCCAGGCTGAACAATCCCAGCTCCCTCAGCCTAAAGTCAGTGCATTTGGGGATTGCATTCTCTCCATGTGAATTTCTGTGCTTAGGCTATGTACAGATCCCATGTGTAAGTGCAAACTTCAGCTTTTCTTCAGCTGAACCAGTGAAGCTGGTGAAGGGTTTAGAGCACAAGTGTTCATAAGGAGCAGCTGAGGGCACTGGGGTTGTTTAATCAGGAGAAGAGGAGGCTCAGGGGAGACCTTCTGGCTCTCTACAGCACCCTGAAAGGAGGTTGGAGTGAGGTGGGACTTGGTCTCTTCTCCCAAGGAACAAGCAACAGGAGAAGAGGAAAGAGACTCAAGTTCTGCCAGGAGAGGTTTAGATTGGACATTAGGAACAATTTCTTTCCCCAAAGGATTGTCAAGTCCTGGCCCTGGCTGTCCAGGGCAGTGGTGGAAATCTCAGTCCCTGAAGGGATTTAGAAGACTTGTGGATGTGGTGCTGGGGGACATGGTTTAGTGGTGACCTGGCAGTCCTGGATAATGATTGCACTTGATCTTGAAGGTTTTTTCCAGCCAAAACAATTCTGTGATTCTATTTTTACACCAAGATAGCAGATTTCATGAGTTCATTCTCTTCTGGCAGAGGAGGGCTGAAAGCATAGTTGGAATTCAGCTGTACTCTTGTGTATAAAGTGGAGAGAGGACAAAAGTGGGAAGAAAAGTTGATTTTGAGCCAGGCTCTGCCCAGGACCTGCCCCTTAGGAGCAAGTCAAGAGAATTCAGATAGGTGCCCATGCTGTGCTTGTGTTGATAATGATGAAGTGTGTGAGGCTGTGTAAGGAAAAGCTGTAGTGGTTTGTGCTAATGTAGGTCAGGACATAGCCAGTGTAGGCTTCTCTAATGCTTGTGAGGAGCTGGCAGGAGAGGCTCCCAGGTTCCTATGGATGCTTCATGCTAGAGGAAAAAGAGCCACTTCTCCTCCAACATCTTCCTTGTCCATAGATAGATTGGTTTCTTGGTATCTTCATGGGTGTCCAACCCCACTCCAAAGGTAAAGGCATAAATGTAGTGTAGTCCAACCATGGAATGAGTTCAGATCTGCTGAAATCACTGCCTGAAAAAACCCTGCTTTGTTCAGTCAGGTCATTAGATGATAATAAGCCTGTTTTAGTGAAACATTCCTTTCAGAGCTGAAACTGAATTGAGTAGATGAAGCCTTTTGCTAATCCATGATAATTTCCTTTCATCAATGCCTTTTAATCTAAAGAAAACCCTTTTTTTAATTAAACTACTGGCTCATGTATAAATGATGTGACAATGAAGTGGTAACAGAGGGAATGTGAGAGAATTAGGAACTCCATAGGCTGAACTAGAACACAGAGCTGAGAGAGAGAACATGATTGCTCTGCAAGAATAAACACATCCTGCTCTCTCTTTGGTTGATTTGGATTTGGTGCTAGGTGAAATGCTGATCACAAACAGCACCAGAACTGATCCCAGGGCTCCATGCAGGTGTACAAAAGGCTTAGCAGCAGCAGCTCCTGGGATTTGGAGTGTTTTCTGTGTTGGAGAGGCCACACAGCTCTCCTCTACTGCTCATTCCAGGAGAGCTTCAGGAATAACTAGTGTGGACATGCAGGTTGGAGGAATATTCTGAATGGGGCTGATGGGTTCTGCTCCTCAGGTGGGCACACTTCCAAACACTTGGGATCTTTGGTTTGAAGGAAACTCTTCAAAAGCCAGTCTGCAGATTGCTAGACACCACAGCTTCTAATCCAGTGTTTTCCCTAGTGTTTAACAGGAGTTTGTTGCTGTCCTCTGCATCTCTTCTAATTACAGGTTTGCTTAGGGATGCTTTTTAATTCACACCTGGCTCTGGTGTTAGGAGCCAAGGTCATTTCTCTGCTCTCAACAGTGTCTCCCATATCCACTGAAGAACAGGTCTTTGGATTGGATTGACTGTATCTCCCATTGTATGGCTCTGAAGCTGCCCACAGATTAATAATCAACAGGCAATCTTGAATCCCAGATAAAAGAATTCTTCCTTTGCAAAAGGGCAATTTCACTCAAATCTATACTTTTCCAAAAAATCCATTATGTACACTTTTTAAGCTGGTTTTGTGTTCCTTTCTGTTTTGAAGGCTACAGTCATTGGTGACAGTGTAGTACTTACCATGTCTGGGGGGATATTAAGGAGAATTAGCATGAAAACCAAGGAAGAGATTAATTGATCTCTTTGTCCCTGCTGGCAGACAGACAACCTGCTGCAGACAGGGTCAGAAATGAGCCATCTCATTACACCTCCTCAGTGCCTGCCCTGGGCATTGTGCTGCATGAGGTGGTTAATTCCTAGCCTGGAATTAGCATCCCTTTCCTTGTGCAGGAGAAGTTGCTGTCAAAGTGAAATGAGGCTTTTATTTGGGCTGAAGGAAGGGTTTTCACATGTGCTCTGCTGGCTTGGATACTGCTGGGGATTCATCTCCCTAAGAAGGAGCTAGTCCCAAAATGTGCAGCATTTGTTTTAGGTAACTTGTCTAGCTATTAACATTTTAAGTTCTTACATTAGTTAGCAGCAGGTCAGATCTTGGAGGATGCCAGAGTTGTGTTTGTCCTGGAGCCCTCAGGAGCAGGAATGGGCCATGGAGCCACAAGGGCTCCTGCCATCAGCTCCTGGGCTATGGGCAGTGACTGGTGGTGGGACCTAGGTGAGGAGGTTGTCATTTCTCTGAATTCAACATGTATTTTGCAGTTCTAGAAAGACAACGTTACTGACTGCTGACACCTTCACTAAATTCACTGTATTTTTATATTTACCTTTTTTTTTCTGGTATCTTTGGAGGAACTGCTGTTCTCTGCTGAGTTCTGGGACAGGAAAGGCTGTTTCCATGCTGGTTACTACCTGGAGTTGATGTGTTTCATACAGAAAATCTTAGAGAAATACAGAGCTAGCAGACTGAGGCAGGTAGAGAATGCTTCACATCATTTTTTCAAGCTTTTATTACTTTTTAAAGTGTGTGCCAAATGCTCACNACTTTGGTCATAAGGTTTGCCTCTCCAATCTGAACCTCCTCTGGCACAACTTGAAGCCATTTCCTCTAGTCCTGTCACTTGTTGCGTAGGAGAAGAGACCAACCCCCACCTCACTCCAGTCTCCTGTCAGGGAGTTGTAGAGAGAGCTAAGGTCTGCCCTGAGCCTCCTCTTCTCCACACTAACCAAGCCCAGTGCCCTCAGCTGCTCCTCAGCACACTTGTGCTCTTAGACCTTTCACCCTTGGGACACAGTCCAAGAGCTCAATGTTCTTCCTGTAGTGAGGAGCCCAAAACTGAACCTAGTACTGGAGGTGATGCCACAGAAAGCATCACAGTTGGTATCACCAGCTCTCTCCTTGGCTTTGAAATGTCTTCTTCCTCTGGTAGGAACTCATAATCTTCAGTGATTGCACTCCCATTGCAGTCAGTGACATCTCTTGAACTAGGGAAAGCATCTCTGTCTCATATGTCAGAACAACATGAGCAGTGCCAAGTGTCACATCAGATGGTTTATGGTTCTAGTGTTAGCCAGAAATGATAAAGAAGGACAAGATGAGCTATTTCTAACATAGATTATCAAAATGACTGTTACTGGGGCTGTTATCAAACATTTGAAATAAACATATTTTTCTTAAAACCACAATTACCAATGAAATATGAGTAGATTGGCCTGTGCAGAATGATTCTTCTAGGCAATTTTCATGCCCTGGTAATAATCTTCTCCATATTTACATGTTTTCATTACATCAGTATCTGGCACAAGATCATTATTGTGAATAATTTTGTCACTGATGTTGGCCAATTTGCAAGCTGATGAGGGCTGAGGGTGGAGGTTGGAGGGTTCTCTCTACAACTGGCTACTGGCTTGCAGCACTTAGCATCAGCTTGTGTGTCTGAGGCAAGCTGCAGATCCCAGCAGCAGGAGAAGCTCAGGGATGGCAGGGCTGGGGAGGGGGAGAAGGGGGCTTCAGGCTGCCCCTTATCTCACATTCCTCTTGCCAGACCTGGCTCATGTTACACTGGCCCCGTGGATGTGAATACATCTCATATTCCTCCAGTGTTTTCTTGTGGTACCTTATCAGCTCAGCTCTCCTGAGATGGATCATGAGGGGAAGGCAGTCAGGAAGGTGTTTAGCACCTACAGAGATGGGGAAGGGTCTGCTTCCTTGCCTGTGTTCAGCCTCACAAAGACTTTCTATTGAAAATCCATACCCTAACCTTGATCTCCATTTTCCTCACCTCCCTTCTAAAAATTCCAGTGATCATTTCGAGTCTTCCTGGCTCCTCCTTCTCATCCAAGGTGAAGCCTTGTCCAGCCCCAGGCTCACCACCTTGGCTGCCTGCAGGCTCCTTCCAAGCCAGTGATTTATTGCTGCCTCAGAGGTCATCCTCTGCCCAGTTGAGCTTTTATTACAGGAGATGCAGGAGACCAAACATTGCCCAAATTGAATTTGCAGGACAGAGAACTATAAATATAAATGATGGTGAGAGTCAGGGAGGCATGGAGCAGGCTGACCCATGGCCCTGTCTGTGGAGTGGCAATTTGGATTAGCCTTTTACCTTCCTGGGCATTTGGAGTTTACCTTTGAAAAGTAACACAATAATCTCTGCATATAACTTACTCACTAGTGCTGTTTCTCTGCTCTGGCAGAAATATCTGTGTAAAAACTTATTAATAAAGGTGTTCTAATTATTTTATTACAAACAGTTGCTGCATACATCTTGTCATAGATTCAGAGTGTTAAAACACTGAGGGAAAATCTCATTTCTCTAGCACTAGTGGTCAGCACTGCTTGCTTCCAAGACACTTTTACCTTTCCTCTGGTCTTTTTATAAGCTCTTGAATCTCTGCTGGCTTTGCAAGGATGAAAGTGGAGTGCTTACGTTTTGGCTAGGCCAGCATTAGCTTTGCTCTGATCTTTTTGTGTTGGACACTTTGGGCAGAGCTTCAGAATGTTTTGAAATGGAAATGGTGATGTTCAGAGGAAACAATTGCTGAACAGAGGATTCATCTGTTCATTTTAGATGTTTATGGTTAAATATCTTAAACCCTGATGGGCTCTGTCTGCCTCTCTAGGATCCAGGCCCATTTGCTTACCATAAAAAAAATATAATCCTAATCAAGTAGGAAAAAAGGAAGTGTTTCAGAGGAGCAAGAATGTGCCTCAGTACTTACACACTTTAAAGCAAGGCTCTACAGTTGGAAAGCTTTTCCAAGAGCCATCTCCTTTGTAAGGAATGCAGATAATTTTTTTTCTCCTAGGGAAAAAAAAAAGGGGGTAACCTGATCTGAGTCTGACAGTGTCGTTTGGTTAAGTGCTTCCATCTGTTGCTTGCTATTTCCCTTACTCATGACCTCTCTTTCTCTCTCTCTCCCTCTCTCTCTCTCCCCCCCCCTCCTTCCTTAGCCCCTTTGAGGAAAGCAAAGTTTGTGGAGAGCCCTCGAATCCCTGAGTCTGAGCTTGGCTCCCCAACACTTTCTTCAGCCCAGAAACTGGACGTTGATGCATACTGCCCTGGTAAGCTGCATGCAAAGGCTCTGCCTTAAAGGAGGGAGAACAGGCAATTCCAGCCCAGAAGGGGTTGGAAATGTAGGATGGCTCCTTTTCTAGATGCTTTATTGGACCTTCCCCAGCCAAATTTCATTGACTTGGACACTGAAATAACCATTAGTGTCTAATTGATACCCATTTCTCCTTGTTACTTGCCAGTTTTGTGTGTGGTGGCACTCCCCTCAGAATAATTTAGAAGAGCTAGAGAGTTGCTGTTGAGAAGATAAAAATTATCCACTAAACATACTAGTGGAAAGTTAATTTTTAATGCTGCTCTTCAGAGAGGTTAGACTAAAACCCCATGGCAGAAATGCCATTAATTCCACTAAAGCAAAACTGTGGCATCTGCTTTACCTGCATCCCTCAACATTGCTTTTTTGCTTTATTTTTTTTGTTCTAAAGAAATAGCTTCTAGTTTATATATCCTGTAGTCATTGCTGTGAGAAGTATTCCTCTTGTTTGAGGCCTCTGGGTGACACAGAAGCACGAGTGGGTCATGTCCCCTCCCTGGCTTAGCCCCGAGCATTGGAGGGTTTGGCCAGGCACTTGGATCCATCCCTGGGAGCCCAAACAGACCTCATGCAGATGTGGCAATGCTGCTGAATCTTTATAGAGCTGCAGCTCCCTAGCAGTGCCCAGATGCTTCCTGACTTGGAAGTGGCAACCTGGGAAGGGCTGGAGGCTGTGGTGGAGGTGCAGCCCTCAGAGGAGGGACTGGGGCTGGCTTAAAGCAGCTGCAAGTGTTTTGGTGGCTTTGGGGCTGAATCCTACACTTTCCTCCTCTGGCTTTCCTTAGTTTATGAACCAAAGGGACTGATGTTCAGGATGGGCTTTGGATGGTGTAAAAGGATGCTGAGTGTTTTGGAATGGCATGTAAATATGTGACATCTGCCTCTTAAATCTGTAGCTATGGTAGAAAAGGTCTTAGTAATAAATGATGCTGTGAAATCAGGGTGGTGATGCTGTGAAATCGGGGTGGTGATGCTGTGAAATCAGGGTGGTGATGCTGTGAAATCAGGGTGGTAATGCTGTGGACAGTGAGCTTACAGAGCAGTCACCACTGAATTGAATGGTGTCCAGGTTGGGAATGTGGGCTTGCTTTAATGGCTGGTGTTTGAAAGAGGAGTTGTCTTAGAAAAGAAAAAGCCAGTCCCTGTGCTTGGAAGTGTTTCCTTTGAGGCCATCTCTGCTGTGAACAGTGCTCCTTGTTTTTCAGTCATCCTGAATGACAATGAAAATGTTGCTGCTGCAGCCCCTTCTTCAACTCACTAAATAGCTTCTCCTGTCCTGCTTATAATTGTTAATAATTATAAATGGATTGTGATTGCATCTACAGAGAATTGTGATTGAGTTGGAAATTGGGCTTAGAAGGCATAAAATTCATGTTGCCCTCTCTTGGTTCCATGCTCACACGTGTGCCTCTCCCCCTGCCAGGTTGTGGAAGGGCAGGACTCCTGCCAAGCCCAGCAGGCAGCTCTCACCATGGCATCTGGGGAGGCTTTTTCTGCTTTTTGATCTCCTCCTCTTGCTGATAGTGTAGTGATCTGAAAGGAAAAGTGGAGTTTGCTCCTGCCTTGAAGTGTCATTAAAGAAACATGAAGCATCATTAAGGAAGGGGAAAAGGGGAGAGGCAGAGAGCTGACAATAGTAGCTGCTGGTGAACAACACTGACCTGGAGTAAAGGTAGAAGCTGCAGCTGAGGGGCTTCAGATTGCTCAAATGGGGAGGGGGAAGCTGCTCTCTGCCTTGTGTCCATGCAGGCTTGGGAGCCAGGACCTAGTCTAGCTGGCAAGCTTCTGTTTGCCCAGCAGCTTCTGATGAGCCCAGCCAGGTCTGTGTGGGCAAGTGGAGAGAGGGAAGGGAGCAATCCATTGGGTAAGAGTGTCTGAAGCTGTTCCTAGAAGGAAGTTTGTGGCATGCACAGGTTCCTTCTTGCAGTGCTGCAGCTCCTCTCTTCTTCCCCTCACCTGGAGCTGCAGCAAGGTGCTGGTGAGCTCTCACCCCATGGATGTTTGCTTATCTTCTGTGGTGAAATGGATTATTTACCTGCCTGGATTGATGGTTCCTGCTGTGAAAATAGCAGTAGTGTGAGGGCTGAGGAGGGGTTTGCTCAGGAGATGAGAAGTGGCTGAGGAAGGATCCTTGTGTGGAGAAAAAAAGAAAGAACAAATCTCTGGACAACTCATAGGGAGCAAAGGACTTGGAGTTTGGGCACAGTGTCCAGCTTCTGATGGGAGGGTGGAGGAAGAGAAGCTGAGCAGCAAAGCCTGCAGGCACTGCCTGGAATCAGTTTTCCAAGGAAACAGAGCTCCTTTCTTCAGTGTGAGGCTTCTCTGAACCCTCCTGTACAAGGTGTGCATCCTGTGAGGGGTGGCAGCACAGTGTTAAACCCCAAGTGTCTCCAGGGATGATGATGTGAGTTGAAGGAAGGAGAAGAATAAGGCAGAAGATCTGCTACAGCCTAGCAATAGAGTGGAGGTGGAGTGGTTTGTAAAGAGATCTCTGACAAGTAATGTAATTAATGATGCACTTAAAGGCAGTTTAAAACACTAAATAGCAAGGAGGAGAGAACGTTATCTGCTCTGCATATAGAAATGATTCTTTCACTCTGCAATGCCTAGAGATGAAGTTTTGCTCAGTGTAAAAAAAAAAAATGTTTATTTTAAGGCTTCAGGCGAATTTCAGCACATTCCAGGGAGGTGGTTTCCTGAGCAACCACCCTGCCACCCCTTGGCCTCTGGTGCTGCTGCTGGGGGGAATTAGTGCTGTGGACATGGTGCAGTGGGAGGCAGTGATGGGCTCTCTTTATCTTGGAGAAGGGAGGCAGAAGAACTAGGTGGCTGATGTCTCTTGAGGGAAGCTCTAACAGCAAGGACATAGAAAAGCTTTGTGTGGCTAGGCTTGGCGAACGAAGCTNCTTTAAGCTTGGTATAAAAAGCTTTATAGAATTATATTCCTTTTTTCTTCTTTTTTTTTTTGCCAAAAATGACTATTAAATGCTGTCAGATTCATTTAATCTATTTCATGGAATCAGATAATGGTTTGGGTTGGAAGGGACTTGAAAAAAGGTCATCTAGTTCCAACCTTGTGCCATTGCTCAGGGACATCTTCCACTGGAGCAGGTTGTTCCAAGTCCCATCCAGCTTGGCCTTGAATGCTTCCAGGGATGAGACATCCACAAGCTCTCTGGGCAACCTGTTCCAGTGCCTCCCCACCCTCACAGTGAACAATTTCTGCCCAATAGCTAATCTCAATCTCCTCTTTGTCAGTTTAAAGCCACTACCCATGTCCTATCCCTTTCTGCAGTGCACTATTGAAGTGGAAGCAGAAATTGGCCACATTTCATAGCTTTTACATTTAAGTTGGTGACAGAAAAGCTGTTTTGTGGCTTTGGGCAAGACATTTCTGTGAGAATTACATTTCTGTGAAGGTCTTTGTGATTGTATTTATCGTTTAGAGTTCGATGGAGTCCTTTCTGACTCAGAGTCAGTGTCAAGTCCATTGCAGAGAAGTACTTGTTCCTTGTTTCTTGGCTTAGTGGTGACTTCATTAGGAGGATCCATCCTCTGTCACTGACCCTGCAGGCACTGTGTGGCAGAGCTGTTTGCTTTTTCCTGCTTGTCACACTCTCTAAGGCAGTGAGAAGGCTCAGGGCTGACACCCACACAGCCATCATCCCTCTGTAAGGGGGATAACATGGAAGAGCAGGAGTTGACCTTCAAACCTCTGTTGTTCAACCCTTAAACCTTTTCTATAACAATCTGGTGAGTCACAATTCCATGTGTAATACTTTTTTTCCCCCCCAAATGTACCACACTTCATCCCTCCTGCCCTGTAGTACTGCTTGTGTAGTGGATGATGTCCTGCTTGGTTGTATATCACCAGGGCATCTTTCTCTGAACTGCTTTTTGTTTTCAGCTTGTGAGCTAAAACATGTTGTGACTTATAAGTGCTCAGGAAGCCTCTTGGAAGCAGTCTGAGATGGATGGTGCTTTCAGGCAATTGCCTTTTGTCTTAGCTCCCTGTTTGCAGTTGCATTTTGGGTGATTTATTACCTTGTCGTTACCTTTGAAAGGCTAAGTGTGTTATGACATTATCTTTTAATTTGATTAAATTCTTCTTCAGAAATTTTGGGACACAAATCTTCAATGTCTGGTCAGGGGATGGTTGCTTGTTCCACATTAGGCTGGCAGGCATCTGTTTCCAGCCCTAATTGAGTTAGGTACTGCAGCCAGGAGTGATTTACCATCACAGTGTCATTTATGTTCATCTCATTGCTCTTCTTTTCTCTTTCTTTCCTTAAAGAATCCTTGGGGTTGACATCTGCTTGCTGCTGCCACTGCTGCTTTCTTTTCATCCTGTAAAATGTGCTTTTTTTTCTCCCTTCTGCACAAGCCACACACTTGCCTGAAACACAACAGAACCTTTCTCAGGTGGTAGGGCAAGGCATCAGGCAGGGACTGCATGAAGCAGTGCTGTACTCTGATTTTTCATGGTGAAAATACAGGCAATGAGCCAAAAAAAAAAAATAAAGCCACAAAACCCCAAACAAATAGAGCCAGCAGGATCCTTGTCCAACCTCTGTCATATTAGACAGTGATGAATTGGGAGGAAGGCAAGGGAGTAATCCAACCATGGCTTGACAAATGGGCTTTGTGTGGAATCTTGTGGTTGTCCCAACATCCTCAAGCTCACTGAGCTGAAGGGAATGGGGAATGGCAGTGATCAGCCCCAGGTGCAGAGGAGTCCTGGAGTTCAGTGATGGCACTTGCTCTGGGAACAACTGACCTCTGCTTCTCTTGAGAGGACAGTGCTGGCTTCTTCTGCCCTACTGATAAGTGCAAACATTTTCAGAATAAATTCACAGAATCACAGAATCGATTGGGCTGGAAAGACCTCCGAGATCATCAAGTCCAACCCTCCATCAACTCAANTCCTGGATTAACCATCCAAAACTGAACCAAAAGAAGCCCACCCTGGGCAGAAATTGTGGTTCTGAGAGAGGAATAATGAAGATGTTTGTTTGTAGAGCTTCAGATGTATTTCTCTTTGGGATTAGCCATAGACAACTTGCCACAGGTGTAGTTGGGTTTGCTGCAAAGTGAGCATTGCAGATTGGGCAGAAGTGGCTGGGTTGACAATTTAGGGTTTGTTGAACCTTCTTGTCAAAGGTCAGAGAAGAACTGAAAATAACACAAATTCTGGTAATATCAGAGAATCATGATGGTTGGAAAAGACCTCTGAGATCATCCAGTGCAATCATCCACCCAACACTGCCGTGCTCACCACTAAACCATGGCCCCAAGCACCACAGCTCCCTGTTCTTTGAGCCCTTGCAGGGATGCTGATTCCACCTCCTCCCTGGGCAGCCTGGGCCAATGCCTGGGAACCCTCTCAGGGAAGAAATTCCTCCTAATATCCAATCTGAACTTCCCCTGGTGCAACTTGAAGCAGTTTCCTCTTGTCCTATTGCTTGTTACATTGGAGAAGAGGCCAACCCCCACCTTACTACTACCTCCTTGCAGGGAGTTGGAGAGAGAGCTAAGGTCTCTCTTGAGCCTCCTTTTCTCCAGGCTGAACAACCCCAGTGCCCTCAGCTGCTCCTCAGCACACTTGTGCTCTAGACCCTTCCCCAGCTCCCTTGCCCTTTTCTGGCCACACTCGAGCACCTCAGTGTCCTTCTGGGAGTGAGAGGCTCAAAAGTGGACACAGTAGTGGAGCTTTAGCCTCACCAATGTACAGGGGCACAGTCTCATGTGCTTGCTAATAATTTCAGGTAACATCATGCAGTTGAAGCTTCCTGATGTGATCATTTACCAACTAACTTCCCTTTACAACCTAGCTTTTGATTTCATCTATCTGGGGGGAAAAAAATCAATAGGGAAAAAGAGGGAGAAAAGGCTTTAGGTGTTTCAAAATCTGTTTATGTGAAAAACTGTCCCAACTTTGAAGTGTTGTGGCTGCTGCCAAAGCTTATAACCTAGGTGGCCCTGAAGCAGCTTTCACATCAGACACTTGATCAGCAGAAGCTCCTGCAGCCTGGCTGCTTTGGCTGCCTGGCTGGATGGATCCATCCTGGCAAGCCTAACGAGTTGGATTGCCTCATCAAAGAGGAGAGCATGCTTTCAGGTGGCCTGTTGGGAAACAGGACCTTTTTTTGTGCTGATACTTTGGCTTATTGAATATTTAGAGCTTTCTGTCTTGCCAGTGAGTAAATATGTACAGAAGCAAAGCAGCTCTGTTGACTTTGAAGCTGTCAGTGATGGGCCTACAGGAGCCAGTATCAAACCTCCTTTACTTCCCCATCTGAGCAGATGTGACTAGGTGCATGATGGGAGACTTTCTGATCTGGATGGAGCATTGGAGACCTTCCCTGTCCTGTGTGCTTAGCCTTTTCATTGCTGATGGAGAATGTCAGACAAGGTCAGGCTTGTTGTTGAGTGACTGACTCGTGGCAGAGTTTCCTCTCCTACTCTGTTATTTTTTAGATACTCCCACATATCCCAGCTGGGGCTGTGTGGCTGTAAAAGCATGGGGGGCTTTGAAGCAAGGTAGTCTGAGCTCCATGGCTAGGTCAGGAGTCAGTTGTGTTGGGAAATGTGTAGGGTTTGTCTTCATGACTGCTATAGGTCTCTGTTTTGCTCCAGGACTGCATTCCAATGATGACAATCCAGGTTATTTAGCTGGCTTTGGCTGTAGAACATCATGCTGCAAGCAAATTTGAGGGTTAGGTTAAGTTCAGGGACTGTCCCAGTAGACAATGCACATTCAGTGGATTGCAGAGGGACTCTGGGTGATGGCAGCTCTGACCTGGTGGGGACAGTGCTCTCCTCATTGTCTTTGGGCTCCTGCTGCCAGTGCTGCTGGTGTCTTTACACAAGCCTGGTCTCCCACCTCAGCTCCTGGAGCTATTTTCTGTAGAAGGTCTTTAGGCTGAGTTTAATTTGAGGTTAGCCTTCACCTTACCTTTGTGCCTGGTGCAGGATGGACATGCTGGGATCCAAAATGGAAGGAAATGATGGTTATTGGAGTTCTTGGTCATGCTCGTGCTGGTTAGTCTTCCTATTTCCTTCTGGCTCAGGTATTTTACTTCCTAATCCTTTCCCATCTAGGGAAAGGGGTCAGTAATCTTCCTTTTTCCCCCTGCACTGTTCTGAGATAATATTCATAGAATCCTAGAATGGTTTGGGTTGGAAGGGACCTCTGGAGCTCATCTAGTCCAACCCCCCTGCAGTGGGCAGGGACATCCCCAACTAGAGCAGCTTGCCCAGAGCCCTGGCAAGCCTCACCTGCAATGCCTCCAGGGATGGGAACTCAACCACCTCCCTGGGCAACCTGGGCCAGTGTTCCACCACCCTCGTGGGGAGGAACTTCTTTCTAATATCCAGTTTAAATCNTATTCATTTGAGCAGCTCTGACAATGAAGGGAGAGGTGATTTCATTTGTAGACAGCTGCTGAATTCTTTTCCAGGCCTGGTTCCCATCTTTTGTTGTGTACATGAGGGCAATTGATGCTGCTGCCTTGTCCTGTGCAAAAAGGACTTGAACTTTAGTGATGCTATGGAGAGCTTCTTCTCAGGGAAAATATGCAGCTCCCTGAAAGCCACACCATTACTTCTGCTCCCTTACCAGTTGCCTTGACTTCCTAACCCTCCTCAGGACTGGGGAACAAGTGCTTCTTTATTCTTAGCTAGCATGACCATTGTTCCCCTTGCTGTCATTTGTTTTGATCCTGGGCATTCCCTGCTCCTGTCCATGCCTTTCCCGTGGGCATTACTGGGGAAAGGAGACCAATTTGCTCCCCAATTCCTCTGCCACAGGAGATTGTCTGCTTTATTGAGCAGAATTTTTGACATTTTATGTCACTAATTATTTGACTCCTAATTGCTTGACAAATAATTGCTCTGAATCCAAACACAAACCTTTTGGCCAGCTGCCAGTTTGGAGGCAGAGCCTGGCTGGGAAGCATTGATCACACCACGCTATCTTCCCATTCCTGCAGTGGAGTTCTTCCTGCAGGGTCCAGATTTGGTGTATTTGGTGTGAGATTGTAGCAGCCTTCCCCTCAGGCTCCTCTGCTTGCTCTCCTCTGTTTGCTCTGCTCTTGTCTGTGTTCCCATGGGGAGCACCTGTTGCTCTGGGGAGATGCTGGCCAACCCCCCATGTTGGCTTCTGGAGCAGGTCTCTCATGCTGCGGGCTGCCTGCAGGGCCTGCCTGCAGAAGCATGTTGGACATCATGGTTTTCCTGGGCCCCTTTTTCTGTTCCTGCCTCCTCTTGGCATCTCTTCTGCTTTGCCCAACAAGAGGAGATGGGATCACAGAATCACAGAATGTGAGGGGTTGGCAGGGCCCTAGAAAGATCANATGATGAGTGTGGTTGCTGCATGACTGTAGATTTCTCTGCTCTGGTAACCTCACTGTTGCATTTCTACCCAAATTCTCTGGGTGAAGTAGCAGATCATAGACTCTTTGTTAGTTTAAAGCCATTCCACCTGTCCTACCACCACACTCCCTGATGCAGAGACCATCCCTAGCTTTGCTGGAGATCTCCTATCAGGGGCTGACCAGCAGCAGGAGCCATCCAGAGCCTGGTTCAATTCCTACAAATCTCCTCTGGATGTAAACAAGACTAATGAAAACAACCCTCTGCATGAATTCTGAGGTGAGGAGGAGAGGCAGAGATGGTCAAGGGCATGCTCCAAATATAGCTCCAGTGTATCCAGAATAATTTAAAGCAGATGTACATAATAACAGGACAGATCCAGGTCACATGGAGAGAAGGAAGTCGTTAGATAAAACTCTACACAGTTATGTAATTGAGGATCAAAACTGTAAGTGGTATCATTTATTTCTGGCATTCCAGAGCTGCTCCCTCTTTGTACATAACCATCCTATTTTTTTCTTTGCTAATTTAAGCATTTTTTTTGTTTGTTTTTGAGGAATACTGAGTTTCCTCTTCAGGCCAGTTCTGTGCTGAGTGCCACTGAGTGAACTGTTACCCACTTCTTGTTACACACTGGCTGAAACAGAGCTCAGATGCTTGGGAAGCAAACTATATCAGCATTTAACCAACACTATTCTCTGGTGTCAGGAGGCATTGTTTGTTCAGGTCTCCCAGGGATGCTGAGCTTGCTGATAGTTCCTCTCCTGCAAGTCACAGAGCTGCAGGAGAAATCATCAAGAAGTGTCATTTGCTTGTAAGCAATGGCAGCAGAAATGTGTGGCAGATTTCAGGAGAGGAGATGAAGAGAACAGAGCCAGTATTTATAATGATGATGTTCAAAAACCATTCTGTGTTTTGAATGCTTTCTTGAAAAGAGCAAACCTAATAACTCTGCTTACAAAGTGATGTATTTGGTGTTCATGGAAATACTGTGAGCATTTCTGAGCACTTCTGAACTCCATCCTGCTGCACATGATGTTAGCAAAGGTGTTAGAGTTGACCCCTTCACAAATCCTAAGGGTGTATGTGTAGGTAAGACAGCTGAGGGAGCTGCCAGGATCCATAAAATTGCTCCTAAAGGACCTAAATCAGGTAAATTCCAGGGTGAATTGCAGAGGGCTTGTGATGTATTTAAAGTGGGTTGAATTTTTGGAAGGGAGGAAGGATTTAGAGCTCTTAAATTGCTTGAGAAGCTCAAGTTGGAATGTTTCTGATTTGCATTTTTGCAGTTCAGTAAAGGAAAATTGTGATGATCTTCCAAGGGTGGCAGAGGAGGCTGGAGAAAGGGTGGAGAGGTGTGTGCTGTGGAGATCTGGGACAGCTCTGCAACTAGAGGAGTTAAAGGAAGGAGCTGTGTGCTGTGGGTGAGCCTTGGCTATCTGCACTGCTTAGGCTTCTCAAGAGCTGAGTGTTGGATTTTATTCTTACTAATTACTGTGATGGAAGATTTGGCAATGGTCCTGCTGCTGCCAGCTGAGGGTGAAGAGCTCTTTGGCAGGGTTGTGACAGAGAGATGCTCTGTCTCCTCCTGCATCCTCTTCCTCTCCCCTTCATCCCCCTGGAGCCTGGTGACCTTATTGCTCAGCTGCCAATCGCTCCCTGCTCCCCTCTCCCCTCCCATTCCATTGATCCATTGAGCCAGCTCCTCACCCAGCACTAAGCTCTCTGCCTCCCCAGGCTTTTCTGTCCCACAGACTGCCTTGCCTATGGCAACAGCAGCTCTTCTTAGATGACTTCCCAGCTCTGATTAACCTTCTGCTTGTCTCCCTGGCTATCCCATCCTCATTTGGCTTCTAGTCCAGTGTAATTCAATCCAAAAGCAAAATAAACAGCTAAAAAATCATAGTATACTCTTCAAGGGCTGGAGATGGATCATAGAATCATTTAGGTTGGAAAAGACCTTGAAGATTATCAACTCTGTTGATCCAGCAGCCCCATGCCAGTCAAGCTTGCCATGAAGTGCCATGGCTACATGTTGTCTGAACATCTTCAGAGATGGTGGTGACTTCACCACTGCCCTGGGCAGTCTGGGCCGGAGCTTAACCACTCTTCCAGGGAAGAAATTGTCCCTAATATCTAATCTGTACCCTTCCTTGTTCAGAGGCTCTTTCCTCTTGTCCTGTCTCTTGTTATCTGGGAGAAGACAGCAACCCTCACGTTCCTTCAGCTTCCTTGCAGGGAGTTGTAGAGAGCCAGAAGGTCTCCCCTGAGCCTCCTCTTCTCCAGATTATCCAACCCCAGTGCTCCAGACCCTTCAGCATCTTCTCTGGACACACTGCAGCACCTCAGTGTCCTTCTTGGAGTGAGGGCCCCAAACTGAACATAGTAAATGCTATATTCTCTCTTCTTGTTTCTTTATCTTCTGCTTTCAGAGTAATCCAGTCACATTTATGTTGGATTTTAGGATTTTTCCCATTACCTGCAGACTGGACTTCACCTAGGGGAGCCCTGGGCACAGGTGCAGAAGTCAGAGAGACTGGGGCTGGGTTGGGATTTCCTTTCTTCCCAGTGGCTCACAGTATCCCAGAATGTCAGGGGTTGG
>VWZO01019238.1:93747-107340 GCA_013396975.1 Bucco capensis
CTCTCTCCAGCAGCTCCCTAGCCTTCTGGAGCTGGGGAATGGGAAGCTCTTGCCCTGCTGATTCTTGCTTCTGTTTGTCCCCCTCCTGGGTCACTCTGGCTGCAGCTGCAGGCTCTCAGTTCCTGCTGCCAGCATCCTTCTGCTTGCCTAGATAAAAACTGCAGCGAGCTGAGCACAGGGAGTGTTCTAATCTCCAAAGGCAACCTGCTTCACATCTCCCTAGGAGTTCTGTTTCTTTCTGTCATACAATGCTGTGGTTACTTGTCTCTCCTGAAGATTAAGGAGTAAAAGAAAGAATTGTCCTTTAGTAGAGGTTTTTGGTGTCTCTGCCTAGAAGTCTGTTGCATATTTCATGTAGTCTTTTGAATCTTACTCTTTCCCTTTCACTTTGTAGAAGATACCTTTAATTTCTGTAGAGCTCACTCCAAAAGAATCTGAATGTCTGGCCTTTGAGTTCATTTGTTTTTGCAGTGCAAAGGCAGGCTGGTTGCTTACATTTTTCTTAGAAGAAAAGAAAATAAACCTCTGTACTGCTTGGACAAATTACCTTTTCTTCTGGCCAGGCTGCAGCTTTGGAGGCTAATCTGTCTTGGAGCTGGTCATGGATTTTTATTGATGGTATTAGAAATAAGCAATTCACTGCAATGTGTTTGTACTCTGTGAGCTGTTTCTGTGATGAAAGTCCTTGGACTAGTGGCAAATATCTAGTAAATCTCTGGTTTTGACTCTTGACTGTAGTAGCTGAAATGCTGACTCCAGCTTTGGAGCACTTGAACTGAAACACAACACATTCCAAGTGGGGAAAAGTTTCTCTATTGAATTAGCTGGAAGGATTCTTTAGGGAAGATTCAGAAAAGGCATTTGTCATGTCATAGAACTGCTGAATGATTCAGGTTGGAAAGGGACCTTAAAGGTCATCAAGTCCAACCCCCTGCAGTCAGCAGGGACATCTTCAACTACAGCAGCTTGCTCCAAGCTCCATCCAACCTGACCTTGAACACCTCCAGGGATGGAGCATCCACAGCTTCTCTGTGCCAGTGTCTCAGCAGCCTCCTGTGGGGATCAGGGAATGCAGCAGGGTGGGCAAAGGTGATGTCTCAGAAGTAATTCCTTCCCTGGCTGCAGCTGACTAGAGGTGAGATGGATCCAGATGGGTCCATAGTCTGCTAGGTTATCCCCATCAGCCCAGGCAGTTGCTGGCAGGTGCCAGACAGGCTGAGCCACACTCTTGTGGGGCTGCTGTTCCTTCCATGGCCATCTCATTGCTCCAGGGCTTAGCATTCCAAACCTCTCACTTAAAATACTAGAATCCTAGAATGGTTTGGGTTGGAAGGGACCTCTGGAGCTCATCTAGTCCAACCCCCCTGCAGTGGCCAGGGACATCCCCAACTAGATCAGGTGAATGAAACAAGACTGAAACTCCTTGAAAGGAGGTTGGAGCCAGGTGGGGATTGGTCACTTCTCCCAAAGAACAAATTATAGAGCAAGAGGAAATGTCCTCAAATTATACCAGGGAGGTTTAGGTTGGATATTAGGGAAAATGTTTTCCCTGAAAGGGTTGCAAAGCCCTGGCCCAGGCTGCCCAGGGCAGTGCTGGAGTCACCATCCCTGGAGGGGTTCAGACAACATGTAGCTGTGGTCCTTAGGGCCATGGGTTAGTGGCCTGGAGATGACAGGTAGATGGTTGGACTTGATGATCTGAAAGGTCTTTCCCAACATTAATGATTCTGTAATTCTGTGCCTAGCTGGGCAGTGTGGTCCTCATTACTGATCTACCAGGGGTTGGTTCTCTGAGCTGTCTGTAGTGTGTGTGTTTGAGCTGCTGCACTTGGTTGGAGCCATGGTGTCAGAACACCTAAAAATACCTCCAGAGAGTTGTGTTATCAGCTGTGCTCTCAGATTTCTGCTGTAGGACTGGGGGCTCTGGGTGTGCTGAAGTGTGTGTAAAGCCTGGCTCAGCACACATGGCAAGGGAGGAAAAAACCAGTTCTGTCCTTTGCTTGAACTTAGCAAGAGACTGTTAGGTCTTACTGTCAACTTTGAAGGGCAAGTTGCAGCTTCTTTCCTTAATACCCATTCAGAGGCTTCTCAGAGCTGTTAGGGCTCTTCTTTGACACTCAGTTAAATGCCTGCACTTCTTTTTAAAGACCTAAAACCAAAAGAGGGAATAATCCAGTATGATGGTGGCTTTGCTTAAGTTCAAAGTTATCTGTACTTTGAGAGCTATATTATAGTAAAATAATGGAGAGTTCTACCCTAAATGTGATGCTCTGGGAGCTCAGCTGCTGCATTCATCAATCCCTTGTGCCACCAGCAGCATCTCACAGGTGAATTAGGGCTGTGACCAAAGCAGACAGGTATTATCCCCTATAATCTTCTCTGTTCTTAGGGGATAAGCTTGTAATTTTCTTTCTTTTGTAGGTAAAAGGCAGCTTTGTGCTTCTTGGAGGTATTTCAAGGGTAGTATAGAAGAGGCTTAAGGATAAGGTGAAACTCAGCTTCTGAGGAGCAGGTTCTGTTTGGTTTGGGGCTAGTTCTTAATGCTGAGCTGAAGGAGAGCAGCTCTGCCCCAGTGCCCTCTCCCTAAATCCTCCCCTGGGTGGGCAGTGCAGGGATGGACTCACCTTTGCCTTTCTGCTGAGACTTGTTAACACCATGAGTTCTGGGCACAGAATGGGGAATGCAGAATAAATGTCACTGAGCAGAGCCAGATCCTAGATGTGGGGATCTAGGATGAGTTCTCAAAGTCTACTTTTCAGAAGGAAAAACTACCCTTGGCAATCCAAGTCTCTCTAGTTGTCATTTTACATCAAGGTGTCTGTTCTGGCTTTGCCTCCCAGAGCTGGTGAATGCCCACAGGCAGAGTGTGGGTGCTCAGCAGCCCCAAGAATGGAGCCATCCTGCTGGATTTGTCCTGTTCCCATCAGCAGGGTGAGAGGCAGCACAACAGGGAGTTAGTAACTTCAAGACAGCTTCTCATGCTCTAGAATCCATTTTCCTAACTGCCAAGTCACCAAGTAGCAAGAACTGCTCCAGATGCTCAGCTGATGGTGCCTAGGGATGCAGGCATGCTTCCACTGGAGATGCTGCAGGGTTTGTAACTTGCAGGAGTGCAGGTGAGGCACCAAAAATTTGCTGTAAGCTTCCATTAGATGTAGATTGAGTTTAAATAGGAGTTTCTGGAAGCAGCTGGCTTTGTTTTTCTGAGCTCTCATACCTATCCCAGATTCTGTGATGTGTGGTTTTCAGTTACAGTTATCCAAAAGCCATACTGAAGGGAACATCTTTTTCCTGTAGCTTCAGGCTGAGTGCTGGAGCTTCCCCCAGCCAGGACAGAGCTGGGAAATGGAGATGGGCTCTGTTCCAGATTGTACATTACCAGATGAATAATTAACTGGAGACTAATTGCAAATCCTAATTAGTCTCTTACAAGTGCACTAAACACAATATTGCTCTCATGGAGAGAACTTGACCTTCAGGCTTTTAGTAGTGCTGCTGGTGTGAGCAGGGAAGAACTTGACTCTCAGAACCCAACTTCCCTTTGTGCTCCAAGGCAAAAAACCTCCACAGATGTTTGTTATAAAGTTAAAAAGCTCCAGAAATGCCAGTACACTCACCTGGCCTTTCCCTGCTGGGCACTGCTGGCTGGAAGCTTGTCTGTGCTGCTCTTCTGCAGGTGGCCAAGAAAAAATAGGAATAGTTATGTGGAATGTTGGTTTGGATCTATTTGATAGACTCGTTGGGGAATTGTCAGATGGATGCATAGATGTGGCACTTAGGGCCATGGTTTAGTGGCATGGGGGTGATAGGTTGATGGTTGGACTTGATCTGAGAGATCTCTTCCAGCCTCAATGATTCTGTGACTTGCTTTCTGTCCTGGCTCATTCTGTGACTGCTCAGGGAGGTTTGGTGCCTTCTGCATAGCCATGAGCCTGGCCCAAACAGCCTTAGTGCAGCCTTAGTGCAGCCTTTGAGCACTTCAAGGGCCTAGCAGAAAGCTGGGGAGAGACTATTCAGCAGGAGCTGTTGGGACAGGACAAGGGCTGATGGCTTGAAACTAAAAGAGGGAAATTCAGACTAGAGAGAAGGAAAAGATGATGCTGAGGGTGGTGAGAGCCTGGCCCAGCTTGCCCAGAGAGGTGGGAGATGTCCCATCCCTGGAACTATTCCAGGTCAGGTTGTTTGGGGCTGTGAGCAATCTGCTAGCTAGGGAAGATGCACATGGCTTCTCAGTCCTTTCTTCACCATTAAGCACTTGGTAGCACAGCTTGGCTGCTCTGCATCTTGTGGAGTGCTTGCAGAGTGGCACCTGTAGCCTTGCTTTCTCTGTGAGTAGTTTGGAAGTGGTTTTGGGGTGAGAAGGGAGAGGGAAGGCTCAGGAAGGCTCTTCCCTCTCCAATGTATGGCTAGGCTTTGCGAACGAAGCTCCAGGGAGGGCTCCATCCACGCTCCTCCTCAGCGCCTTTTCCAAGCGCGCTGATAAAAAGAGGATAGCAGATAGCACCCTCGAGCCTGCACTAGGGATTTTTTTTAGGTGAGACACAGCATGCGCAGAGCTGGACCCACCCTTTAGTCCTAAGGTTCATCTGCCAGGGCCTAGCAAGCTTGGACGCTGGCAGCCAAGTCCTTAGAATGGAGGTTTAAGCTCTTAGCTGGAAGGCCTTCCAGGGCTAAACGAGCTCCATCTGCCCGGGTTTGGAATCAGAGTTGTCCTTCTCCTAGGATGACTGCCAGAAGGCTAATGAGCTCATCCTACCCATCCAAGGATTCTAGGAACATGGGTATCACTCCCCACACTTTCCCGTGGGCAATGAGTTTAATGCTCCCTCTGCTGTGGGCACAGTTATGGCACCAGGGGCCACAGGAGAACACAAGGGATTGTCAGACTGTGCCTGTCTCTCTCCAGTGGTGTTCCAGGAAATCTCCTTGGTGGTGGCATTGGTATTTGTGGTATGGGGAAAGCAGGTTGGCTTCTGTGGGAGGTGTGAGAAGATAATGAGCAATGAGAGGAGGAAAAGCAGCTCTGTTAAAGCAGCATGTATTGACAGCTGGGGCAGTGTCTAACCCCAAATTAATGACCAGCAGATAATGTGAAAACAGCCTGGAGTGACACGAATAACCTGAAAACCCAGATAGGGACACTGCAGCCTGGGAAGTGAGCAGGGTTTTGTTGGTAAAAAACACTGAGCAGGAGCCAGGGTAAACAACTGCTGCCTGACTCTGCTTTTCTTGCTGTTGTAGGTGACACTGAGCAGGAGCTGGGACCCCCTCCATCCGTCGATGAGGCAGCAAACACACTCATGACTCGCCTGGGCTTCCTCCTCGGAGAGAAAGTCACAGAGGTGCAGCCAGGACCCCAATACAGCATGGAAGTGCAGGATGAGAACCAGGTAGGACCTTGTGCAGACCTTGCTGCTCCTCCTGCACGCCTTCTGAGGGTGGCTATTGCCTAATGGCAGGGCAGCTGAGTGGCTCCTCACAGTGTTCATAGAATCCTAGACTGGTTTGGGTTGGAAGGGAGCTCTGGAGCTCATCTAGTCCAACCCCCCTGCAGTGGCCAGGGACATCCCCAACTAGAGCAGCTTGCCCAGAGCCCTGGCAAGCCTCACCTGCAATGCCTCCAGGGATGGCAACTCAACCACCTCCCTGGGCAACCTGGGCCAGTGTTCCACCACCCTCATGGGGAGGAACTTCTTCCTAATGTCCAGTTTAAATCTACTCTTCTCCAGTTTAAAACCATTGCCCCTTGTCCTTTCACTGCAGGCCTTTGCAAACAAGGCCCTCTGCAGCCTTCTTGGAAGTTGGGAGGTAAAAGGTTGTATCTCCTGGTTGGAGGGTGAATCAGCAGCAGGGAGTGGGGCAGGGATCAGCTGCCACCCTGGGAAACAGCTTCTGTTGTTTTTCTCTTTCAGCAAATGGTGCAGGAGTGGGCAGCAGCTCTAATCAGATTAGAGTGACCAAAATAATCTGTGCTTCCATGGCATCTTCTAGGCAGCATTTCAGAAGTGCTTGATAGCAGTGTTACATAAAAGGCTCCCAGTTTCTCCAGGAAGGAGAGGGAAGTAGCAAGAGCCTGATGATTTTGCAGCTACTCACAGGTTTTTGCTCTTGTTTGCCAAACAAGGTGATTTCATGCTTGAGAACAGATACAGAAGGCAAATCATGAAATCTTCATTGTGATGGGGTTTCTTACATCCCCTGGGGCTGCCTGGAAAGCACAAGAGCAGAAAGCTCAGGGCTACAGTGGAGGTTTTGTGGAAGCTGCCTGAGTTTCTTCCTCCTTCTCCTCAAGCCTGGGCAATACACCAGCAGTGCTGGTGAGATGAGAATGAGTCTAGGGGACTTCTTTCCTTTCCATTTCTTGTTTTAAATGGCAGATGGAGAAGCCAGTAAAGTAGTGGAAAAGCATGAAACCCAGAAGCCCAGTTCTAATTCTCCTTTTAACAGAGTCATTGTGTGACAAGTCACTTAGACATCTAGCACAGGCATTGCTCAGAGAAGCTGACTTAGAGCCCTGAATTCCTTAAAAAGAAAAAGGCAATGAAAAGTGGGAACCAAGAAGAGTCCTCAGCCCAGGAGAGACATGGAACTGGTGGGACAGGGGCAGAGGAGGACACAACAATGATCCAAGGGCTGCAAGCTCTGTGCTGTGAGGCCAGGCTCAGAGAGTTGGGCTTGTTGAGCCTGGAGAAGAGAAGGCTCCAGGGAGACCTTAGTGCAGCCTGGCAGCACTTCAAGAGAAGCTATCAGAAAGATGGAGACAGACATCTTAGCAGGACCTATTGGGACAGGACAAGGGCTGATGGCTTGAAACTAAAAGAGGGAAATTCAGACTAGAGAGAAGGAAAAGATGATGCTGAGGGTAGTGAGAGCCTGGCCCAGGTTGCCCAGAGAGGTGGGAGATGTGCCATCCCTGGAACCATTCCAGGTCAGGTTGCTTGGGGCTGTGAGCAATCTGCTCCAGTTGCAGATGTCCCTGCTGACTGCAGGAGGTTGGACTAGCTGACCTGGAAAGATCTCTTCCAACTCAAACCATTCTATGACAGTGTTCTCTGTACATTGATGCTAAGTGCCCATCATGGCCCTGGTGGCACATATGAATCTCTCTCCCACCCTGTGCCACTTGGAAGGAAACTCAGAGTTGCTTCCCTGAGCCCAGGACTGCTCCTGGCACAGTGCAGGGAGTGCTCTTGGAGAGCAGGGTGGAGGGAGGAGAGCATCCTGGGCTCTGTCAGTCCTGCACTGTAGGCTGAACCAAAGGGGTTGGGATCTTCTGCCTGAGCTAAAAGCATGCTTGCTAAAGTTCTTGGCTTTAACACATTCATTAAGCTTTTAACACTTTCCTTCAATGTTTAATGCCAGCTGTGGTGCCTATGAGATGTGCTTTACATTGTGCTATACATTGTGCTAGAAAATGTCCTTTTTCAGGCACCTATTTGAACTGAATTCTTCAAAGCCCAGCAGAGCTTTCTGCTCTAAAATGGCTCCTTTTGTTGTTGCCTTTTGACAAAAATTAACATCCCATCTCTTTCACTAAAGCAGAAGATGTCTTTGGAACATAAATAAAAGAAGAATCTAAAAGAGAAACAGCAGAGAGTTGTCCTCTAGAATAGATTGGTATCTTGGGCTCTGTGCTCATTTTTTTTGCATGACAAAGTTTGACAGAGTCTTTGAATGCTCCTTATGTGCTGCTGAAGATAAAGAGAGGCTGGGTCCTCAATTACTGAGTTAATTTTTGTTCTCTCTTTGTGAGCATCTCCTGCTGTCAGCACTTGCCTGCCACTGCAGAATACTGGAGGTTAGAGGTGACCTCTGGAGGTCTTCTCCTCCAGCTGCCTGCTGAAAGCAAGGCAGGCTTCAGAGGTGGACCATGTCACTCAGGGCTTGGCCAGGGGAGCTTTGGAGATCTCCATGGATGGAGAATGAACAGAGTCTCTGGGCTGCCTCTTCTGGGGCTTGATGACTCTCATTGGGAAGGACTTTTTTCCTTCTACCAAACAGAAAATCTCCATGATACAACCTGTGACTGTTGTGTCTTCTCCTTTCCCTTTGCACTCTTGAGAAGAATCATAGAATGGTTTGGGTTGGAAGGGACCTCTGGAGCTCATCTAGTCCAACCCCCCTGCAGTGGCCAGGGACATCCCCAACTAGAGCAGCTTGCCCAGAGCCCTGGCAAGCCTCACCTGCAATGCCTCCAGGGATGGCAACTCAACCACCTCCCTGGGCAACCTGGGCCAGTGTTCCACCACCCTTGTGGTGAGGAACTTCTTCCTAATGTCCAATTTAAATCTCCTCCTCTCCAGTTTAAAACCATTGCCCCTTGTCCTTTCCCTGCAGGCCTTTGCAAACAGGCCCTCTGCAGCCTNCCAACTTATCCCCAGCACCCCATAGCTTGGTGTCATGTGCACACTTGCTGCTGGTGCACTCAATGCTGCTGGCCATAGTGTTTATACAAATATTCAACAGTGCAGGCCCCAGCACAGAGCCCTGAGGGACACCACTTGGCACTGATCTCCAGCTGCACTTGGAGCCATTGACCACTCCCCTCTGGATGTGTCCAGCCAGCCAGTTCCTTATCCACTGACCAGTCCACCCATCCAATCCATAGCTCTCTAACTTGGCCAAGATGAGGGAACAGTTCTTACACTGAATGTTCTTTTGCTTGAAAGTGTATTTTTTTGCCTCTGTTTGCAGGTGAAGGGATGTTATTTTGTTAGCACTAAGTTTCTGCAGGGATATTTAACAGTTGAAACAAGGACAGGAAGAGCTCCCCATGAAGAATTTATACTAGTGGCAATGCTGCACATCCTGTAAGATCCCAGGGAGCTGATGAAATTTTTAGATGCTGTAGGATGAGGCTGGAAGGAACCTCTGGAGATTGTCTAATCCAATCTGCCTTCTTGAAGCAGTCAGCTCAGAGCAGGTCACTCCAGGACCATCTCTAGTTGGGTTTTGGCTATCTCCATATCTCCTCTGTCAAATGCTCCAGTCCTTCTGGCATCTCTTGAGGTCTTGTGCTGGACTCACTCCAGGATCTCCATCTGCCTCTTGTCCTGGGGAGCCCAGAGCTGGCTGCAGCACTGCAGCTGTGGTCCCAGCAGAGCTGAGCAGGGCAGAAGCATCACCTCCATCACCCACCATGCAGCCCAGGATGCTGCTGGCTGAACCTCACAAATAATAGCACCTTAAACTTGCTGCACTTCATTGTCCTGTCAATGAATTAAAGAAAAAGAATCTTGGAAAAGAAGCTAATTTAATAGCTTGGGTGTATTGAGGGAGTCAGTGCTCAGGCAGAAGAGACAATGCCAGGGGTGTGGGTAGCTCACTGACAACATCTGCTTGATACACAGCAGCACTCCAGGTTAGAGGATGCTGAGAAGACCATCAATGCCAGGAATTTAAATAAATAATGGAGTATTTTCACTGAATACTGACACAGAAGGAGTTTTCAATTTGGCCACTAAGGATTAGTGGAGAAATTAAGGAGGTGGACATAATTTTGCAAAATTTAGAAGAGGTTTACACCAGTCAGGGTGGTGTTGAGACATCTGGAAAGATTGAAGTGTGACTGAGGTGAAGTTGGTCTGTTTTGCCAAGGAATAAGTGATAGGAGTAAAGAGCCTCAGAGGAATGATTAGCTCTTAGGAGCAATTTCTTCCCTGGAAGAGTGGTTAAGCATTGGACAGGCTGCCCAGGGCAGTGCTGGAGTCACCAGCCCTGGAGGGCTTCAGAATACCTGCTGCTGAGGGCCATGGTTAAGTGGTGGCTTGGCAGTGTTAGGTTAACAGTTGCACTTGATGATCTTAGAGATCTTTTCCAGCCTAAGCAATTCTAGGATGCTATGAGAAGCTGAACAGTGTCCTTGAGAAGGTGTGTGGCAGGTGATGGAACCAAGGTGTGAAACCAGAGCAGACAGGGAGCCAGGACTTAGAGAGCACTCAGCTTGCCTGTGATACCTAGAAGGCTACTGGGGAAAAAAAGATGGATTTCCAAGTGCCCAGAACATAAAAGAATGGAAAATCTCACTAACCATGGTCTACTAGTGGCACCACAAATTGGATGGGGAGAGAAAACTGTTGGTTTGCTTCTCCTGAGTGCTTGCAAAGCTGCTGTGGTGGCAGCAGTCTCATTCCCTGCTGGGGTTTGTTGTGTGGATGCTGGAGGGGATTATGAATGATCATGGCAATCCTCAGAGGGTTCATTTGCTGCCATGTTCCACATAAAGCCATGCCCAGGAGCTGGGGCATTAGCACTGGCCCTGGGTTGTCAATGTGCTAATCTGTGTGCAGGGTGCTCTGTAATGAACATTGATCTGGTCACCCTGATGGGAGAGCAGAGGCTTGAGCTGATGGAGGAGCTGCTTCCCCCTCCTACCCCTCCCAGGGTTTCTCCATTTTGCCTCCAGCTCTGGGTTGTTATGCTCCCAGAAAGGATTTTTACAAGCCCCACTGGGATATGTTAGACAAATGAAATCCCTTCCCAGCAACTCCATGTGGGATCTGCCTTCTCATTTGTGCTGCTGCATTTGTTCTGCCTTTGGGAAGCAACATTTGCCTTGGTTTAGGTTTTTTTTCTGGTGGGGAAACCATGGCTGGGCAGGGAGGGGCTGGCTCCTAGCTAGAGAAGGGATTTTGAGCTTCCCCTTTGCAAGGGTGTACAGCCACTGTTGTTTTTCATGAATGGAGGAAACATTTACAGAGCAAAATGAGAATTGCAGCTCCACAGAGAATTGTGAGCAGGGGGAAGTGGCCCAGAGCCTTTGTAGGATTTCCTGTGTGTGATGGTGCTTGCTGTAAGAAGAGGTGAGATCATGCTGTTCCCTGACCACCCTGCACATCTCCACTCTGAGGCACAGAATTTTCCTCACTGGATCCTCATTTTTGCTTATTTTATGCATTCAGTTCAACACTAACAAAACGATCAAAATTGAGCCAAGTTAGGAATTTAGCCTGGAGAAGAGGAGGCTCAGGGGAAACCTTCTCACTCTCCATAACTCCCTGAAAGGAGCTTGGAGCCAGGTGGGGGTTGGTCTCTTCTCCAGGGTAACAGGGAGAACACAAGAAGAAATGGCCTCAACTTGCAGCAGGGGAGGTTTGGATTGGATATAAGGAGGAACTTTTTCACTGAAGGAGCTGTTAAGTCTTATCCCAGGCTGTCCAGGGAGGTGCTGGAATCATCATCCCTGGAGGGGTTCAAGAAACATCTAGCTGTTGTCCTTAGGGCCATGGGTTAGTGTCCTGGGGGTGAGAGGGATGGTTGGACTTGATATGAGCTTAGAGGTCTCTTCCAACCTGAATGATTCTGGGATTGTGTGAAAGTATGGGATCAGGCTTGTGGCAGTGGCAGGCCGTGGTGGGTGATGTGCAGGGTGATCTGTGGCAGTGGCAGGCCACGGTTGGTGATGTGTGAGTTGTCGGGGTTTGGTTTGTTTTGCAGAGCTCGGCGGTGACGCAGCGCATCAGCCCCTGCTCCACGCTGACCAGCAGCACAGCGTCTCCGCCCGCCAGCAGCCCCTGCTCCACGCTGCCACCTGTCAGCACCAGCGGCACGGCCAAGGACTGCACGTACGGAGCCGTCACCAGCCCCACCTCCACCCTGGAGAGCCGCGACAGCGGCATCATCGGTGAGTCAGGGCCCTGCCAGAGCAGGGAGTGCAACCATTAGCTTCCAAGAAGGTGTATTCTTGTAGCAGCTACAATGTGCTGCTTTTTTATCTTGGTTATGGTATTGGGAAGATCTCTTGACTTTGCCACCTGGAGAGCTGGGACAGTGGCATCATTGGGGAGTCACAGTACCACAGTATGTCAGGGGTTGGAAGGGCCCTAGAAAGATCATCTAGTGCAACCCCCCTGCCAGAGCAGGAGCACCTAGACCAGCTCACACAGCAATGTGTCCAGGCAGCTCTGCAATNCAGGGCCTTCCAGCTCCTCCCAGAGGAGGGAGTTCAACCATTAGCTTCCAAGAAGGTGTATTCGTGTAGCAGATCCAGTGTGTTTCTTATTTATCTTGGTTATGGTGTTGGGAAGATCTGTCCCTGAGAGCTGGGACAGTGGCAATATCAGTGAGTCAGGGCTCCCTTCATTCACTTCCTGCTCCAGGCAACGTTGCCCCTGGGTGCTTTATGTTTCCTGTGTTATGGGCCCTCCTGCTCCTCCCAAATAAGTGATTTTTAAACCACTAGCTTCCAAGAGGGTGTGTTCTTATAATATAGCAGCTCTAGTGTATTACTTATTTATCTTGATACAAGTTATGGTTTGGGGAAGATCTCTTCATCTTTGCCAGCTGAGAGCTGGGACAGCATCATCAGTGAGTCAGGGCTCCCTTCATTCCCCTCCTGCCTCAGGCAACACTGCATGTTTCCTGTGTTATGGGCCCTCCCAAATGAGTAATTTTAAACCATTAGCTTCCAAGAAGGTGTGTTCTTGTAGAAGCTCCAATTAATTTTCTTATTTATCTTGATATAAGTTATGGTTTGGGGAAGATCTCTTGATCTTTGCCACCTGAGAGCCAGGACAGTGGCATCATTGGTGAGTCAGAGCTCTCTGTCCCTCCTGCCCCAGGCAACACTGCATGTTTCCTGAGTTAGGATCCCTCCTGCTCCTCCCAAATAAGTGATTTCAACCATTAGCTTCCAAGAAGGTGTGTTTTTGTAGAAGCTCCAATTTATTTTCTTATTCATCTTGGTTATGGTATTGGGAAGATCTCTTGATCTTTGCCTCCTGGAGAGCTGGGACAGGAGCATCATCAGTGAGTCAGAGCTCACTTCCCCTCCTGCCTCAGGCAACACTGCATGTTTCCTGAGTTATGATTCCTCCTGCTCCTCCCAAATAAGTGGTTTAAACCATTAGCTTCCAAGAAGGTGTGTTCTTGTAGCAGCTCCAATATATTTCTTATTTATCTTGATATAAGTTATGGTGTTGGGAAGATCTCTTGATCTTTGCCACCTGAGAGCCAGGACAGTGGCATCATTGGTGAGTCAGAGCTCTCTGTCCCTCCTGCCCCAGGCAACACTGCATGTTTCCTGAGTTAGGATCCCTCCTGCTCCTCCCAAATAAGTGATTTCAACCATTAGCTTCCAAGAAGGTGTGTTTTTGTAGAAGCTCCAATTTATTTTCTTATTCATCTTGGTTATGGTATTGGGAAGATCTCTTGATCTTTGCCTCCTGGAGAGCTGGGACAGGAGCATCATCAGTGAGTCAGAGCTCACTTCCCCTCCTGCCTCAGGCAACACTGCATGTTTCCTGAGTTATGATTCCTCCTGCTCCTCCCAAATAAGTGGTTTAAACCATTAGCTTCCAAGAAGGTGTGTTCTTGTAGCAGCTCCAATATATTTCTTATTTATCTTGATATAAGTTATGGTGTTGGGAAGATCTCTTGATCTTTGCCACCTGTCAGTCTTGAGGTGCAGTGAGCATCATGTTCAAATCTAGTAACTTGGGAATCACCACCAGATTCCATATTTTGAAACACAGAGCCTGTGAGCTGTGTCCCAGAGGGTTAGCATTATATTTGAGCATTATATTTGAGAGTTAACAGAGGACAGAAAGCAGCTAACCGAGAGGAGAAGTTGATCCTTACACCATGATGCAGTAA
>VWZO01019238.1:117499-165284 GCA_013396975.1 Bucco capensis
CCCTTCAGCTCTTGCTCAGCATGGAGCAGCTCCCCTCTGGCTCTGCTCTGCTCCAGGCTCAGCAGCCCCAGGGCTCTCAGCCTTTCCTGCTCCCAGTTTCTGAACCCAACTGATCCATGAGAGCTGGATGGTCCTGCAAGGCAGGAGGGAGCTTTCAGTGTGAGCTTATAAACTGCTGCAAGCATTCCCTGGAGAGGTGGTGACTGTGGTGCAAATGAACTGATAGAACCAGCACTGGTGATGTTTTTTCCTTAGTAGTTTCTGCTCCTTCTGGAATTGTCTATTCCCATACAATGCTGCTCGTGGTTTTTAATTCTTTTTGTAATTACAAACTGCTTTTAACAGTGTGAGCCAAAACATTCCAGCCTGAATGTTCTGATAGAAGTAGTAAGCAGAAACAGCATCATTCAACTCAATTCCATCCTCTCTGATTTATGTGAACGTGGAAAATATGATGGAAGATCAGTTCTGGCTCTGGAGTTGCCCAGTGTGTGTGTGTGTGTGTGAACCATTCCTTTGTGGTTACTCATTTTGTTGATCATTTCTGCCTTCCAGCCACTCTGACAAGCTACTCGGAGAACGTGGAACGCACAAAATATGGAGGGGAAAGCAGTAAAGAGCTTGGCTCTGGAGGCAACCTGAAACCTTGGCAGTCCCAGAAATCCAGCATGGACTCGTGCCTGTACCGTGTGGATGAGAACATGACAGCATCCACCTACAGCCTCAACAAAATCCCTGAGAGGAACCTGGAGACTGTCCTGTCCCAGTCAGTGCAGTCCATTCCTCTCTACCTAATGCCACGGCCAAATTCAGTAGCAGGTAAGAAAGAGAAATGCTTTTGCTTTTTGGACAGAGCAAGGCACAGTCCCTGCATGTCACAGCTTTGTCATGTTCTCTGTATCCAAAGAGAAAGCTCTTTCCTGTAGTCCTGGTCATTAAGTGTGACAAAAATTGTCTTTTCCTTTGACTACTTGCTTCTAAATGGCAAATTCCTGTGGGGAGAACAGGTTCTGGTGTTGTTCAGTCATTATTTCTGGGGAGAACTGGTTCTGGTGATGTTTAATCATTATTTCTGGGGAGAACTGGTTCTGGTGATGTTTAATCATTATTTCTGCAGTGCTCCTTTTGTAGGAATTCTGACAACTGTAAGATTATTGNATGATGTTCAGTCATTATTTCTGGGGAGAACTGGTTCTGGTGATGTTTAATCATTATTTCTGCAGTGCTCCTTTTGTAGGAATTCTGACAACTGTAAGATTATTGGAGAATGCTTAAAAAGAAAAAGATTCTTTGCTGTCACTCCAATCTCCGAGTTAAAGCACCACAATTCCAAGGCATGAAGCCATTTCTGCTGTTTCACAGGATTCATTACGAGTGAAATCAAATCTCTGATTTTCTCTGAAGATCTTTAGAGCTTTGGAGTTAAGAGAGTTAATGGTATTTTCTATCTCCAGCAAAGTCACCATGGATCTCTGGCAGTGCTCCAGGCCAGATTGGCTGGGCCCTGGGCAAGCTGCTCCAGTGGGTGACATCCCTGCCCATGGCATGGGGGTTGGAACTGGATGATCTTTAAGGTGCTTTCCAACCCAACCCATTCCATGACTGTGTGATCCCACCTCTCCTGGTGGATCTTGTCCTGAATGTCTCAGCACACACTGCTTTGGCTTTCACAGCAGCTGGGATTTGCTGACTGAATTTTTGTTGTTGCTTTGGCATACCATCAACATTTTCTTCATTTAATTTCATATCTGCTGCTTGAAAGATTGCTAAATGATGCAGTGGCATCTCTTATTGATGTCTTCTAACAACCTGCTGAGCTTCCCCCTGAAATTGGTAACAGCAGGACAGAAACAAGAGAGAGGATTAAAAATGTGAAAGCTTTTCCTTGCCTGGTATGATTCTCCTTTGCTTTGCTTTGCTTTGCTTTGCTTTGCTGTCCCATATGGTTTTTTTTTGCTGGTTAACTCCTCTGGGATTAAATATTCTGTTGAATGCTCTGTAGAGACATGTGGAGAAATAGAGTCCTTGGCTTTTGGTAGAGCTCCTGCAGGATTCTCCTACAGGCTGGGGCATGAGTGTGGAAATCCAGAGCCTGGGATGCTGCCTGCTACCAGAGCATCTCTTGGCAGCCCAGGCTGCATGGCAGAGCTAGGTGAGGTTTCCTGTTTAATGCTGCTTTGGTCAGTCACAGGCCTAAAACTGATGTAGAAATGAGCTTTTATAGATGCTAAAGTATGGATACCATCAGCATGGAGCTCCAACACCACATGGCACTGACATCTGAGAGACTAAAAGTATCACAGTATGTCAGGGGTTGCAAGGGACCTGGAAAGATCATCTAGTCCAACCCCCCCTGCCAGAGCAGAGGGGATAGGGAAGCAGCAGGAAGTTCTGCTTGGAGAAGCTCCTTACTTGAGCTTCATTTCTTATGTATGACACCATGGAAACATCTTCAAATGAAAACAGGGTAGGGCAGGGACTGTTCATTATAGGTTTAATTGACTTTGGAGGTTGTTGGCTTGCTTGGAGCATGTCTGGTGAGCAGCACTGAGGGTAGAGGTTGGTAGGTGATTTTGTGAAGTCCAAAAGAGCACTGCTGTTTGCCCAGGCAGCAAGCAGTGCCAGGGAAGAGAAAGGGGAGCTGTGCTGGGAAGGGTCAGAGCAATTATCACTCGTGCAGTAGCAAACTTAAAGGTCTCTGGGTCACATGTAACTTATGGACAGCAAATTGCTCACAGCTTGGCTGCAGGGCAGAGTATGACTAATAAATTAGAAGACAATTAAGTAAAACATGATTACAGGCTCTCTGCACTAATATCATATTTGAAGGGGAAAAAAACAACAACCCTAGGGATAGTCTGGTGCTGGTTCTTTTCTCCTCATGCCCAATGTTAACAGTTCTCAGCTATATCTAAATTAATGGCACCAACTTCAGAGCCAATTTGTCTCTGGGCAGCCTGGGCCAGGGCTCTGCAGCCTCATACCAAACAACTTGCTCCTGATGGAAGCTCCTGGCTTCCAGTGTGTGCCCATTGCCCCTTGGCCTGGCCCTGGGCACCCCTGAGCCTCTTGCACCCTGCACCCTTCAGCTCTTGCTCAGCATGGAGCAGCTCCTCTCTTAGATGAGAGCAGGGACACCTTCCTCCCACTTTGATCCCCACCTGCCCCAGCAGAGCCACTCAGCACAGCTCAGCCCTCCCTGGGCTGCCAGAGAGCCATTTCAAGTCAGGTTGGTTGGTGTTTGTTGCTCAAACAGCTCATTGAAAGCAAATTATCTTCCACTGTTTGTTTGCCTTGTCCTTGGGAGAATTGCATCTGTGGTGTGCAAATAGTATTTGTGAGGAGGTGTTTTTTCTGTCCCTTTTGCTGTAGCTGCAGTCTCTGTGTCTTACTGCTCAGGAGCAGGTTCAGAACTGAGGGGAAGCTTTCAGCAGTTTAGTATGACATTTTCTAAGACAAATGGATCTTGCATAAATTTGGAATTACTGAAGCATATTCTTAGGAAAAAAAAAATTACTTGTAGTTCCCCTGGCCTTAGGTCTCTTTAATTACTCCTCAATTCTAAATCAGGAAGATAAATCTCAGTTCATCAGGCTGAGAAATGGCAGGAGGCTTGTCCTGCCAATTGCAGAACTAAGCCATGGCCAAATGGGAGATGGATCTGGCAGCTCAGGCTGGCTGCAGCTCTTCAGGGCTGAGTCTCCTTGCTTGTGGCTGTAGAAGATGATGATGATGAAGAAGGTGGGAAGAGAGCCTGACTTTGGGCTGCTGAGGAATAACTCCTCACTTCCTGTAGGACCAACATCAGCAGTGTTGTGCTCTTCTCTGGCAACACATCAAGTCTGGGAGGAGAGAGCCAGGCTCTTCTCAGTGTCATCCAATGTTAGGACAAGAGGGAAGGGGAGCAAGTTGGAGCACAGGAGGTTTAGTAAAGCTCCATGTGAGCTGCCACTGGTTGATGCTTCTGGAACAATCACCTAGCCCAAGTCCCAGAGGCTTTGAGAGTCAAACCTGGTTTGGGCAGTGCAGGTTGTGTGTGGGATGTGATCTGTGCCTCATAACAACAACAGTTTGGCATTTTAGCTCCCAGACAGTTATCAGGAGGCTCTGCTCTGCCCTGGAGGACTGCAGAGCTGCTCCCTAGGCATGCAGCATGAGGCTAGTGCAGCATCTTCTTGGGGTGCACAGGAGGAGCTGCTAGGAGAGTGTTCTTCTGGACACTACAAGTCCCAAGCAATTTGCTGATAATCATATTGTAGAACTGATTCTCTCTTCAAAGACTGATGTGAAATTTCCAACAAAACAAAGCTGGTTTAGATTTTTTGTTGATGAGTAATTGAGGAGGAAATCACTTTTGTTACATAAACTGGCAAAAAGGAGCTTGGTCTGGTGTAGAGAAAGGAAATTGCCAGCAGGATGAATGTTTCTGGTCAGCCTTGATAGCTCTGCCTGGGCCTGAGAGAAATTCAAGTGGGACTGGAGCTGGACTGAATATGGAATTTAGAGGGAGGAAGTGTTGTCCTTGGGCAGCTGATGGATATCTATATATATGAAGAGATATATATAAATATATATATACAGACACACTCTCTTGTGTGCTCATGTGTATAGATATATATTTAGCAGCAAGTCCAGTATGGGGAGTTTTGTTTCCTTTTAAGAGAAGCAGCAGCAGCCCCAGCAGGGTAACTTGAACTGAAGGCATGGGGATATTTAACAGAAGTCAATCAAGAAAAGCTGTGCTGTCTTCTCAACAAAACAGGAGTTCTTCCAGCCAGCAAAGTTTGTTTATTGTGTGCATTGAAGCCTTGATGCAGCAAAGCTGCTGGGCTCTGGCTGTTGGGGTAGGAGATGTGCCTGGCAAGGATGCTAATCCTGCTCCTAATGGAATGGGCTGCAGAAGCTTGCTGCAGTGTCATTTGCAGATGTAAAAGAAAAGCATCCAGACTTTGATTATTATTATTATTAGTATTAAAGGAGTCTGCTTTGCCTGCAGCTTCCCTTTCTGAACTCTCCAGGATCAGTTAAGGCAGTTTCTGGTGTGGATTTTCAGCACATCCTCAATGCCCTAGCTAGTTCTAGGCTGTCCTGAGTGGCTGCTCCTCATCTTGGTGCCTGACAATCCACTGGAGTGAGAAGGGATTTTTGTTTAGCATGAAAGGATTATCTGTTAGGGTCCTTCTTGTCATGAGAAAGTCAGGAGCCATGTGTGTGTCTGCATGTGTTGATGGACTCCAGCTGATGCTGGTGTGGCTAGCATGGATGGTGGGATGATCCCAGCATGGATGATAGGATGCTGCCCCATTCCTGGAAACATTCCAGCTTAGGGCAGACATGAGCCTGAGCAATCTGATCTAATTGAAGATGTTCCTGCTCACTGCAGGGGGGGTTGGGCTAGATGGCTCTTCAAGGCCCTTTCCAGCCCAAAACATTCTGTGATGGTTCTATGAAGGCTGAAATGGGAGGACTGACCTGCTGGATGTGCTGCCAGACTCCTGGGCCTGCCTGTGCTTTGTGTCCCTGGACTAGGATACCCCCAGGAGCAGGAACATCTGCTCCCCACTGCAGAGCCTTTGGCTCAGTTACACTGCACATGTATTTGGGCAAAAGGCACATTTTGTTAGCCTGTGCCACTGGACTAGAAGTGAAAGCTGCAGTGGCATCCTGGAGGTGCTGGGCAGAGGCTTCAGAAGGATGCTGGAGGTGCTGGGCAGAGGCTTCAGAAGGATGCTGGAGGTGCTGGGCAGAGGCTTCAGAAGGATGCTGGAGGTGCTGGGCAGAGGCTTCAGAAGGATGCTGGAGGTGCTGGGCAGAGGCTTCAGAAGGATGCTGGAGGTGCTGGGCAGAGGCTTCAGAAGGATGCTGGAGGTGCTGGGCAGAGGCTTCAGAAGGATGCTGGAGGTGCTGGGCAGAGGCTTCAGAAGGATGCTGGAGGTGCTGGGCAGAGGCTTCAGAAGGATGCTGGAGGTGCTGGGCAGAGGCTTCAGAAGGATGCTGGAGGTGCTGGGCAGAGGCTTCAGAAGGATGCTGGAGGTGCTGGGCAGAGGCTTCAGAAGGATGCTGGAGGTGCTGGGCAGAGGCTTCAGAAGGATGCTGGAGGTGCTGGGCAGAGGCTTCAGAAGGATGCTGGAGGTGCTGGGCAGAGGCTTCAGAAGGATGCTGGAGGTGCTGGGCAGAGGCTTCAGAAGGATGCTGGAGGTGCTGGGCAGAGGCTTCAGAAGGATGCTGGAGGTGCTGGGCAGAGGCTTCAGAAGGATGCTGGAGGTGCTGGGCAGAGGCTTCAGAAGGATGCTGGAGGTGCTGGGCAGAGGCTTCAGAAGGATGCTGGAGGTGCTGGGCAGAGGCTTCAGAAGGATGCTGGAGGTGCTGGGCAGAGGCTGCAGAGGCTTTGCTGCTCACAGACAATAAGTTTCATCCATGCTAAAGCCACAGCTTTCTAATTGCACCATTTCAACTCTAATCTGCTCCTTCACAGTGAACATCTAATCAACTTTACAAGAGTAGAAGAGCATGAAGGACTTCTAAAAACAGACTGTGATGGGTTTGTCTCCTTATTTTTCCTCACTCCTGTTGTTTACCTTTTGTCCTCTGTCTCTTATTAAAACTTACAGAGAGTGTTCAGGCCATTTGAAGAACAGCACTGGAATTGCTGCCAGAATTAAGCCACTTCTTCCCACCCCTTGTTAGAGTCTCTGAGTCTTGCTCAGTTTCTGTCTGCAGCACAATCCTGTAAAGGTTTTTACATGCTCATTGGGCATTGGATGAACAGAATGTTTCTCTTAGTCCTGACATTTCCTGCCTTTCAGTTTTGTGGAGTTGTTACATCTTGTGTTGGGTAGCAAGGAGGAAGGATGCAAAGTCCAGGGCTCTGGGAGAGCTACAGCAAAATATTTACCCATTTCACAGTGAAGAATTAATGTCAGCTTCCCAGGCAGGCTTTGAAGGAGTCATTGATTGCATTAATTCAATTTACAGTAATAATCTTGTTATGGTAATTGACCAAAAACTAAAGGAAATAAAGCACTATTGGCTACAGAGTGCTGAGCAGCCTAGTGCTAAGCAGCATGATGTCCTCTGGTCAGTGTTTCGTGTGAGTTTTGGAAATGGTTATCAGAGCAAGGACAGAGCTGGTGATGTGCAAAAGCTGTTTCTAAGTTGCCTCTTTATAATTGGGAAGATGATTTCCTGCAGTGGAGTTCTCATTCCTTCAGTTTATCATATGCTGGAGATTACTTGGCTGAGAAGGCAAGATCTGACATGGCAGAGCAGTGGTAATGCAGAGTCAAGTGATCCAGATTTGTTTGGTTTAAACCACATTTTCTCCTATTTTCTAGTCACCACCAATAAACCCAAAAAAGGATTGCTGCAGCTCTGTGGCCAGGGTAGCTCTGCTCAGTGCCCCCTGATAAGGTCCAGAGGCATTTCTTACCAAACTAGCATGAAATTCCACTAAAACAGTATTTGTAATCACAGAATCCCCAAATCCCAGCATGGTGAGGGTTGGAAGGGAGCTCTGGGGCTCATCCAGTGCATCCCCCCTGCTCCAGCAGGCTCAGCCCCAGCAGCTTGCCCAGCATCCCCTCCAGCTGCCCTTGCAATCTCTGCACACAAGGACACTCCCCAAGCTCTCTGGGCAGCCTGGGCCAGGGCTCTGCACCCTCACACCAAACAACTTGCTCCTGCTGCTCCCATGGAACCTGCTGGCTTGCAGTGTGTGCCCATTGCCCCTTGGCCTGGCCCTGGACACCCCTGAGCAGAGTGTGGCCCCAGCCTCTTGCCCCCATCAGGCAGCTATGGTAAGAGTGTTGCTTATAGAAACTGCTGTCTTTTTTGTTTGTGAACACCAACAGGAGACAAAACCAGAGCAGAAACCAATGGGGCACAAGAAAAAGTGACCAACCCACTTCTGTGCTCCTTGCTAGGGGAAATGAGGCTTGGTTCATCTTCAGTGTTTTGGCTCAGTGTGGTTATAACTCTATGTATCCAATAGCTAGATTATTCCATCTGAGAGCCAAGTGTGATGCAGTTGTTTGCTTTCTCTTGGCAGCCACCAGCTCAGCCCACCTGGAAGATCTGGCCTACCTGGACGAGCAGAGGCACACTCCGCTGCGCACGTCGCTGCGCATGCCGCGCCAGAGCATGGCTGGAGCCCGCGCGCAGCACGACCTGCGAGGTACGAGCTCATCTCCACAGGGCTCAGGGGCTGGGAGCTTCTCCTGCAGCCACTCTGGCCTCCTCCACATGGAAGGAGAAGTGTTGTGCACTTTGGGCACAACAACCCCAGGNTGCTTGAGTCTCCATCCCTGGAGGTGTTTAAGAGATGTGTAGATGTGGTGCTCCAGGACATGCTTTAGTGAGGGCAGGGATTGGGTGGTTTGTTTTTGTTTGCTTGGGTTTTGTTGTTGGTTTTTTGTTTTTTTGGTTGGACTCGGTGATCTGAGAGGTCATTTCCAGCCATGAATGTTCTGTGATTCTGTGAAAGACTGGAGCAGGACTCCTCTGTGTGTGTGTGTATTCAGTGCTGCCTCTCCTTGAGGAGGTGAGCCATGGTCAGCTTGCAGGGAAAGAAAAGAAATGGAGTGAGTAGTCCTGCCTTCTGTCTGGTGGTGGTTAATGCTGGATGATGCTCAGTGAAGTGCCAGTGGTAGAACATTTTGGGTTTGCTTTTCTGGAGCCCCCATCCCTTGTAGGGATGCTCACAGTGGTGATATTCAAGGAGCCTGTTGACTCCTGAAAGGCCTTTTGAGAAGGGAAGTTTCTGTGGTTAGCAATGAGATGAGGAGCCAGGGCTGACACTTCAGTATTTGACTGATCTCCAGATACCTCCAGCTAGGTTTCACCCCATTTCCTTGAGGTTTCAGCCCAGTCTCCAACTTCCAGCCCCTTTTTCACCTGAGCATGGTCTTTGGCTGCATCCTGAAGCCAGCACTGTGCCAGCACTGCATCAGCAGCAGGTCACTGGGTTAATGCTTCATCCTCATCATTCGTCACTGTACAGAGCAGTATATGGCCCAGAGAAGTGGTTTGGATTTCTTCTGGACATTGCTGTGCCATGAGATTAGTTCTCATAGAATCAGTAAGGTTGGACAAGACCTCTAAGATCATCAAGTCCAACCACTCAGCCAGCACCACCACATCCATCAAATCATGTGGAGAAGTTTCTTCTCTCCTGTATGCAGGGAGGGGAGATTTTGGTGGTGGTACATTAAAATTTCCTTTTTTCTGGATATAGAATCATAGAATCCTAGAATGGTTTGGGTTGGAAGGGAGCTCTGGAGCTCATCTAGTCCAACCCCCCTGCAGTGGCCAGGGACATCCCCAACTAGAGCAGCTTGCCCAGAGCCCTGGCAAGCCTCACCTGCAATGCCTCCAGGGATGGCAACTCAACCACCTCTCTGGGCAACCTGGGCCAGTGTTCCACCACCCTCATGGGGAGGAACTTCTTTCTAATATCCAGTTTAAATCTACTCCTCTCCAATTTAAAACCATTGCCCCTTGTCCTTTCACTGCAGGCCTTTGCAAACAGGCCCTCTGCAGCCTGCTTGGAAGTTCCCTTTAGGTCCTGGAAGGTCACTAGTAGTTCCCCTGAAGCCTTCTCTTGTCCAGGCTGAACAATGCCAGCTCCCTCAGCCTGTCCTCAGAGCAGAGGTGTTGCAGCCCCTGAGCATTCTCGTGGCCTCCTCTGCACCTGCTCCAGCAGCTCCATGGCCTTTGTGTGTTGAGGGCTCCAGAACTGGCCCCAGTATTGCAGAGGAGGTGTGAGCAGAGCAGAGTGCAGTGGCAAATACCTCCTGTCCTCAGGTAAGGACCTGAGGAACTGGAAGATAGCAGGTTGGGTTTTCACTCAGCATCACAACCTGGTACAGCCTGGTTGGGATTTTGGCATTTCCACCAAAGGCACCAGCCCTCAACTAGAAGGAAAAAAAAGTGATTGTGTGTGACTGTGGCTGTGAGTGTGTGCTGCAATCAGAGTGGCTGGTGAGGCCCTTAGGGAAAGGGATTAGCAGGCAGTGAGTGAAGAGAGCAGAGTTTGACAGACACCATTTCCATATGTTTGGAGGCAGCAGCTTGCCAAAGCTTCGTCATTTGCACTGATTGCATCCAAAACATGAAACTTCAGTGGAGGAACAGAATCAAGTTGTTTTCCAGACACACTTTGAAAATCCATCTAACACTACAGATTTTCTTTCTTCTTTTAGTTCTTTTTTCTTTTTTCCCCCCTCCCTTTTTTGGGAAGGTTGCATGAGAACAGCAGCAGCCCTGGAATGGTTTGGGGTTTGCTGCTGATGCCAGTTTCCTCACTGAAAGAGGGGAGAAATTGTTCCTAATGTCCAACCTAAAGCTCCCCTGGCACAACTTGAGGCTGTTTGCTCTTGTCCTATCTCTTGTTACTTGGGGGAAGATGCCAACCCCCTCCTGGCTCTACTGGAATGCTTTGGGGTTTGCTGCTGATCCCAGTTGAGGTGCCAAACTGTTTCTAAAGAGAGAGGGAGAAGAAGAGGATGTGAAAAAAATCTAACCACCACTACTGGGGAATATTGAATATGTGAGAGGGCTTCCCTCCCCCCCAAAATACTGCAGGGTCCACATATTACTGTGCCATTGCCTTGATCTAGGCGTTTCAGTTTACATCTCTGCTGTTGGCACTGGGCTGCAAGAGCAGAGCAATTCCTGGCCCAGGATCAGGAGGACACCTTTCAGCCTACTGATTTATTCCCAGTGCAGAGAAGCTTAACTGGGAGACCATCCCTGCTGGGTTTTCTGAAAGCAGAGATTTTAATTGGGGCAGTAACTGAGCAATCCCAACACTGAGAGCATGAGAAGGGCTCCTAGCAGCAGCAGGTTGGTGAGAGGATGCTGAAGGCAAGTTGTGCTTTGTCTTGTTTGCAGGCAGTGGGATTTGAAGCTGCTCAGGGTTGCTGGGAGCTCAGTGCATGATGATGACTGTGATGTGCTGTGGAGCAGGAGCCAGATGGCAAGCACATTGTCTGCTCTTAGAACAGCCTGACTGGGGCCACTGTGGTTTTGTGTCTCCAGAAAGGCAAATGTCAGTGTTGATGCAGGATGTGAAGGTAGAGCAAAAGGGAACAGCCTCAGCTTGTGCCAAGGGAGGCTGAGCTTGGATATTAGGAACAATTTCTTCCCTTTTTCAGTGTTCCTAATATCCTAATGTCCAACCTAAACCTCCCCTGGCACAACTTGAGGCTGTTTCTCTTGTCCTGTCTCTTGTTGCTTGGAGAAGAGACCAACCCCCACCTGGCTCCAGTCTCCTTTCAGGTAGTTGCAGAGAGAGCTAAGGTCTCCTCTGAGCTCCTTTTCTCCAGCCTAACCAAGCTCAGTTCTCTGAGCTGCTCCTTATAAGAACACTTGTGCTCTAGACCCTTCAGCAGCTTGCTTGCCCTTCTCTNTTTTCAGTGTTCCTAATATCCTAATGTTCAACCTAAACCTCCCCTGGCACAACTTGAGGCTGTTTCTCTTGTCCTGTCTCTTGTTGCTTGGAGAAGAGACCAACCCCCACCTGGCTCCAGTCTCCTTTCAGGTAGTTGCAGAGAGAGCTAAGGTCTCCTCTGAGCTCCTTTTCTCCAGCCTAACCAAGCTCAGTTCTCTGAGCTGCTCCTTATAAGAACACTTGTGCTCTAGACCCTTCAGCAGCTTGCTTGCCCTTCTCTCCAAAGAGCCATGGCAGAATTTGATGAGCAGGATGGTATCTCCATTAGATATCATACTGATGGAAGCCTATTTAACCTGAGTTGTTTGCAGGCCCATACTAAGCCCATAAAGCATCTTGTCCAGGAGCTGCTTTATGCTGCTGACACTGCCCTTGTTGCCCAGACACAAGTAGCTCTGCAGCATTTAACACCCTGCTTTGCAGCCACTGCTGAGCTTTTTGGGCTGGAAGTTAGTTTAAAGAAAACAGAAGTTTTATATCAACCTGCACCTCAGGAAGTTTCTCATCATCCTCATATCATCATTGGTGATTCAGAACGCAAATCAGTCCAACAGTTTAATTCCCTAGGCAGCCTCATCTCCTGGGATGGTAAGATTGACAGAGAGATAGACAATAGGCTAGCAAAGGCATAGAGTGCTTTGGGAAACTCTATCAAAGAGTCTGGTGAAATAAACACTTGAAGAAAAGTCCNCAGCCAGCAGTGCTTGGAAAAAGCGCTTGGGAAGAGCATGGATGGAGCCCTCCCTGGATCTTCGTTCGTGAAGCCTGGCCATGATGCCCTTCTCTGGACACACTGCAGCCCTGGGGCTGCTCAGCAGCAGTGCCTGCAGCAGCTCTGCTGCCTCCTCCCTCCCAGCAGCAGGGATTTTGCTTCTCCAGCATCTTCCCCTGGCAGCACATCTCCGTGTGCTCGCGTGACAGACCCCAGCAAGGGGAGGCAGATGAGCTCATGCAATTCCAAAGGCATCTCCACCCTGGGATAAATTTAAAGCACATTCATCATTTTCAAGTGGGCATAAAAATACAGCTCCTGTCTGCAGCATTTTCTGTGTCACTGAAAAGAGAGGATGCTCAAAGTTTTAACTACAAGCTCTTTTCCTTAGGCATGTCTACTGTAACACTAAATTCCAGCTCTTTTCTCAGCTCTGGTTTCATGGAGCAGCTCCCTGCTCTGATCTGGGAAGGATTTCAAGGTGCTTTGAGCCATGGACCTCAGTTGAGTGGTTCCCTGGGGAGGGTCCCAGTGCAGTGATAGAGTCAGGGTGTAGGGATGGGGCAGAACCTGGGAGTCAAGGGGAGCAGCTGCTGGACTGGTTCAGAGGGAGAGAGCAGGTGCCAGCATGGTTTGTAGCTTCCAGAGGGATTCCCTGCCCAGCCTGGGAGTGGCACAGCACCTGCCCTGCTCAAACCCATGGCTTTATACTTACAGTAAGGTCTTCAGGGTGGTGGTAGTGCAATTGTAACCTCTTCCCTGGAGATCAAGCATCTCCCTGTTGTCATCTGATCAACTCTTTGCAGTCACTTTGGTCCCGAGGCTGGTGCAGTAGCACTGTCTGTACCCTGAGGGACTCCAGGCCAGACCAGGAGCTCTGTGTGGGGTTGAAGCATCACCTGCACATCCCCAGCAAAGGGGGAGCAGGTGAGGAGCTTACAGACAGCAGCTCTTGCTGAATGATGTTTGTGCTTTTGAAGTGCCTGGGAGCTTTCCAAACTTGAAGAGAAACCAAACAGTCTCCACTGGAAGCAGTTAGTGTGGCTGAGGGGAGTGTGATCCTGCCAAGAGACAGCACTGAGCAAACCAACTTCAGTCCTTCTGCAGCCCTGCTGGGAGAACTCTTCCTCTGCAGCCTCCTGGGATTTCTTTGGGAAGAAATGGGATTGTTTTACTTTGCAGCCTGCTGTAGGATCTCAAAAGAAACTGGATTCAGCTTCTGGGAGCTCATGTTTTCCACAGTTGAAGTGTGTGTGTTGAAGGTCAAGTAGAACACCTGTGTTGCTGTTGGAAGGTGTGTTCAGAGCTGCCAGCCCAGATCCAGCTCTGAAATGATGTCCCATGGCTATAGCTCCAGCCACATCACTTAGTCCTGACTTGAAGGAATGAATGTTCTCCATGTTGGAGGTTTGCAGCTGAGCCACACAGTGTGACTAACCTCCCACCTGCTGTGTTTTTGGCCACCTTCTGAAAGGTTTTAATTAAGAGAGCATTTTGGTGGTGAAGTGGGAAGATCCAGCAAGTGTCTCTGCCAGTGCTTCCATCACTGCTTTTGAATAGATCTGTGTGTGTCATCTCCCAGTTACAGAATTCACCATAGGAGATACAGTATCACAGAATCACAGAATGTGAGGGGTTGGAAGGGCCCTAGAAAGATCATCTAGTGCAACCCCCCTGCCAGAGCAGGATCACCTAGACCAGCTCACACAGCAATGTGTCCAGGCAGCTCTGCAATGGCTCCAGACAAGGAGACTCCACAGGCTCCTGGGCAGCCTGGGCCAGTGCTCTGGCACCTGAACTGCAAAGAACTTTCTCCTCGGGTTAATACTAAACCTCCTGTGCTCCAACTTGCTCCCATTCCCTCTTGTCCTACCATTGGATGCCATGGAGCAGAGCCTGGCTCTCTCCTCCTCACACTCACCCTTCCCATATTTCTAAGCATTGCTGAGGTCTCCTCTCAGTCTCCTCTTGTCCAGGCTGCAGAGACCCAGCTCTCTCAGCCTGTCCTCCTAGGGCACATGCTCCACTCCTTTCAGGCTCTTGCTGGCCCTGTGCTGGACTCTCTCCAGCAGCTCCCTATCCTTGTGGAGCTGAGGGGCCCACAACTGGACACAGCATTCCAGGGGAGGCCTCCCCAGGGCACAGGAGAGGGGAGAAGAACCTCTCTGGCTCTACGCTCCTCTTAATGCATCCTAGGATGCCATTGGCCTCTTGGCCACAAGGGCACATTGCTGCCTCATGGGCATCCTCCTAGCCACCAGCACTCCTAGAGCTTTTTCCCCAGGGCTGTTCTCCAGCTGATCAGTTCCCAGTCTGTACTGATCCGTGAGGCTGTTCTTCCCCAGATCTTTCTAATGGCATCTTCCTACCACATCTGGGCATGGCTCTTACCCTTTTGAGGTCTGTGTGTGTGTTCCCTAGAGAGCTGGTGCCAAGTGGGAAGAGTGGCAGATAAACCTCTCCATCCACCTCCAAACAGAGAGAGGTTCCAGGCTGCTTTGGGTTTAGTTGTACCTTTAGAATAATCCAGTGGGGAAAGTAAGATGATCAATATCCATGGTTTGAGGTGTTAGCATTGCACCAGCATGTGGGATCTGCTGGGGAGGTGTTTCTTGCACTTCTTGTCAGCTTCACATTGCTTGTGACACCACTTTTCCTTGGGAAAAGGGAAGATGGTTGAATTGCCATGCAGGAAAATCCTGTCAGCAATCTGATGTCATTGATAGACATCAGAAGAGGAGAGATAACTTTGCTTGGATTGATTTAACACTTGTAAGTGCTCAGCTGTGGTTTGTGCTCCTGGGCTGAGCAGTGCACAGCCATGGTTTGTAGCTATACCTTGGCCAGACCTTGGATGCAGTGTGACAGTGGTGGCTCCTTGGAGATTTGCTCTTCTGTCTGGGACAGGGCCAGAGAAAGACTGTGAGCAAGGAATTTCATTCCTCCAGCTACACTTTCCCAAGCTGTAAACTGCTGCTTCCTGTAAAGAGAGTCCAGAGGAGGCCACAAAGATAGAGAAGGGTCTGGAGGAGAAGCCATATGAGGAAAGGCTGAAGTCACTTGGTCTGTTCAGCCTGGAGGAGACTGAGGGGAGGCCTCATTGCAGTTTATAACCTCCTCAGCAGAGATGAAGGAGGGGCAGGAGCTCATCTCTTCTCTCTGGTGACCAGGACCTGGGGGAATGGCATGAAGCTGTGCCAGGGGAGGTTCAGATTAGATATTAGGAGAAGCTTCTTTCCCCAGAGGCTGCTGGAGCACTGGCAGAGGCTTCCCAGGGATGCAAGCATGGCACCAACCCTCACTGAATTCCAGTAGCATCTGGCCAATGCTCTTAGCCACATGGTGTGACTTTGGGGTTGTCCTGTGCAGAGACAGGAGCTGGACTCTATAATCCTTGTGGCTCCTTCATAGAATCCTAGAACAGTTCCAGCTGGAAGAGACCTTGAAGATCATGGAGTCCAGCCTTTGTCCTAGCCCTAGCAACCTGCTCAATGATGCCTCCCAATGCAACATCCACCTGGCTCTTCAACCCCTCCAGGGATGGGGACTCCAGCACCTCCCTGGGCAGCCTGTTCCAATGGCTCACAACCCTTGCAGCAAAGAAATTCCTCCTCATGTCTAGCCTGAACCTCCCCTGGGGCAATTTCCATCCATTTCCCCTTGTCCTAGCACTCTCCACTAGGGAGAACAAAGCAGTCCCTGCCTCTCTACAACCTCCCTTCAGGTAGTTCTAGAGAGCAATGAAACTGCAAGGGAAGATCCAGCAGCAGTTTGTGAGCTGTAGTTTTGCTGTTAGCACTGACATTTCTCTTGTCCCTCTTCTCCTCCACAGTCCGCTTCGCGCCCTACAGACCTCCTGACATCTCCCTGAAGCCTCTGCTCTTCGAGGTGCCCAGCATCACCACCGAGTCTGTGTTCGTGGGCCGGGACTGGGTGTTCCATGAGATAGATGCCCAGCTGCAGAGCTCCAACAGCAGCATCAACAGAGGAGTGGTGATCGTGGGCAACATCGGCTTCGGCAAGACAGCCATCATCTCCAGGCTGGTGGCTCTCAGCTGCCACGGCACAAGGATGAGGCAGATTGCTTCTGATAGCCCACATGCCTCCCCAAAACGTAAGTGCAGCAGGACACAGAGCTTCAGAAAGCACAAGCCCTTCTCCAGCAGCCTTTAGGATGGTTTTGGCTGCAGATCCCCCTTTCCTCTTCAGGCCTCGGAGGTCAGCTTTGTTGCCAAGCACAGGAAGCACCTGTTGGCAATATCTATCCAAATCTGTTTTTTTGAAGAGTCACAAGAGTCTGTTTCTTGTTTCTCTTGACTCAGATTTGCTCTGATTGGGAAGCCTTCAATTCTAATTGCCAGTATTCTGTTATTACAAAGCCATACGAGGGCATTTTCCTTCCCATAAGGTTGGTTTATCTCAGTTTATCATGTGGCCAGCAGGGCAGGGAGGGGATTGTGCCTCTGCTCTGCTCTGGGCACAGCTCAGCTGCAGTGCTGGGGCAGCTCTGGAGTGCTCAGCACAGCAGAGACATGGAGCTGGGGCAGTGGGGCCAGAGGAGGACACAACAATGATCCAAGGGCTGCAAGCTCTGTGCTGTGAGGCCAGGCTCAGAGAGTTGGGCTTGTTGAGCCTGGAGAAGAGAAGGCTCCAGGGAGACCTTAGTGCAGCCTGGCAGCACTTCAAGAGAAGCTATCAGAAAGATGGAGACAGACATTTTAGCAGGACCTATTGGGACAGGACAAAGGGTGATGGTTTGAAACTAAAAGAGGGAGATTGAGACTAGAGAGAAGGAAGAAATATGTTACACTGAGCATGTTGAGACCCTGAGCCTGGTTGCCCAGAGAGGTGGTGGATGATCCATCCCTTGGGCTGTGAGCAACGTGCTCTAGTTGCAGATGTCCCTGCTGACTGCAGGGGGATTGGACTGCATGACCTCTAAAGGTCCTTTCCAACCCAAGCTGTGACTCTATGAACTGTTTTGAGTGAGTGTCAAGCCCATGTAGGCTCAGCAGCCAGGGATGCTCCACCTCTTGTGGTCCAACCCAATTCACATCACTCTGAGCTGACATGTTTGCAGGCAGGATGACAGCATTTTCAAATCACTCAGCTCTCACTAAGTGAGTAAGACAGGACTAAAAATACTGGGTTAGGTACCTAAAGGTATCTTTAAGGATCTAGGTCACTGTATCTCAGGGAAGGTGTAGTTAAATCTGTTTAGTAGAGTGTAGAGCCCTGAGCCATGTCAGAATACCTGAAATGTCACCAACTGTTGGCATGTGGCATGGTGTCACTTGTCAAAGGGAAATGAACAATGTGTAGTGAAAGGCAAGGCTTGTTTCTGTGTTTTAACCACAACTCTGCAGTGCACCAACTGTCTGTCACCCCAGGCTGCTTGGAGGGCTTGTGGAGATTAAAGAGATTAAAGCACTGCTGTCCTTAACTGTTTCTGGGTTAAAAGCTTGGATATTTCATTATGAGGTGTCCTGCATGTTTCTTGGCCAAAGGATGAGGATCTTTGGTCACACCTAACACACTGTTTGGTTCCCACTCTGGTTTGTTCATATATTGAAAGCTGAATGACTCCTCAGTGTTAGTTACTGGGATGGAGACTTTCAGGATCAAGTGATTTGCCTGGCACAAGCACAGCCTCATACTCCTAAAGTGCTGTCTCAGAAGAAATAATGCAGGTGAAGGTGGTGCTGCATGCTCAGTGTGCCCCATTGCTAACAGATCCAGGGTGTAACTGTGCAGGCAGTAGTTGTCCTCCTGAATGGGTCATTGTTTGCAGTAGGATTCCAAGGCCAGCTCCAGGATGCAGTGCAGCAATCCTTCAGGAAGCTCCTCTGCTCCTCCAGATTGCTGCTTTTACAATGTTCCTTACATAAAGAAATCAGTCATTAGGCATCATCAAATGCTTCATGGCTTAGAACAAAAATGCTCTGTGCAAGCACCTAGGAGTGAAAAGGGTTTGGAAATGTTATCCATAAAGGTCAGTGCCTGGACTCTGGGAGCAGTCCACTGGTAAAGCCAATTTCAGGCCAAAGCAGCAGCAAAGATGTGATAGAAAGCAGTTAAACTTGGCAGAGGTGATGCCAGCAAAATGCATTTTTTGCTTGCAAGCCTTTTCCAGAGCCTGGTGCTACTCCTGCTTCTCTCCCTCTGATCACAGGAATGGCTTTCAGATGGAGGTGTTAGCTGTGGCTCTCCATTTATTTCTGTTATAAAATAGGTGTGTAACTCAGAAAAAAATGGCTGTGTCCACTGAAGAAGGACTTGGAGCCAAATGAAGCAGGGATTGTTCCTGAGGAGGGAAGATCCCTTGGCAGCACTGCACTCAGCTACTCCACACCTGAAGGCAGAGCACCCACAGCATCCAGGGTGCACCATTCACTCCATGACTGTGATCAGTGAAATAAGGGTGGAGAAGAGGAGTTTAGGACAAGCTCAATGCTGTATCTTAAGTGTTCCTTCCCAGAAGTGCTGCTTCCAAAAGGAATTCTTGGGAAGCCTCTATCCTGGCTGGCTTCTGCCAGTCTGAAATCCTAAGCAGGCTGTTTGGGGAAAGTACTGTAAGCTGCTAGACAGCAGCAGCTGCCTCCTCTGTAGGAGCAATGGCAGTTATGCTTGTCCACAGCAACTGATCATCTCTTTCCTTGGACAGATGTGGATGCCAACCGGGAGCTGCCCCTGGCCCAGCCAGCCTCTGCCCACTCCTCCCTCACCAGTGGCAGCTGCCCAGGGACCCCCGAGATGCGCAGGCGGCAGGAGGAGGCCATGAGGAGACTTGCTTCCCAGGTACCAGGATCTTCTGCTCGGGGGGGTTTGGTCCTTGGGAGAATCACAGAGAATCAGAGAGTCATGAAGGTTGGAAGAGACCTCTAAGCTCACCAATTCCAACCATACCTAGCACCCCCAGGACACTAACCCATGGCCCTAAGGACCACAGCTGTCATGCCTAGGCTTGGTGAACGAAGCTCCAGGGAGGGCTCCATCCATGCTCCTCCTCAGAGCCTTTTCCAAGCATGCTGATAAAAAGAGGATAGCAGATAGCACCCTTGAGCCTCCACAATGGATTTATTTTAGGTGAGACACAGCATGCACAGAGCTGGACCCACCCTTTAGTCCTAAGGTTCATCTGCCAGGGCCTAGCAAGCTTGGACGCTGGCAGCCAAGTCCTTAGGATGGAGGTTTAACCTCTTAGCTGGAAGGCCTTACAGGGCTAAAGGAGCTCCATCTGCCCGAGTTTGGAATCAGAGTTGTCCTTCTCCTAGGATGACTGCCAGAAGGCTAATGAGCTCATCCTACCCATGCAAGGATTCTAGGAACATGGGTATCACTGCCCACACTTTCCTGTGGGCAATGAGTTTAATGCTCCCTCTGCTGTGGGCACAGTTATGGCACCAGGGGCCACAGGAGACCACAAGGGATTGTCAGACTGTGCCTGGAAGGACCACAGCTAGATGTTGTTTGAACCCCTGCAGGGATGGAGGACTTGGAGCCAAGTGACTCCAGCACCTCTGTGGGCAGCCTGGGCCAATGCCTAACAAGTCCTCGTGCAGAAGGGATTGTAGCCCTTTGAGTGACACACAAACCTGCTCTTGTGGCAGGAGTGGCTTGTGTGTGACTCTAGCACTTACTGGAGGTGAGATTTATAGCTTGTGTTTTATTGTATTACTGAGATTTAGCCCTGCTTTGGGGAGGGGGGAAGGTGCTTTGTAATCCAAGGAGCTTCCTCCTCCACCTTTTGAGAGGATGTCAGCACTTAGTGCTTTCCTCCTGCCTGCTCCCACTGTGGAGAGGAAAGCAGCAATCAAAGGCTTTGTTCTGAGTTATTCCCAGGGTGTGTTTTGCTTGGCTTTTTGTGCCAGATACTGTCTTGTCCTTCCTGCTGCACCCAGATGGCAAGGCAGAGAGCATCCCATAGCTGTCTAAAGAAGTATAAAGAGTTGATATTCTCCTCTTCCACGTGGAGTTCTTGAGAGGAAAGCAATGGCCAGGTCTGGATTTGTTCAGGACACATTAGTCATCATATTCCTTGCAAGTCTTAAGCATTGCAGACTAGCAGAAAGGCCAGGAAAGTGTCTCTACTTAAAATACCTCATCTATCTCCACTTTCTTCCCTTGAGCACTTCAATAATCCTGCTGGATACCTAAGTGATAAATGGAAACAGCTTTAGCTTCAGTTTCCTCCTGAAAAAATTAAGGGATATGACTCTTTGTGTCAGATCCACTGCATAGATCATGCACTGAAGCTTTTCTGCAGCTCTGATCACTGGAGAAAAGAGCAAGAAACAATCTTTCCAGCCAAAAATAAAGCAAAATTAGATTGCTATACCTTGGCTGCAGCAAGGGGTTTTAAACCCTGCTCATCCCCTGGCCAGCATTTTTGTGCAAAAGCAAGCCTGTGTTTTGCTGCCAGAGCACAACAGATGAGTTAGGAAGATGAACAAGTGCCTCTTGGGCTAGCAGCAGGGTTGGGATTGTTCAGCTCAGTAAATCTCCACTACTGGAAATGAAGGCAAATCCCCAAAATAACCATCACTGGCTTCCAAACATCAGGCCTTCCTGAAGAGATCAGTGCCAAGGCTGATGAGCTGACCTTAAGAGTGCTTGGAATCACTTCTCCTAGCCCAAGAGCTGACACAGCACGAGGAACTTGTGAAGAGCTTGGTGCTGGGATGAGTCAGAGCAGCACAGCTTGCCTCAGCCTTCAGAGACCTTGAGCCTGTTCTCAGCTCTGCTCTTAGCCTTCCTGGGATCCTAGGAGACCAGCAGCTCATCTGCCTGCCTGCTGAGAAAGCAAAGTGATCCTTGCAGCTAATGGTCCTTTGATGCCAGAACTAGGTGGTGGTGGCTTCTCTCCATTCTGCACAGCAGTTGTCTGCCAGGATGGAGCCAGGAGCTGAAATAAAGCCCATCCTTCAATCCTGGTTTCCTACCAGAAAGGGAATGTTAGGAGAAGAGGGAATGGGAGCAAGCTGGACCACAGGAGGTTTAGTATTAACCTGAGGAGGAACTTGTTTGCAGTTCAGGTGCCAGAGCACTGGCCCAGGCTGCCCAGGAGCCTGTGGAGTCTCCTTGTCTGGAGCCATTGCAGAGCTGCCTGGACACATTGCTGTGTGAGCTGGTCTAGGTGCTCCTGCTCTGGCAGGGGGGTTGCACTAGATGATCTTTCTAGGGCCCTTCCAACCCCTGACATACTGGGATACTGTGAACTTGTGCTGAAGATATTAGGAGATTTTTTTGATACTTGATGTTTTTTTAGCTCCGTGTTCCTGCTGCTGATTCTTTGTCATAAACAACAATGCTGGGTTTATTGCATCAGAGCCTTCTCCAGAGCTGCTGTGCAGCATGCTACAAGCAATAATTCTGATGGATTGTCAAGGCTCAGGAAGGGAAATAAAGGCAAATAAAATGGTTTAGGATGTTGTCAGATTGATAGCTGGAAGTCGTGTGCCTGGTGCACTCTTAGTAACCTCCTGAGTAGTCCAACTCAGCATCACCACTGCTGAGTACTTGCTGTCAACAGCAGATAAATTGATCTGCTTAGAAGGAGCCATGCAGTGTGATGTCCTCCTAGATCAAACAAACACTGCCTCTTCCACCCCAGCTGTGGGATTTGATGTCTCTGAGTGACACTGGGAGAGAAAGGATTACTGACCTGGCAAGGGAATTGAAAATCCATTAAAATAACAGTGCTGAGCTCTTTGTTCTGCCTGGGATTGCCTCCTTCAGAAACTCAGCTGACACACAGCTCCCTTGCCTCTGCTCTGAGAGATTAGGAGACATTTGTGGTTCATCAAGAGGCTTTGAAGATGCTGAATGTTTCAGGAGGGCAAATACACTGAATGTCCTGGTGGACAATGCTTAAAATAGCTGGTTCAACTAATTCAGTTGCCTAATGGCAATGTCTGATGCCACATTCACTGACATGTGTTCTTGGGAACTCACCTAGATAAGCTGAAGGCTCTCCAAAGTCTTAATTCCTGGGAATTCACCTAGATAAGCTAAAGGCTCTCCAAAGTCCAATCTAAAGAAGAAAAGAGGAGAGGAAGAGAAAAACAAGTGGAATGTCCTTTGGTACAGGAGGAAGAGAGAGATGAGCAGCACATTCCTGTATTGGTAGCTCCAGAATCAAGACTTACTGATGCCTTATGTAAACTAGTTTTTGTTCAACCTGCTGAAGAAGAAAGAGCCCAAGGAAGTGAAGATTGGTTTGGTTAGAGAAATCTTTCTTGTCCATGTATGGTTTATAGTTGCATTAAGACTAGATTCAGATTGGAAGTAGGGGAGGAAGTGTTGGCAGTGATGGAGAACCACAATTGTCAGGAATATTGTGAAAGATTTCCAGAAGCTGTGTGAGGAGCTAGCTCAGCTGTGTGCAGATGTTCCACCTCTGCAGAGCAGCATGTTCTCAGGTTGTGCTGTGGTCCTTTGTGCTAGAGGAATGCAGGTTATTATGAAAGCTGATGAACAATCTCCAGAGAGGCTCCAGGAGTGGTTGGCTCAGGCTGCAGCATGCTGTGGGAAGCAGCCATGCCTCACACCCACTCCCTTCCTTCTGCAAATGTCACTTACCCCAAAACTCTCAAGTTGGATGTTTATGATGACAGAACTGAAAGGGGAACAGTTGCTTTTCCTCCTCTGGATTATTCAGGGTGGTACTTTTCTGCTTGTTTGTCATGCAGTGAGTTCTTGGGGGCAAGGGTTGCTTTTAGCTCTTGTTGTCAGAGATGAGCAAATTGTTAATTTTGGCAATAAACAACCCAAGTCTGCTGAGCAGGAGCTCCACTCAAGTCTTGCCATGCTGGAAAAAGAGCATTGTTGGGTTGTGTTCTTAGGGAGCAGTTTATTTCCACTTGCATTGTTCATCAGCCAACTAATGAAGGAGAAAAATGCTTGGCAGTGAGACATTTTAGAACACCAGGGTCAGGTGTGATTTTATTATGCCAGGAAAACTGTATCCAGCTGCTCTAGGAGTTACCTGAGGTTATCCTCCCAGCCTCTGGTGAGCAGCATTGATGTTTCTCCTGTCTGAGTCCCTCTCTCTGGGCAGCAGTGGAGCCTTTTGCCCTAGGAGTGCTAATCATGGTAGGAAGGCTTGGATACTTCTCAGGGTTGGCAGTAGCTTCTCCTGAAAGAGAACAACAACAAGGACTTTTATTTGAGGCTGCTGTGCTTGTTTGGTCATTGCTCTTCCCAACAGCCCATCAGATTTTGGGTGTGGGGAGAGATCAGTGGAGAAGAGCCTGGCATTAGAGCAGAGCCTGTGTGGAATGCACCTGGAGCATTGGCCCAGGCTGCTCTGGCTCTCCTGGTCCTGCTCATCCTGATCATGCTGGAGATGGCAAGGGAGGATATTCTTAGAAGGGGAAGCTCCAAGTGTTGCTATTCCAGCAGGATCATGTTCCAGGTTGTGGTTGCCATTGTGCTGAGAGCTGTTCTTTAGGTGGGGATAAAGACACGTGCCAGGAGACATGAGGCATCAGGAGGGAAATGCCTTGCTTTCAGTTTTCTTGCAGGGCAAAGATCAATTTTCTAATTTTAAAGGTAGCATTAATCCTTTTGGTGGGAACTGAGCTGGCACAATCCCCTTTTTTTTCCTCTTTCACTCACAGGCTTCTCGTGCCTCTGAGGAGGAGCTTTGGCAGTGGCTGCTGACAGAGCTCCCACCAGCCATGCTCAGGAGTGTGGGGATGTGTGTCAGACCCCAGCTGCCAGCAGGTGGATTTTGGGGTGGTCCTTGCTGGGGAGGTTTCTCTGCAGCCTTTGCTCCATCCTCTGTCTCAGGAGGGCTTTGTCCTGTAGCATGGAGTAGGGAGACTTGCAGGGAAGGAGGACAAGAGCCAGATCTGGCAAACTCTCAAAAGCCATGAAGAGAACTACTCACACTGCAACACCCATCTTGACACTTGCAAATGGAACAGAAGCATTTCTGGCAAGACTGTTTGGTTAGTCTTTTGTTTTACTAGATACATGTAAGCAGAGATTATGGAAATAAGTTTGCAGGATTGCTGAGAGGATTCCATGTCTGCCCTCTGACAGGGAGCAGGCTTCCAGCCCTGCTGCAGTGCCAGCAAGTCAAGCTACACTTGGCTGTGATGGATGCATACCAGCTTCCCTGGTGAGCTAGCTATGTGTAGCTGAATACATAGCTTCATCTCCCTGGAAACCTACCTAGGGCTTGTGACCATATTGCCTGATCTCAGGGAACCACTGTGAAGTGGAAGTGGTGGAAAAAAATGAAGTTGTGAGTATGGAGAGTGAGGATTTAAAGCTAAGAGCCCATGAAAATGCAGCATTCCACACCTCTTTGGGTTTTATGCCTTTCTAAAGCCAGTTTCATCTTTTATCCATTAAAATACTTCTTGACCTTCCTTCCTCTGGCCAGAGAAGGTGGGTGACCATCACCAAGTCACCATGGGGCTGTCCTTGCAGTGCCACCTTTCTGTGTCCAAAGGATGCTGGCCAGTGTAGTGGGCTGGTGCATCTCAGCTGCAGCATGACCTTAGAATCTCTTAAGATCATTGAGTCCAAGCATAAAGCTAACACTGCCAAGTCCACCACTAAGCCATGTCACTAACATGACAGCCAGGGGTGCTGACTCAACCTTGCTTGGCCAGAGCAGGTCCTTCACCTCAGAGTAGTGAAATGAGAGGCTTTTCCCCTACCTCTAGCCTGTACTGAAAAATACTGACCCACAAAGAGATGTCCTTAGTGACCTTTGCCTTCCAGCAAGAGGCACCAGCACTGTTCAGAGATCTGATAGCCCAAGGGGAGATCAGTTCAGCTCAAAGGAACAAGCCTGAACTGTGTCCCCTCTGGTTAGGGTCACCTTCCCCATTTTCCCTGAAGGGTTTACCCTTTACTGACAGAGGCTTTTTAATGGATTGACCACCCAGTTTTCAATAATCCATTTCAATAACCCATCAATAACTCTAATCTTTGGCTCTCTGGCTGCTGTGTGCTTGCTTGTGGTAGCAGCACTTAAAGCAATGGAGCTGAAAGGCAGCTCTGCTGTGCTAATGGCTCAGAGCCTGTGTGGAGCAGCTGGTGGAGGAGCTGTACAGCCACTGCATTAGTGCATTCAGCTGATGCTGAGCACTGCTGCTGGCTTCAGAGGCTCCTCTCCCCATCCTCCAAGCCCTGAGCCAATGTGTCATTATCCTTGCTGCAGGCATGGGAGAATAAAGGGATTGCTCCTACCTTAGGTGGAGGATTCCTTCCCTCGGAGCCGCGGTGCCCTGTGGCACTGATGGGTGTCAGAGGGCATTTGCTGGCATCCCCAGCTGGGGAAGAGTAAGGAATATTCCCAATAAACTGGGTCACCAGAGCCATGCCCAGTCCTGTGCAGGGGATCAGAGAGAGTGGTGCCCATTTCCCCTGGCTGCAGCCAACCCTGCACCTGGCAGAGGGCATTAAGCCTGGCACTGAATTTAGGTGAAGCTCTTTTGTGTGACTCAAACACAGATAAATCTGTACTGGGTGCAGAAATTGGGTTAAAATACCACACTGAAGTCCTTTAAGGGGACTGGAGAAACTGGGGTGTTGCTGGGAGCTCAGGACTGTGGGAGGTTGGTCCTTTTTAGGAGAGTTGGTGGAATGGTCTCCTTGCAGGACACCCTTGCAGAGACAGATCACATCAGAGGCATGATGTCAAAAGGAGAGCTGCTCAAATAGAGGATATTCAGTATCACAAATAATGACAGAGAACTGCTTAAAATTGGCCTGTCCTATTAAGTAAAAATAACTGATTTCCCTTGAGCTGTCTCCAGCCCCTCATTCTCCTTTGATGTTCACACTGTCCTTCCAGCCCTTCTCCTATTGCTGTTATCTCCTGACATGTCATTTTTTACTCCTTCCCTCTCTCTTTTCTTCTCCCCCTTCACAGTTCAGTCCCTTTCTCTCCCTCTGTACTTTATAGGTGACAGAGAAATTCTTTTGTGCCTGATTGTTGCCACTCTGTCCTCTCTATCCAGTTCCTCCTGCTGTGTTCATCCAGCTCTTCCTTTCCTCTTCCAGCATCTCCTTTCCTATATCAGGAAATGCCCCAACCTGTATGAGGAAATCTCCCTTTTTCCTGGTTTTATGGAATTCTTCCCCATTTGCTCAGCTGAGCCCAAGGCAGGTGGAAGCAGAAGCTTGGCCTGGGAGATGTGGTGCCCAGTTTGCGTGGCCATGATTTAGCAGAGCAGTTTGGTGTGGGGAGGAGAGCTGCAGGAGAGCTCTGTGGTGTCCCCACGTCAGGATGGGACAGTGTTGCTGAGTCCTGCATCCAAGGAAGGGATGGGAGAAGTGGAAGGACAGCAGGAGGGCTGGTAGGAAGGTGAAGGTTGCTTCAGGCTGGATGAAGGGAGAAATGGGAAGTGGTTGTGGCAGAAAGGAGAGAGGAGGGTGGCTGGTGGTGGAAGGGTTGGGAGAAGAGACTCCTGCAGACCTACTGAATGTAACACCTGAGGAGAATATGAAAAATGTCTTCCATAATTCATCTTCACCAGTTAAAAAGATGAAGTTTGTGTCATTTCTGAATAAATCAAGAGTTTTGGTGCTTCTTGAGCCCACTTGAGGTAGAGAATTAGGGTTGTGTTGAATGTTGGCCTTGGCCTCTTAGAGGCAATGCTTTGCCTTGCACATGTCTCCTGTTTCTCAAGCTTGCTAACACATAATTGATGTTTAAAAGAATGGGCTGCCAAAAAGCTCATGCTAAGTGTGCCTCTGTGGTGTGCAGCCAGCTAGAGTCTCCACAGCACTTCAGGAGAGGAGGTAATCATTGCAAATAAAACATGTATCATCCAAGTGTGAATTGTTTTGAAGCTCTCTTTCAAGCAAGAAAAGAAATGATACAAGTTAGTAACTTTTTGGCATTTGATCTTTAATATAAACAACATCCTGCCTTGGTTTCTCAGCAGGAAGTCACTTGGCTTGTCAAAAGTCTCTTCTGAGCCCTTACAACAGTGCCATCAAGAGATGTGCTGAGCCCTTCTCTTCATCTAGGTGTTACTTTTCCCTCCCTTCCCTGTAATCCTCTTCTCATCCATTAGGGTTGGTTATAGGCATTGTTGGGCATCCAGTGATTGAAATGGAATCAAACCTCAGGGCAAGGAATTCTTCAGCTTCCAACTTGGGAAACATCCTTTAACAAACCTGAGAGCTGAAAGAAAGGCTGAAGGGTGTTGGAAGCCCAATGGAATGCTGAGAGTGTTTAGTGCTATGTGGTGATTAAGCTCAGATTGAAACTGGGTTTAGAAGAATTATACCTGAAATGGTATCAGACAAAAATCAATGTTTACTGGTCCCAGCATCCATGGAAGTGTGCTGTTTCCTGCTGGTTTCTTCTGTTGTTACACAGTTTCTAGGTAGAATCAAGTGTTTAATGCCAGGATTTGGTATGTCAGGAGAGATGGTTGGACCTTTCTCAAGCTTTTTTGAAAGCAAAGCACTTCAATTTATGGAGAATGAAGCTTTATTGAGATCACACTCTGTCCAATGCAAAGCTCATTGCCAGGCAAAGTTCATCTGGTTTGGGGTTTGTTTTTTTCCCTTGGATGTATGTATTCCTTGGCTTGTCCAGTTGAGCAAGAGGAGAGACTAATCACAGCCCAGAATTATAACTAGCATATGGATTGGCCAGCCCAGGTGCAGAGCAAGGTCTGGATATAGTCTCCCCTATCTGAAGAGAGAATCCCAAGCAGTGGAGATGGTGATCCATCCCTCTTCATGAAGTATATTAAGTGAGATCATTGGTCAGAGACCTTCCTCAGAGCATTAGTGGCTGGATATTAGAGATACTCACCTAATACAGGGGAGAAAGCACAGGGTCAGAACCTATTTGGGGCTGAGCCCTGTCAGCACCAACCCACTGCTTGTCCTGGAGTCTCTTTCCTTCACTTTGCACGTTAAGCCTGATAGATGAACACCTCTGCTCTGAGGACAGGCTGAGGGAGCTGGCATTGTTCAGCCTGAAGAAGAGAAGGCTTCAGGGGAACTACTAGTGACCTTCCAGGACCTAAAGGGAACTTGCAAGCAGGCTGCAGAGGGCCTGTTTGCAAAGGCCTGCAGGGAAAGGACAAGGGGCAATGGTTTGAAATTGGAGAAGAGTAGATTTAAACTGGATATTAGAAAGAAGTTCCTCCCCACAAGGGTGGTGGAACACTGGCCCAGGTTGCCCAGGGAGGTGGTTGAGTTGCCATCCCTGGAGGCATTGCAGGTGAGGCTTGCCAGGGCTCTGGGCAAGCTGCTCTAGTTGGGGATGTCCCTGGCCACTGCAGGGGGGTTGGACTAGATGAGCTCCAGAGGTCCCTTCCAACCCAAACCAGTCTAGGATTCTCTGGTTTAGTGGTGACCTGGCACTGCTGGCTTGGCACTTGGACTTGATGATCTGAAATGACTCTTTTCCAACCAAAAGGATTCTGTGGTTCCCCTCAAAGGTGGAACAGGGAAATGCTTTGAAACCTTGAGAAGTTTTAGAGGCTGTGAAAACTGTTTCCCACCCAGCTCTGGTTGTGTCAGTGAGGAGCTGCTTTCTAGCTGCAGGCTCAGCTTGCAGCACTGCCTTTTGGCACTCTGCCTTTGGTTTGGAGACAGAGAAACTGGCACAGAGAGTAAAATAACATCAAGATGAAGTTTTGGGGCAGTTGCATTTCTGAGAAGATGAGAATACCTTTCCTTTGGTTGCCTTTCCAGCTGCTTTAGCTTCAGACCCACCTAGTAAGCACTGCATTTATCCTGCTGCTTAAGGCTTCCCAGTAACTCCAGCACAGGGGCCAGGAATGTGCCTGAAGGGATTTAATTGGGTTGTGACTCTAAGCATGTGCCAGAATCCAGCAGTGGCCATTCCCTTCATGGATCTAGGGGTGTCCCATTTCCCAGGTTGTGGCTTTTTAGATTCCTGGAAGAATTGGCCTCTTATAAAAAGACTTTCTTGTTTTGTTTGCATCTGCATAGCTCTTGTGTAGGAAATAAGAGCTTTACCTACAGCAGTTTGGTTTCTGTTCCTGGGAACCTGATATCAAGGGTCAGGTGCTTCAGAACTTCACACTGTGCAATGCACAAGTTATAATTCTCAAATAAATAGGATTGTTGAAATTACTACCTTTATTAGTGCTTTACCATTGCTTTTCTCCAAGGGAATACATGCTATTTTAACTGGCTGCTAGGAAGAATTCTGTTAGGAACTTGGAGGTCTCCATTAAAGCTTAAGCACATGAATTAGGGTTTGAGGCTTGAAATAACAACCTAATTTTATTCTCACTGTATTCATCACACCTCACTTTGGCTGGGAAAGGAAATCACTACATTAGGAGATAGATAGATATTTTTATATATAGATATATATTTTTATATATATATATATTTATATATTTTTTTATATATATATTTATATATTTTATATATATATATATATATAAAATAAATATATTTCTAGTTAAAATGCAGAGCCAGTACTGAGCCAGCAGTGTGTGAGGGCCTCACAGCCTGATGGCTTCCTTTCTCAGGCCTATCCTTGTCAGAGCCTGGCTACAGCACTACATCCACCTTGGAGCCTGGAAATAGATCTAATAAAATCATAAATAGAAATAATAAATCCCTAATCACAGCCAACAGCCAGGGCCCACCTTTCACCCAAGCTCAGAGAGCTTCCAGAGAGGCCACAGCAGACTCAGGTGCACAATGTCCTTGCTTCTGTTGTCCTTTCCAGGGTCAGAAATGTGCTTTACTGTGCAATATTTGTGTTCTGTGCTACAGCACTCCAGGGTTTGCTACAAAACTGATCCCACCTGCCCTGCTGGGATATTTTTGGATACTGTCAGTGACATTTGCAAAGAAACCCCAGTGAATGGGAGCAGGAGGAAAGCTTATTGACTTGGCAGAGGCTCCCACTGAGCAGGGAGGCAGTGCCAGGAGGAGCCTGGTGCCAGGCAGGGAGCCAGAGCAGCTTGGGTGATGGAGCAGGACTGGAGCAGCTGCCCAGCACTTCACCAGCAGATAGAGAGAGAGATTTTTCTTGTGGGACCTTTTTCTGTGTTGCAAAAGAGCACAGGGAGGTGGGCAGATTGGACTGGGAAGATATCCCTGGGTTTCTGCTTATTTTAATAAGTGGGCAGAGTGTATAGTGGGTTCTAGCAGAGCTAGGAAAATCAGGTGACTTAGGAAAAGGGATTTTCTTTGGTTTTCTTTTCATTGAATTGATTTCCTGAATGAAGAGAAGGATCCCAGTGGTGAGTGATGTGGAGTAAGGCTGACATTCCCCCAGTTCCTGGGAATGCATCCTTTGCAGCTGGAGCCTTGCTGTCAGCTCCTCAGCCTGTGCTCTCTGCCTCCTTCTGCAGAGCTCAGGCTTTAAAAACAGCAAAGAAAGAAACCACTTCCAAGAAACAAACAACAAACTGACACCAAGTCCTTCAACAGAGCTGGGAGCACAATCCTATTGCTCCCTGCTTGGTGCAGCACTTCAGATCCAGTGTTAGGACAAGAGGGAATGGGAGCAAGTTGGAGCACAGCAGGTTTAGTATTAACCCGAGGAGGAACTTGTTTGCAGTGCAGGTGCCAGAGCACTGGCCCAGGCTGCCCAGGAGCCTGTGGAGTCTCCTTGTCTGGAGCCATTGCAGAGCTGCCTGGACACATTGCTGTGTGAGCTGGTCTAGGTGCTCCTGCTCTGGCAGGGGGGTTGCACTAGATGATCTTTCTAGGGCCCTGCCAACCCCTGACATACTGGGATGCTGTGATAGATCTGTCACATCCTTTCACTGTCTGTCCCTGGCAGCAGCTACAGCTTCATTCCATTCCTTCCTCAAGTGGCAGGTCCAGTCCCTTCTCAGGACCAGTGCCTGTTTTTACCAGATGATTGGTCTGGATTCTTGCCACAGGTAGTTAGCACTCAGGACTCTGAAAGACTTCCCCTGCCTCCATACATTAAGCTCACCAAACAACAACAAAACCCCTGCTGCTTTTCTCAGCTTGCCTGGCTGCTGTCTGATGGAGATGTGGCTTTTGTTCTCCTGCTCTCTGCTAGGTGGTTGCCTATCACTACTGCCAAGCTGACAATGCCTACACCTGCCTGGTGCCAGAGTTCGTGCACAACGTGGCTGCTCTGCTCTGCCGCTCGCCCCAGTTCGTGGCCTACCGGGAGCAGCTGCTGCGCGAGCCTCACCTGCAGAGCATGCTCAGCCTGCGCTCCTGCGTCCAAGATCCCATGGCCTCCTTCCGGAGGGGAGTCCTGGAGCCCTTGGAAAGCCTGCACAAAGGTAGGGAAATGATGATTCAGGGGTTGGAAAATGCTGCTTAGTTTCATCTGGACATTTTGCGCGATTCCAGCGAGGGGAGGGTTGGAAAAGAGACCTCTGGGGATCAGCCAGCCCAAGGTTCCCTGCTCCAGCAGGTTCACCCCCAGCAGCTTGCCCAGCATCCCCTCCAGCTGCCCTTGCAATCTCTGCACACAAGGACACTCCCCAAGCTCTCTGGGCAGCCTGGGCCAGGGCTCTGCACCCTCACACCAAACAACTTGCTCCTGCTGCTCCCATGGAACCTGCTGGCTTCCAGTGTGTGCCCATTGCCCCTTGGCCTGGCCCTGGGCACCCCTGAGCAGAGTGTGGCCCCAGCCTCTTGCCCCCTGCCCCCTTCAGCTCTTGCTCAGCATGGAGCAGCTCCCCTCTGGCTCTGCTCTGCTCCAGGCTCAGCAGCCCCAGGGCTCTCAGCCTTTCCTCCTGCCACAGCTGCTCCAGTGCCCTCAGCATCTTGGGAGCCTGTGCTGGACTCTCTCCAGTAATCCAGCTGTGGTCTCCCTAGTGCAGAGCAGAGGGGGAGGAGAACCTCCCTTGACCTGCTGGCCACACTCGGCCTTCCTGGCCATGAAGGCACATTGCTGGCTGATGGTGAATTCTGAAAGCCATAGATTAATCCTTCTGTGCTGCACCTGAATATCTGCAGGGAAGAGATGAGATTTGGCGAAGCTGGGAATATGCCATTGGGTTTTTTGGAAGCAAGAGTTTCACCACCCTCTCCTCCTGCTGTGTGTTTCAGGGCTGTAGATGAAATGTTCATGACAGCATGCATTTGGCTTTCTCTTTTCTTGCTTCTTTTTTCCCATCCCCAATCAGGCCTCAGAGTTCTGAAGGTGAAAACAAGCAACAATTTCCATGCTCAGCTCTGCTTAGGGGAGCATGTTCTGATTATTTGTTTAGGAGGTGAATGTTTCTCCCTTTCTCTGCCATTATTTAGTGGCCTTGGAGAATTTGAAGCTTTGGTCAGAAGAGTTGATACCATAAAAGTCTCTAGATACTCTGTGTGAAACTTCTGGGGGAGCTGGTAACAATCTGTCCTGATGACAGATTTCAGAGCTTTTTCTAGAGCAGCATTGGTTTTGTCTCCTTTTCTTTCTTCCCTCTGCTGGATATAACTAATTTGTTGTGACAATCACTAAATTTAAGATCTTTGCTTGTTGCCATGAAAACTCTCAGAGCCTTGCAGAGCTCAGGACTCTTTTGTCCTGCAAGGCAGTGTTTATTAACATGACGTGCTGCAGGCTGGCTGCAGAAATTGTTCAGCTCATTTTTTCTGTTGCCATCCTACATACCATGGAATCACAGCCTGGTTTGGCTTGAAGGGACCTTCAAAGGTCATCAGGTCCAACCCCCTGCAGTCAACAAGGACATCTGCAACTGGAGCAGGTTGCTCAGAGCCCAAACAATCTGACCTGGATTGGTTCCAGGGATGGGACATCTCCCACCTCTCTGGGCAACCTGGCCAGGCTCTCACCACCCTCAGTGTGAAACATTTCTTCCTTCTCTCTAGTCTAAACCTCCTTCTTTCAGTTTTAACCCATCAGCCCTTGTCCTCTCACAGCAGCTACTGCCAAAAAGTCTCTCCCCATGTGCTGAAAAGACTCCACATGTGACAGTGTAGGAGCCATCATGAAGTAGAATCACAGAATCCTAGACTGGTTTGGGTTGGAAGGGACCTCTGGAGCTCATCTAGTCCAACCCCCCTGCAGTGGCCAGGGACATCCCCAACTAGAGCAGCTTGCCCAGAGCCCTGGCAAGCCTCACCTGCAATGCCTCCAGGGATGGGAACTCAACCACCTCCCTGGGCAACCTGGGCCAGTGTTCCACNCTCTTCCAGATTGTCCACATCAGCTCTTCAAAACAGTGTCCAGCCTCTCAGCAGCAGCATCTGCATCCAACACCCATGGTTCCACCAGGCACAAAGCAGACACAGAGCCAGCACAGCTCAGCAGCAGTTGGTTTTCCTGGCATGGAGAAATGTCAGTGTAGGAGAAGTGTGGCTACTCCTCCCTACCAACACTCCTGGCAAAATAGGACACCCCGAGAAGCTAAGTTCAGGAATCACTACTCTAAAGGAAATAAGTTGTGGTTATTACAGTAACTCCTTGGGAGGTTATTCCATCTCTTGAATTCTGAGCATTGCAGAGGATGTTTATTTTTCTTGCCAAGCAGGTTAACCCTCACCTGGTCCTAAATTCTAGGAGGTGGAAAAGTTGTATATAAATGACTTCTTTCTTTATTCCCCCCACCCCTGCCTTGGGCTCTGCACTCCACACAGCTCCACTGGAGCCAGTGTTCCAGGCTCCCATCTTCCAGCCTTGCTGATGGGGAGTGCTGGCAAGTGAATTTGCACCAAGTGTTTTGTAACAGAATGTGCAGTGCCTGGAAATTGGTTTTAAAAGACATCTAACATGAAAAGCTCTGTAAATACATCAGCAGGTCCTTTACAAGGTGCTGCTGAAGCTGGAATGCTACTGGGATGAAATTCTTGTGCAGCTCTTAAGGGTGAATGTTGCTGAGAAAGTTAGATACATGCTTCTCAGATATAGTCATTGGTTTTTAATCTCAAGGAATCTAAATCATATATAGGAGAAGAAAGTTCTGTTTCTTCCCCTCCTTCCTGCTTTCTCCTCTCTCCCTCAGGCTTTAGGAGAAACATGAGATGTGAATATAAAACTCAGGCACTGTGTTCACTCCAAGATTTCTGAGAGTCATAAAGTCTGTTTTCTAGTGTACTGAATGATTTTACTGAGAAGTTAACTGTAAAAGGTTCTAGGGTCATTTTAGTACAAAATAGCCTGGTTTGGCTCCAGCTGTGGCCAGGATGTTAGGAGATGAGTGCAGCTTGGTGACGTAAGGAGAGGAGAAGCTGGGCTTTGGGGGCTCAGCAGTGCCCACGCAAGGTGCTGACGTGTTGCTTTTCTCCCTGGAACACCACAGACACACTCGAGGCATCAATGCACACAGGAAACTTCCTGATGCAGTTGGAAGTCCAAAGAGAAAAGCTCACCTGCTTTTTGATAGCAGGATTTATCCTGAGTGCTTTCCAAAGGAGAGCAGACTTCGCACAGCTCAGAATCTGCAGTACGTGCTGCTAGCATAGACCAACAGGAGACTCAGAGGTCTTGTTTCCCACATGGATTTGAGTTTATTAGGCAAGAGAAGATGCCACTTGAGCTTAAGATGCAAGTCTAGAAGAATCTGTGTTGTAAGTTCTTCAGCTACACTCAGCTCTGTGTGTCTGCCATAGAAACACTCACTGCATTGCCTACATAGAATCCTAGANTCAGCAGAGCAGAGTCAAGTGGCATAATCACATCATATCTGTGTGGTTGCTCTGTCAGCAGCAGCAGAAAGAAGTCTGTGATTTGCTTTGTGTAACATCTTTTTTATTCCCCCCAACTTGCTCATAAAAGAGGCTTTGGCTACAGCCTTGTCATCAAACTCCTTTCCAATAGTGGAAGGTCAGAGTCATTCTGGACAGAGGATGTAACCTCCAGAACAGTGACTGCTTGTCCCCATGCCTGTGGGGTGATGGTTTCCTCTCCTCAGACAGTTGTTCTGCCTGTGGAGCAAGCTTGCTCTTGTTTCAAAACACTCACCCAGACCTTAGCTGATCAAGAAGCTAGTGCCCAAAGTGCAGATGCCAACATTGGGAGGATCTAGAGGTGTTGTGGAAGTGAATTTCTTGTTGAAGATTGATGTAGCAGTTGCAGAAATTAAGAGAGGCTGACATCAGGGTGAGAGTTTCATGATTCACACCAAGTAACACTGGACTCTGTGGAAGAGGGAATGCTTAAGAAGATGATTAGCTATTTATCTATGGAATTATCACAGTTATGTGTAACTAAAGTACATAAAAGAATTGAAATTGTGTACATGTGAGCCTGCTCTTGTGTCTGGGTGCAACTAAGGTATCCTAAGAAACTTGCTGTCACTGCATCTGTTTCTTTCTTCAGCACTATCTGCTGATGCTTCCACACTGTGGTGACTTTGCAGCACACCACAGTTGCATGTTTAGCCTCTCCAATGAATTCTTTCTCTTGCAGAGAGGAAGATCCCTGATGAAGATTTCATTATATTAATTGATGGGTTAAATGAGGCTGAATTTCACAAGCCAGATTATGGAGACACCATAGTATCATTCCTGAGCAAGATGATTGGGAAGTTCCCTTCCTGGCTGAAGCTGGTGGTGACAGTCAGGACAAGTCTACAGGTATGTTGAAACCAAGAGCTGTGATAAACTGTGTTGTGGTTGTGATGGGCTTTGAGAAAGAAGATCCTAGCAGATGGTTGGATTTGCTTAAGACTTTTTATTTCAGGTTAATGCTTTTGGCTTTTTTATACTTGGATTTCCATTCATGTCCCCAGAGTTGCTCTACAGCTTTGGATAGATCTGATCCAGCATCACTTACTTGTGTCACTGAATGTTCAGCAGCAGCTAGCCCAGTTTGCTGGAGTGAGGAGACAGTTCACTTGCCAGCAGGTTATTCACTTACCAAGAAGATGAGGAGGGTAGGACCTGACATCTGTCAGCCTCTGCTGCTTCAGAACATCCTCTCCTCCATGGGGAATGGGGAAGAATTTGTATCCTCATACCCTTTCTGCATGACCCAGAGCATGAGGGTGTGATTGTCTCAGTCTGGAGGAGTCAATGTGGGGCCAAGACTTTATTCAGCTCAAAGACCTTGAGCAGGTGCTGAAGCTCTGAGCTGGATGTTGCAGGGGTTATTCTTAAGTATTTTTCTTGTCTTTTGTAGCTGGGCAAGTTATTACCTTCAGCCTGTGCTTAGCTACTCATCATCACTCTGTTGGCACAAGGATTAAGCTGACCTTACTTTGTTGGCTCAGCTGCTGGTCTGAATGGAGCAGGCTGGGAAGCAAACACAATGACCCAGTTAGGGCAGATCTGCTCTGTCAACTCTTTCACAGTATCACAGAATGTTAGGGGTTGGAAGGGCCCTAGAAAGATCATCTAGTGCAACCCCCCTGCCAGAGCAGGAGCACCTAGACCAGCTCACACAGCAATGTGTCCAGGCAGCTCTGCAATGGCTCCAGACAAGGAGACTCCACAGGCTCCTGGGCAGCCTGGGCCAGTGCTCTGGCACCTGCACAGCAGAGCTGGTTCATTTGCAGCATCACTTGTGGGCATGTTCACACTGAGCATTGGAGCCAGGAGCCCAGAGGAGACAGATGTCAGAGGGATGATGGCACATGTGTTTGGGAGCCAGCTCAGAGCTGCTCTTCAGCTGGCCCAGCTGCTCTGGGCAGAAAAGGAGTGTCTGCAGCTAGAGGCTTCTCATGTTGTCATTCTTAGAATCATAGAATGGTTTGGATTGGAAGGGACCTTAAAAAGGTCATCTAGTCCCTGCAGTCAGCAGGGACATCTGCAACTAGAGCCCCAACCAACCTCACCTGGAATGGTTCCAGGGATGGGACATCTCCCACCTCTCTGGGCAGCCTGGACCATTGTTTATTATTAGCCATTTTCTCATTAGCAGAGAGCTGTGGAGCTCATGTTTACCAAGCTCCATTAAGCAGTTTTAACTGAGATTTGCTAATCTTCCCTGAGCTCCACAGGTTGATTTACTGTGGTCTTCCTGGCAGGGAGCTGAGTGCTGGTTCCAGCTCCATCAAGGCAGCCAGCTGCTGGGAATGGCTTTTGCTCCCCAAGACTCCAGGAGAGCACAGGCTATCTGCTGGTTTGTGCTGCAGTTCTTGTTTTGCGCAGTAATGGAGTAGATTAAACATCATTTGGAAGAAATCTTGTTGTAATTGTAGGTAAATTGCATCGCAATGACTTGAGTTCCTCAGTTAATTAGAGCTTTTGGAGCCCTGCACTCTTCACTGCAAGCTTTGCTTCTGCACTCTGCTCACCCTCTTTGTTATTGGAGAATTGATGTCTCCTGACTCTGCCTTGTCCAGCTCCCTTGCATCATTTCTCCTCTCTTTGCAGTGCCTGAGAGTCCATGACTCAAGAATTCCTTTGGAAAGGTCTTAGATGATCTTTGGTTTGTGCTGCATAAGCATCATCAGTGAGCTCAGCAGATGAGACAGTCCCTGGCCACAGTGTCCCCCAGCAGACAGACCTGTTTACTTGGCTATTACCTTCCTGCTGTTTCCATCAGCATCTCCACTCCAGGGAGCTCCTTTAGGCTTAGCAGCATCACAATTCCTTCTAGCCTCAGATCTGTCATCTGGTTGTCCATTCCCTCTGACATGGTAGCAGAAGGCTTGGCATGTGGTGGGATGAGGCAGGAAGAACAAGGGCACTGCTCTGTCTGAGTTTTCCAGCCTCCAGCCCTTTTCCATGGATGCAGTTTTAGGAAGAGTGCCCTTCATGTTTATTTTGGTCATGTTTCAGACACAAGCTGCTTGCTGATAGGTGAGATTGTGAGGTCCTGAGGGCACAATCTGCTATCTTGTGTGCTTGCCCTGATGGAAAAGGCCTTAAAGGAGTCTCAAAGGTGCTGTTGTAATAGGAATGAAGTTTACTTAATGAGTAATAAACACTGCCAGCATGAGTATCCTTCTGTTTTTCTTTCTTTGCAGGAAATAATTAAGCTGTTGCCCTTCCACAGAATATTTTTGGATAGACTGGAAGAGAATGAAGCCATAGACCAAGACCTGCAGGCATACATCCTTCATCGGATCCACAGCAGCTCGGAGATCCAGAACAACATCTCGCTCAACGGCAAAATGGACAACACAACCTTTGGCAAACTCAGCTCTCACCTCAAGACCTTGAGTCAAGGCTCCTATCTGTACCTGAAACTCACTTTTGATCTCATAGAGAAAGGATACCTGGTACTAAAAAGCTCCAGCTACAAAGTAGTCCCAGTGTCTCTGTCAGAAGTGTACCTGTTGCAGTGCAATATGAAGTTCCCAACGCAGTCTTCCTTTGATCGGGTTATGCCTCTCTTGAATGTGGCAGTGGCTTCTCTGCACCCACTAACAGATGAACATATTTTTCAGGCCATTAATGCAGGTAACATTGAGGGCACTTTGGAGTGGGATGACTTTCAGCAGAGGATGGAGAACCTTTCTATGTTTCTTATCAAACGTAGAGATATGACGCGAATGTTTGTTCATCCCTCTTTCCGAGAGTGGCTTATCTGGAGAGAAGAAGGTGAGAAGACCAAGTTTCTCTGTGATCCTAGGTAAGGAAACCCGCTGAGAAATCAGAGCTTACAGTTGTGGTGTTCTCATGCTGTTACCTGAATCATTTCCTTTCAGGAGGTTGCACATGTATGTGTCTTACCCAGCCTTGGTCTGTCTGTGCTGTAGAGCTCTGCGTCTCTGCTAGTTACCTTAGATCTTTATGTTGTTCAGGGGAAGAAATGAGCACCCCCTGGGCACACAACTGACTTGGCAAACCTAAGAGTTCTCTTCAAAATGAGATGAGCTTTGGGCCCCAGAAGGCCCCAAGTTGTCTAGCTCCTGTACAGGCATCACCTGTGGTGTCTGGGTTTTGGAGAAGGGGAATCCTCTTCCCCTTTCTCCAAAGGTACCAAAACCACGTGAAGCAGAGGATAAGGAGATGAAGGATGAACAGTGTGGATACCTCTTTTGCAGTTGGCTTCCCTTTGAAGTTGTGTTTCTTGAAGTCCTACGAAATGTTGTTTTGAAAGCAAGTGAAGGAACAGAATCAGGCTGTAGCAATTTTGGCCTGTAAATGCATCCATAATCTCTGTCTTGATAGCAACTGAGTTCCTGCCTTAGCTCACAGAGAGCAGAATTTAATCACGGTTAGATTTATATGCTCTAAACCCAATGATCACTATTAGCAACATTATCTTTGTTTCCACTGAAGAGTGGAAACAGACTCTTATCTGTAATTCTAGTAGTTTATCCCCATAAGCTTTTCTCCATTGGTCTGCCCATGTCTTAAAATAAGATGATAAAAATGAGGGGAAGACTTGGATCCAAGGCCATGTCTGTGCAGCTCCCAGACCTTGTGGGCAGTCTGAAGGCAATACAATGCTATCTGCTGGTGCTAAACCACCACCTGGCTGCTTCCAGCAGCTGGAGCTGTTAGCAGTGTCAGAGTCATTTACCACTTCCCAATTTAGTGGTGAACAGGCTGCAGCAGAAAAACACTACATAGCTCCTCCACACAGGCATCATCTCTGTTTGAGCAGCTTCTACCCAACCATCCTGGTGAGCAAACCCTTTGTAGAGCATCTCACAGCAGCAAGTGTCTTTATAGCCATCACTGCTGGCTATTTAATGTCCCTCCCTGGAGTCACCAAATGCTTGGCTCTGTGTCAGCTTTTCCACCCTCTCAGCAATGCCTAGCACCCATGGAGCTGAGAGCATCCTCCTTCCCATGCTCCCACCTGGTGCTCCTGGTTTTGGCTGGGGTGGTTGTAAAGGAGCTTGTTGTTGGGTGGATGAGGGACCAGCAGCCAGCATGCCTGGTAATTAACCTAATTACACAGTGCTCACCAGAATTAACTGTGGCAGCAAGGCTAATGAGGGGTCTAGAGAATAAGTTTTATGAGGAGCAGTGAGGGCACTGGGGTTGGTTAGTGTGGAGAAGAGGAGGCTCAGGGCAGACCTTAGCTCTCTCTACAACTCCCTGAGAGGAGGTTGCAGTGAGCTGGGGGTTGGTCTCTTCTCCTGGGTTAGCAGGGAGAGGACAAGAGGAAATGGCCTCAAGTTGCACCAGGTGAGGTTTAGATTGGATGTTAGGAGGAATTTGTTCCCTGCAAGGGTTGTTAGGCATTGTCCCAGGCTGCCCAGGGAGGTGCTGGAGTCACCATCCCTGCAGGGGTTTCAGAAACATCTAGCTGTGGTCCTTAGGGCCATGGGTTAGTGTCCTGGGGGTGACAGGTAGATAGTTGGACTTGCTGAGCTTAGAGGTCTCTTCCAACCTGAATGATTCTGAGAGCAGCTTGGGAAGATCTCTGCTTTCCTTCACTGCCCTGAGGTGCAGGATGCTTCCATGGTGAGTAAGGCACCTGTTGGGTGCTGGGTGGGATGGCAGTTCATGGGGCTGGGTAATGTGAGACTTTGGTTCTCTGGCTCCAGAAATATTCCTCTTTGTTCTCAGAACATTCTCTGAATACTAAATTCAGACTGAACCTCAGATATACTTTATTTTAGGTGGCTTCACACTGAAACCAGGTGTGCAGCCACCTGTGATTTTAGCACACATCAGGCCATATCTGCTCAACAGGTCACCAGTGATGTGAGGATCTCTGCTCAGGGTTCAGGTTTAGTGCTGCCTTCCATGAATATCACATACACACTGTGCTGACCTCCAGACTCTTCAGGAGACTTCCAGGCATCACTTTTCATCCTGTTTGTGCTCTTTCACCTGATAAATTAATGATGACTTTAAATGTAGAGGGAGCACTCGTGCTCTCTCCAGGCAGGGAATCCCTGCAGAGCTGACCCAGCTCAGCTCCTTGCTGCTGGTAAAGAAGTTGCAATGCCCAGAAGAGGTTTCCAGTGCCTGGAGTGTGAGTCCATATGTGCTAATAAATATCTCTCATGTATAATGTGCACTAATTGCATTATACTCTGATGGTAGTTAATAAAACAGGATACTTTCCAGTGATTAATAGAGAGGACCTCCTGAGACTCAGCTCTTGTGCTGCTCACAATCCTCCTGTCCAGCTCTTGGGGAAGAGCTAATATTGAGCTGTTGAGCTCAGAGCCTTGCAAACCCTTAGCAACTTATTAAGATAAGGAATGAGTTTTCATTTTATTTCTTCTCAAAGAAGCACAGCTTGCCCCTGCTGGAGCTCACAGGAGCAGCCTATGACAATTTGCCTGCCTCTGGTTTGTTCACAGCCAGTGTCATTTCTTTCTGCTCCCTTGGGAATGGAGAAGACAGAGCAGCTGGCTGGAGCACTCCTGGAGCTCCTCACGTGGCTTGGCAGAACTGTGCCATTCATGGGAAGCTTCTTGACCTTGCCAGGTCAACACATCCAGAGTCTGGGTGCTCAGCCTGATTGGGTGTTTTTTCTTCCCCAGGAGAAAAGCTTTGAAGTGAAATGTGGGTTTGTGAAGCTGCACTAAATTGCCTTACCCTGACAGAGGGTCCAGGTGTGAGGAGGTGATGAAGGAAATTGGGATAATGGGCCTGGAGCCTGCGTCACTGCAGCTGGGCTAATCTTCCTCACACCATTAAGGAGTGAGTTCTCATGTTCTCAGAAGGATGGGAAAGAGGGGGAAGGAAGAGCAGAATGTCCAGAGATGATCCCATTTTTCTGTCCTCAGCAGATAAAGAGCAGATCTCCATCCTGCTGAGATGCTGACCCTGTTCTCTGAGCACTCTGCTGTCCAAAGCAAAGGCAAAAGAGGATGGAAGGGGAATGCTGTCACTGCAAGGCTCTCCCACAGGGAATCCCACCCAAAATCATTTGTCAGAGCATTTAACCCACATTGCAGTAATGACCTCCCCAGCCTGTCAGTGTAACACTATTAACCAAGTGCCTTAGTTGACAAATAACATAAACCATTTTAGGGAAAGACCCAATCCTTTGTGACTGGTGCATGGAGCAAATGGTTAGGATTGGATGTGCACTCTTAACACTTGTCTTTCTTAACCTAATTTCTGCTCTAATGCTGGGCTGTGTTCCACCTAGGCTTAATCAGAAACTTCCATGCAATTCCTTTCCATGCTTTCCCAACAGTAATGAAATGTTTTAGCCCTGTGCTGCTGATGAAGGGACTGTGAGAGGGACAGCAGTGAAATGATCAGCCCTGGCAGAGGCAGTGAGAGAGCTGCAGCCAGATGTGCACCTCAGGAGTGAGATTACTCTATCCAGATTTAAGTCTCAACATCTGAGTTACTCGTCTAGACTTGCTTTATAGTCAGAGGAGAGAAATAAGAATGATTCATTTCAGCAGCAGCTAAAAGGCTAGATGAAGAGTGCTTGGGAAGCATCTTCTCCTGTTGATTTATGAAGGGAGCTCAGGGAGATGGGCTCACCAGGAGACCTCTCCAGTACTGACAAAGAAAACTGGATGAGATGAATCTGTCCAGGCTGCTCTTCTAACCATTACACAAGGGCTGGAGGTAGATTCACAGATATTCTTCTCTTGGACAGAAGAGCTAAGGAAGGAAAAAGAGACTTTGTGCTATTACCAGCATATGATTGCCTCAGTTGGGGCTTTTGCTTCTCAGGGTGGCACTGGACCACCCAGCACTGTGTGTGCTGGGGGTGGTGTGTCTCCTCTCATCACTCCTTGTTCTGGAACAAGGGAGAAACAAGGTTTTTGTCTGCACTGCTCAGGGAACTTGCCAGCAGCCCTGAGATCCTAGCAAAATGAGCAGTTAGATCTTCACCTCAAGTGCTTGGATTCATCTCACCTGAGTTTAAATGTTGGCATCCACACATCTGTACCTCAGGCAGTCACTCTGATCTCCTTTAGTGCTTGAAGCAATTCATCTAGCCTGTTCTAGCTGTTGACTTGGATGAGCTGAATCCCATCCCCTCTGGATGGGTGACTGGGCCAGGCATGGACATTCTGCTCCTGGAACAAGTGATAAGAGGAAACAGCTTCAAGTTGCACCAGGGGAGGTTTAGGTTGGACATGAGGAACAATTCCTTCCCCAGCAGGGTTGTCAAGGCCTGGCCCAGTCTGCCCAGGGCAGTGCTGGAGTCCCCATCCCTGGAGGGGTTGAAAAGCCATGGAGCTGTGGTGCTGAGGAACATGTTTCAGTGGTGACATGGCAGTGCTGGTTAAGGGTTAAGCTTGATGATCTGAAAGGTCTTTTCAAACCAAACCCATTCTGTGGCTCTCCAAGGCTCCCTGCATGGCTCAGTGTGCAGCAGGGATCCAAGGAGCACTCCAGATCTCCAAGCCAACAGGAGGAGTTGCCATGGTTTCTAGCAGGGCTCTTTAACTCAATGGTAGCTGGTTTGCATTGTCCTTTTTCTCTCCTTTGGAGACATGCTGCAATTGGAGACTTTTCCTACCCAAAATCCATGAGTTTATCTATTACCCAGTAAAATGATAGAGTGTATACATGAGAAAAAAAATAGGGGGGGTTGGTTGGTTGGTTGTTTTTCCTTTTGATGGAATGCTGCCTCTGATTGACACATAACCAATCCCCAGTCAGAAGAGGCAGCTCAGAGGAAAAGAAGTTGGTGAAAATTATATTTCAGAATATTCAGGGATACAACAACCAGCTTTCAGTGAGGGTTGGTCCTTATACTATGCATCAGCTTGAAAATCACCCACAGTTAGCTCCTGTACAGAGCTCCTTGTGTCACTGTGCTGCATGGATTAGTTGACTTTATTTCTCTGTTAGCTTATAAAAGTTTCTGGAAAGCTCTTGAAGTTCACTCTGCTTACTTGTTAACCAAAATGTTCAGGTGTTCACCAAAACTCAGCCTGTGCCTTCAGAGTTTTCTCTCATTCACGTGGGATTTGTTTTACTCAGCACAGTGAAGCTCCTGTTGGAATGCAAGGGGAGGGAAAATGATGCCTTGAGGATTTGTCTCAATCCCATCTGTACTTAGGGAGAAAATGCAGTGTAATAGTGCTCACCAGCACCTTGGGAGACAGAGCTGAAATAATGAGGCTGCATCTCAAATACTGAGTTCAGGTTTGGGCTCCTCATGCAAGAAGGACATTGAGGTGCTAGAGTGTGTCCAGAGAAGGGCAAGGAAGCTGGGGAAGGCTCTGGAGCACAAGGAGCAGCTGAGGGCACTGGGGTTGGTTAGTGTGGAGAAGAGGAGGCTCAGGGCAGACCTTAGCTCTCTCTCCAGCTCCCTGCAAGAAGGTTGGAGCCATGTGGGGATTGGTCTCTTCTCCTAAGAAACAAGTGCTAGGACAAGAGGAAACAGCCTCAAGTTGTGCCAGGGAAAGTTTAGATTGGATGTTAGGAGCAGTTTGTTCCCCAGAAGAGTTGTCAAGGCCTGGCCCAGGCTGCCCAGGGCAAGGAGTCACCATCCCTGGAGGGGTTTAAAAGATGTGTAGATGTGGTGCTGAGGGATATGGCTTAGTGGTGACCTGGCAGTGCTGGTTAACAGTTAGACTTGGTGATCTTAAAGGTCTTTTCCAACCAAAACAACTCTGTGATCATTTCCACAGCTCTGTATGTTCTCTGCAGTGGGGAATGTGGCAGAAGCAGTGCCTTACATGGGGTTTGGGGCAGGGCTTTGTCTGTACCCTCAGCAGGAGAACAACACTACAAAGTTTCTTCCTCTTCATTTCCTCCTCACATGGGCTATAGTCAGTGCCATATTTTTGAATCACAAAGATGAATCCATCATCATGTCCTCCAGTTAACTGGAGAGGCAAGCACAAGCTGTTCAGCAAGCATTGGAGGCCTGATGGAGTGCTGAGTCTGAGAATACAACTGTTAGACTTCCCATGGAACTTGCAGAATGAATGTTTCTAATTCCTTGGCTTGTAACCTAGTACATTTAGAAATAGAATCAGAGAATGGTTTTGGTTGGAAAAGATCTTGAAGATCAGCAAGTCTAACCAATAACAAGTCCAACCAGCTCGCCACTAAACCATGTTCCTCAGCACCACATCCCCATGGCTTTTCAGTTTCTCCAGGGCTGGTGACTCCACTGTTGCCTTGGGCAGCCTGGGCCAGGCCTTGACAACCCTGCTGGGGAAGAAATTATTCCTAATATCCAACCTAAACCTCCCCTGGTGCAACTTGAGGCTGTTTCCTCTTGTCCTGTCACTTGTTCCTTGGTAGAAGAGACCAAGCCCCACCTGGCTCCAACCTCTCTTCAGGGAGTTTTAGAGAGTGAGAAGTTCTCCCCATGTAAAAAGGAATGGGCAATATCTCAACAAATTAAATGCAGGAAAGTTATTTTATGCAGGTATCCACATTGCCAACCTCCCTAGATGTGGACTCCAACCTCAAGCAGAAATACAAGAGCAAAAAAGAAATGATTAAAGCCACTGGTGTAAGTTGGGCAACTGTAACAGGGACTTGTGAGAGCATCAGAAGCCAATGCTTGTGTAGCCCAAGGCTGAGGACAGGGTGCATGGGGGAGAGAAGGGAGCTGCAAGTCCCTTCCTGTGCTGCCTGTGTGTCCAGCAAAGCAGAGAAGTGGCTGAGCTGCAGGTTCTTCTGCTGAAATGTGGGCAGGGCTGCAGCTGCAGCATCAGTTGGGAGAGGAGACGTGGGAGACAGATTATAAATGATGAGGGATGAGCTGGAGAGCAGATGTGATCACTGCCACCATCAAGGACATGAGGAGAGCAGCTTGTTTGAAGTGGCTCATTAGCCATGCAGCCCAAGCAGTCGGATGCGGAGGGGGTTTGGAATATATTTAGTGTCTTGAGTTACTGTCCTCATAAGATCTTTGCTGCTTCTTTCCTTCTGGACTGTAAATTTCTGTGTGCTGTCCCATTTCCACAGCTGAGGGGAAGAAAATATCCATGGGATAATCCATTCTGTGGCACTGAGCCATGGAGCAGAGAGGAGTGAAGGTGATGGGAGACAGTATCAGTGATGACCAAAGAAAGCAAGATTGCTTAATTTCATCCTCTTACTTCATTCCTCAAATCTTGAGACCCTTTTATGGAGCAAAACCACCTTCCAGCAGTTCAGGAGAGAGCAGCCTTGACTTTGGTCCATCTTGCTTCTCCCATGGTGCTTTACTGCTAGTGAAAGCAGCAGCAGAGCACTTCCAAATCACATTCCCCAATCTTCCCTAGCCCCATGTATTTTAGATTAGCTCAGGTTGAATAAGAACAGCAAGTGTGTCACTGTTGGTCTTCTGAGATCTTCTCTCTGTGTTAACTGTGTAGTGACTGGAGAGCTTACAGAGATGTTGTTATTCATTTTACCCATCCCACATATTTATTAAACATGCCAGCAGTCTTCTCACACTGCTCTTGGACAACATTTCTGTTCTCTGAATATAAAATAATCTGTTCCTGGCAGCCAGCAGCTTTGCTGCAAAGCCTTTGTGAACTGGGAGGAGACGAGGGAATTGCATCTTGACTCTCTGGAGCTGAGGTTTTAAATCTCATTAAGTCAGAACCTGTAAGCATTGGGAAATGTTTTTTCTTTTCCCCTCTCCCTTATCCTTCCTTTTTTGTTCTGTAGTTTTAAATCATGCTAAGTACCTTTTGTTACCTTAAATCTGAAGGGTGCCAGGAGAGTTGTCTGCTTTGCCTCTTTGCTGCGTCTCTTGGCAGTTGCTGGCGCCTGGCTGCCGAGGCCTCGTGTAGTGGAGAGGTTGTCCAGGGTCAGCTCCTGACATGGATGCAGCTCTGTTATCCTGGATAAACTACAGATGAACTCCTTTCCTTCTGATAGCCAAGTATGTAACATAATCCAAAGCATGCCCTCCCCATCCTTGATAAAATATGGGTGCAGCCAGAGTGAGCACCTCTGGTGTTTTTAATAGAGGCTTGGATTGGGAGCAGGGCTGCAGCATGGGCTCAGCTTCAGCTCAGCTGCATCAGTGAGCTCGTTGCTGCTACATCTCCTGAAGGTACCTGCAATAAACCTTCTTACCTGGATAACAAGGCTGTGGTTGCTGTTGGTACCATGCCAGAGGGGTAAGGAGCTTTCCAGCTCATTCAGAATTAGGAGTTGTTAAGCACAAATGCTCTCGAGCATCTCCTAACACTGCAGATGGTGTTCACTATAGGAGGTGATGGAATCACCAGCCCTGGAAGAGTTCAAAAAATGTGTAGATGTGGTGCCTGGGGACATAGTAAAGTGGTGAGCTTGGTAGTGTAGGGTGGATGGTTGGGCTTGATAATCACAGAGGTCTTTTCCAACTATAATGATTCTATGATCAGAACATGCTATGAACTACTCTGCTTTGTCTCCTGTAAGCCAACAACAGTCATTCTAGCACTTCTTGGTGGCCATACCATCATGATTGAAACACTAAGTTATGATCAGGTGTCCTTCTAAGAGATCTGCTTCAGGGAAACCAGGAGCTGGCCTTGGTGTGCAAGTCTAGAGCTCATGCATCCATTGCACATGGCTTGAGCCTGAGCTGGACTGGCCTTGGTGTGCAAGTCTAGAGCTCATGCATCCATTGCACATGGCTTGAGCCTGAGCTGGCCTTGGTGTGCAGGTCTAGAGCTCATGCATCCATTGCACATGGCTTGAGCCTGAGCTGGACTGGCCTTGGTGTGCAAGTCTAGAGCTCATGCATCCATTGCACATGGCTTGAGCCTGAGCTGGCCTTGGTGTGCAGGTCTAGAGCTCATGCATCCATTGCACATGGCTTGAGCCTGAGCTGGACTGGCCTTGGTGTGCAAGTCTAGAGCTCATGCATCCATTGCACATGGCTTGAGCCTGAGCTGGACTGGGCTTGGTGTGCAAGTCCAAGCCACACATCTGTTGATGTGGATTGAGCCTCATCACCTGTACTATGGAAAAGC
>VWZO01019239.1:1150-42967 GCA_013396975.1 Bucco capensis
ATGACATCAGTCGGTCTCCCCTCATCAACTGCTGCAATCACTCCATCATAGAAGGCCACCAGATTGGTCAGGCATGATTTGCCTTTAATGAATCCGTGTTGACTACTTAGGATCACCTCTTTATCTTGTATGTGCCTTAACATCCCTTCCAATACTATTCGCTCCATGACCTTCCCAGGCACAGAGGTGAGGCTCACTGGCCTGTAGTTCCCTGGGTCATCCTTTTTACCCTTTTGAAAAATGGGTGTGATGTTACCCTTCCTCCAGTCCCCCGGCACCTCATCTGACTTCCACAACTTGCCGAATATGATGGAGAGCGGTCCCGCAACAACATCAGCCAATTCCCTCAGGACCCTAGGATGTATGTTGTCAGGCCCCATGGACTTATTTTGGTCTAATTTCAGTAGGTAGTGCTGAACCTGCCTGTGTTCAGGGCATGAAAGGAGCATGAGAGAGAGCCCTCCCATGAACCTTGTGCCAGAGGGAGAGGAGTTCGGCTGCAGTAATATAGCGACCAGGAGGGAAGGTGGGAGGTTTGGATCTTGGTGCTGGCTCTGTATCTTTACTTGTATATATTTGCCTGCTGCCATTGCTTTCTATTAAAATAGTTAAACTTACTCTGCCTTTTCCAATCCACAAGTCTTGTTATTTCATCCAAACCATAACACCTGGCTGAGCCAGCACTGCTGTGTGAAGCATGTCACAGCTGGAAGCTGGTTTTGGCATTGTTTACAGGTAGCTCATTGAAACAGCAATACCTGTCATCAGGGATGGTTTCTGTGAAACCATCTATCATCTCTGCTCATAACTGGGCCAGTCTGGCCTCTCCAGAACCACTTCTGCCTTTCACTCCATCTACAGGGATTGTTTTGCCCTGTTTGTTGGACTTTGCTGTACTTCCAGAAAGCTTCATGTGCTGTGCCAGATAAGTGTATGGAAAGATGCAAAGAGATTTCAGAGAGCAGGAGAAAGGTTAAGTCCTTTATCACCATTGAATGCAGCTTTATCAGCATGTGGAAAATAGGTTTTATTCTGAGTTTTGCTAACTCTTATGGTCGCAGGTTAACTGAAGTAGTGGAAATGTGCAGGTTGTGGCAGTAGTTCAAACAAGGAGCCTGGAGGTGCAGTCATCTGCACAAGAAGTGAACAAGAAGAACAAGGCAACAAGAAGTAAAGAGCTGAACTTGTATCCCAGTTTCCATGGGCTGCAGGCATGCACAGGGGAACAGTTCTGCTTGCTTTTGTCCACAGTAGAAGCCTGGGGTCAGTGGGATCATGGACAGAGGGATGAGCATCTCTCAGATGGCAAAGGACCAAATGTTACTCAAGTAGGAGATCTTGGCAGCATTGTGTTGGAATTGCAAGTCTCATTTGTCAGAGCCCTGTCAGCAAACTGCTGGAATTCACAATGACTGTCAAAAAGCAGACTAAAGTGTGGCAAAGAGAAGGCTGGAAAATGCAAAGCCCAACCATCAGCTTTGACTAGCAAGGCTGCATTTTGGGTGGGGAGGGAGCTTTTCAATTAAGGAATTGCCACTGAGGTCATTCTGGCCACACTTTAATATCTTAAATTTACCTAGCTGGAATGTTATTGCCCATCTTAGTCCATTATGCTCTTACTCATTCACTGTCTTAATATAGTGTCTGAGGCTGAGTTCTGTGGAGATAGGCTGACTGACCCTTAGGACTGAATAAAATGAGTGAATCCTTTGCATTTTTAGTAGGAATTTTGAGAGCCTTAAATTGTTAAACCAGGAAAAAGTCACAGAAATGCATATTAAAAGTTGTTTATGAAGTGAAAGACAGCTCTCAAAGTGCTGGTAGCATCTCTGTCTGTCATCTGTGCAAGTGCTGCTTTGGGGATGTGACTGCCTATGTGTCTGCTTGCAGGCACTGTAGGGCTGAGCATGGAAAGATGTTTGCTATCATGAGGCTGTGGGACCTCTGTTATTTGGGTTTATTTATTTATTTATTTTATTTTTTTTATCTAGGTTTCCTGGGCAGCTTTGGGAATGCCACACACCAAAGCTTTTTACTTGTTTTGAATTGGCTTGGGCTGCTCGGAGCCTGGTACGTGGCACCATCTGCCCAGCTCATTGGATGTGTGAGGGTATATAGCTCTGGGAAAAAAGGGCCATATGGAAAAGGAGAGCTGGTGAATCCCAGGAAAGAGAAGTCACGGGAAACCACCTCATTACCGAGGCTTAACAGCCAGTGAATCGACTGTAAGGAGCTTGGTCCTGAGGTCCTGTGGCATCAATGGGTGATTACCTTAAGGCCCCACTGCTACTGGGATACTTTTGTGTTTACAGAGCTTTCTCCCTGATTGCTGAAGGCCTGCAAATCCCAGACAGGCAAAATCTCTATTCAGTGCTGCCCGCTGGGTGTTTAACAAGGGTCCTTTTAAGGGGACCCAGGACAAGTGCAAACATGAATGAGGAGTGCTGAGGCCACTGCAGCACCGCGGGCTGTGAGGTAGCCAAATGGAGGCAGCAGGATAAAGTAGACAATGACCCTCGGTGCCTCCAGGCATTGCTTCAAAAGGTGTCAACACCAATCAAATTGTAAAGGCTCCTTCAGCCTCTGAAAAGTTATCTAGGCAGGGACAGAAAGTACAGAATCAAAGGGGCTGCAGTGGGGTTTTGTACCTCTCCCAGCAGAGTGGGTGTACACATGCTCCTGACAGTGTGGGAGCTGGCTGGGAGCTTCCCAAAGGCAGAGAGGCCTGCTTGGAGTGAAGAAGAGGCAGGACAGCTAGTGTGGGGTCTGCTGCACCGCTGGCTTTTATCAACAGTGTCGAGGGAGGGTTTAATAACACAAAAGCAGGGCTGCTTAAAGGAAAAGCTCAACATTTCTGCCCATCTCAGTTAGGGCTTAGTACACTGAGAACTGGATGCAGTACCTTCCCCACTAAATTTGCTTTGTGTGTGCTCTGAGCATTTTTCATTTCCTTGTAAGAAATAGCTCTCAGATTTCCTTTATTCATTGCTGTATAAAATTGCTGATTAGAAAAGGAAGTGGTGTTTTAGAAGCTAATTTTTTTAATGGTTAGATAGGCATAACTATTCAGTTCTCATGCTGTCTTTCACCTTTACTCCTAGGACTGTGACAGAACCTCATCCTGCTCTATAAACTGGTTGGGGGTTCATGGTGAGGCATTGCTTTCTGCCTTAGTGACCAGGCTGTGGTGATGCTCACAAATGTTTATCATGGTCTTGTTGGTGCAACAGTGGAGCTGTGGAGCCTAACACAGAATGAAAGGGGATGAATTCTGAGTTTGATGCTCATATTGGGGGGAGAACCATGTGTCTTCTATGTGTGGTGCCTACATTTCCGTGCTAGAAGATGAATTTCTTCTAGTGCCTTAATTTCCATGCTAGAAGGTGAATTTCTTCTAGTGCCTAAATTTCCATGCTAGAATGTGAATTTCTTCATATATAAAATCAATTGAATGGTTTGGGCTAGAAGAAACCTAGCTAGAATATTTATTCTCTCCTTGCTCATAAAAAACCTGCAAAACAGTTTTTGTTTTGCTCTTTTCTGAAACCAACTTAAAGTGCTAATTAAAACAAGGAATTCAGATTGTTGCTTTTAGGTTTAGAGTTTGCTCACAAAGCACTGTTATAGCAATTTAGATGGCCCAGTGATGTTGATACTAACTCATCTCTGTAGGTTTACACTGCAAATCAAATAGATAGTTCATGGTTTTTGTACAGTGAGTCCTACATACAGTGTTTTGCCAAATTCCCCTAGGTGTTGTAACAAATTGTTTAATGAAAAATCGGATTGAGAGGAGGAATTTGAGTTGGAAGGTTTGGGAAAGCTGTTTAAATGAAACTCATATATATAAAACTCATGGTGTATTTGTACATTTTATTTTTTTAAAGCCCTTTCCAGAAAAGCAGGCAATTTGGTTGACCATAGTATAAAAGCAACAGATGAAATTGCTGGAATGCATTCATCTATCTACAGACTAAAAGTTTAGACAGTGTTTATTTTTCATTCTCTTTACATTATGACTTTGAGATTCATCTTGCTTCAATGCCCTGATGCCTGAAGATGCTCTGTAGATTTTTAGGACTTTTAGAATTATTTTAGAATTACGTGAAGCTTCCTGGACTGTTCACATATTAGAAGCCACTAGGCACATTCCTGGGTACTGTCTTGGACTTTTCCATGCCTCGCCAAGGACATGATGTTTTGGAGAAGCCACCTGCAGATAGCTTGAAGACAAAACATGAGAAGAGGGCCAAGCCTCACATGGGCCCTCTCTGAGGGGCTGAGCTGAAGACCACCGGGGGTGGGCTATTGGAAAACCTAGTGCCAGGGTTGGCTAGAGATATCAATATGTTCACAGTATCCCAGTATGTCAGGGGTTGGGAGGGACCTAGAAAGATCATCTAGTTCAACCCCCCTGCCAGAGCAGGATCACCTAGAGCAGCTCACACAGCAATGTGTCCAGGCAGCTCTGCAATGGCTCCAGACAAGGAGACTCCACAGCCTCCTGGGCAGCCTGGGCCAGTGCTCTGGCACCTNGTGGGCTGTTCTCTAACAGATCAGTTCCCAGCCTGCACTGATCCATGGGCTTGTTCTTTCCCAGATGCAGTACTTTACATTTACCCTTGTTAAATTTCATCAAGTTTCTCCCTGCCCATCTCTCTAGCCTGTCCAGGTCACGCTGGATGTTAATAAAACTTATCAAAGCTGTAATCCCTTGGGGTGGCATGTGCACGTCCAAGTACAAGATCTCAAAGGTGTGGAAGCTTCCAATGAAAGGTAACTCTATCTTTCTCCATAAACTTTGTGCCCAGTGCCTATTTTCCAGAATTTTTGGCATCGGCCCCAATACCAAAAGAGCACTTCCTGACAAAGGTGAAGGACACAGCAGAAGTAGTCTGAGTCTTTTTTTTTTTTGAGCAGCAGCTCAATTTAGCAAATATCATCTTCTCAAATGCTTGAGCAGAAGCTCTGTGATGGAGAAAGGGGGAAAGCCAGGCTGTCTGTGGTGGCAGGAGGCAAATGGCAGAGCAGGGATGCTGAGGATCCCTGGCCCTGGCCTTGCCAAGCCTGCACACTGCTGGTGCCTGCAAGGACAGCGGGTGTGTTTGGTGCTATCCATGAGGATGCTTTCACAAGTGTGTTGGGACAGGCAGCCATGCCCCCTGGCTGTCCCAGCTGTGCCAGTGGTGAGCAGCAGCCAGCTGGCCTGCCTGAGCAGCTGGGTGGGCTTTGGTACAAACACCCAGCTGATCTCTGGAAGCCAGCCCTGAGCCAGGGGAAGATCCTCTGTCTGCTCCTGCTCACAGGGAAGGGGCAGCAGGTTTCTCTCTGTGCTTGAGCCTAGGAGTCAGGGCAGGCTTTTGGGACAGGCACCACAGAGCTCCTGAGGTAATGCCTGGTCCTGGAAGCAGATGATACTGTCTTTAATCCAGCTCAGTTGAAATGCACAGTGAGCAAGGGTGTGAATACACATGTAGGCATACAGCAAGGAGGCTGGGAGTTAAAGAGGAGCACACTTGGACCAGAAGCTGATTTGTATTTCTCCAGAGATGATGATGAAAGACCAGACTGTGGCTATGCTTTGTGTTGGGGATGGAAGAGAGCAAATGTGCTGGAGCTGCCACTTCTGCACTCCTCAGAGGTGCTGCTGGTGAGATGTTCCCCACAGATGTAACTCAATCAGAAGCGATAGGGAGGGGAAATCATTGCCTGAGCCCTAGCTCAGGACCAATTCCATCCTCTGCATTTGTCAACTGTTGCTAGGTAGATGCCTGCTGGGAGGGGAGAAGGGGAATTTTTTTGTTATTATTGTTTTTTCTGCAATCTTAAAAGGGCTTGTTGCAAATGGCTGTCCTGGTATGCAGACAGAGAGAATACTCTGAGCGCTGCTCTGCCACTGGCCAAAAGGAAGTGTGACTGGGAGCGGGATGGCCTGGGTGCTGCAGCTCCTGCTCCAGCCATCCCTAACCAATATTTAGCAGCCTTCTCCAGTTTACAGGAGAAAGGGATTAGTCTGCAGGAGGCAGGAGAGGAACAACGACTAAAGTTTTGGTCTGGTTTGGGGTGAAGTTCCTCAGTCTAATACTGTTTTCCTTATTACTGATTCATTTCTCATGTGTTGTGTTGTTTTGCTCTACAAAGCAAAAGCACTGGAGAATGGTGAGAGTAGTTCTGTTGGTAAGGAATAACACAGCCAGCTCTTCTGTGGGCATCAATTTTTGCCCTTCTGTGTGCATAAAAACAAATGATGCAAGTAGGCTGTGGCTTTGCTGCAAAGAAGTAATAATTCTGCTTTTTTTAAAGGAATGTCACAGTGTGGACATTCCTCAAGACTTAGCAAAATCCATACAGCTCTTTCTGTCCAGGGGGCAGGAGAAGTGTGCCTGGGTGGTGTCCAGTAACTGGGGAGTGGGGGAGCCCTCCTGGGTGTCTGAGGGGTGCTTTGACTCTGCCCTGTCTCTCAGCCAGCCAGTGTATGACACAGAGGAGGTTTTACAGGGCTGAATGCATTGTAAGCTCTGTCACTTCAGGGTAACACCCACTTAAACAACATCCTCATCATTTTTCTTAGGAAATGATCTGAGACAAAATATTGAATTATTTAGAGGACTGCTGGGAAAGGGAATTGATTCCTTGCTGTATCAGAGAGAAATAGCTGCTCTTTTGAGGCTTGATCCAAAGCCTGGAGAAGTCAATGAGAACCTTGCCATTGATTTCCATAGGCTTTAGATCACGCTTTTTTTCCACTCATCAACTATTTCTCTTTAGTTAGAACAGAACAGCACAGCCTTTCATTGCAAGATACTGTTTGCTGTACCAAAGAGAAACCATCCTGCTGGAAATAAAATCACTTCTGGCCTGCTGAAATGAGTAGCAAACAGCTTTGTAACATTGCTGCAAGTTAGATTTAGCCCCTGTGCAGTTGAATTTCTTGTAGCACGTGCACAGCTACCTGCATATATGCATTTTAAACTCAATATATGAATTTGTGGCACTGTCTCCTTTCTTTGCAAGTCTTCTTGTAGGGAATAAAAGCACAAATCCTACCTTTTCATCTCTAGGCTTTCATATGTGTTTCAGCATCTTTGCTGCCAAAAGGAAAAATAGAGCACACTTTCACTAGTTACCAATTCCTGTTGTGTTCCTGGGAAGGTCCAGATGCAGCATCTATGCTGGCCAGCATTGAAATGTCCCATTTTGACACCGAGTCTGTAAGAAGTAGCCAAACCAGGCAGGGCTTCTGCAACTGTCAGCAACTGTCAGCAGCTTTTCCAGCAGCTTCTTCTTAAAAAGAGATGGAAAAGGTATTTTCTGGAATATCTGACTTGCATCTTCTCTTTCCTTGTGCCGTGTGTGTTTAGACAAAGTTTAGCCATGTGTAAACAGCACTGCTCCTCTGTGTGCGTTATTGACAAAGGAGCCTGAGACAAATCAGTAATCCAGCCTCAGCTTGCTGTTGTTATAAAATGGCTCAAAAATACATCCAACACGAAATATGAGAGGAAAACAAATAAGAGTGAGTGGCACACTCAATTTTTGCCCTCTTAGGTTGTGTTTGACCTCCTAGGGCACTCCTGAACCCTGGAGAGAGGGCAAGAGCTGTGCGAGCTGTGCCCAGCTTGGGTTTTGTAGCCAGAGAGGTGTAGTGTAGAATGATTGGGTAATTCACTGGGAGATTACAGGCTTGCCATGTAACTTCCTATCAGATAGGTTCTCTTTTCACATCCTGTTTCTCAGTAGAGCAATTTTTTCACTTTAATAATTTAATATTTTTCGGTACATTTTGCTTCTTATCTTGAAGGGAAGTATTTTCAGCTATATAATTATTCAGTCATCCAGAGAATCACCTAAACATCAGCAAATTTATAGTGCTCCCAATAACAGAAAATGGGCTGTATCACATTTTAAGGGTTTCAAACTGTTAAGAAACTGTTAAGAAATATTTTTATAAACGATATGGACAGCAGCATTGAGTGCACCATCAGCAAGTGTGCAGATGACACCAAGCTATGGGGTACTGTGGATAAGTTGGAGGGGCAAGATGTCATCCAGAAGGANAGTGAAAGGACAAGGGGCAATGGTTTTAAATTGGAGAGGAGTAGATTTAAACTGGACATTAGGAAAAAGTTCCTCACCACGAGGGTGGTGGAACACTGGCCCAGGTTGCCCAGGGAGGTGGTTGAGTTCCCATCCCTGGAGGCATTGCAGGTGAGGCTTGCCAGAGCTCTGGGCAAGCTGATCTAGCTGGGGATGTCCCTGCCCACTGCAGGGGGGTTGGACTAGATGAGCTCCAGAGGTCCCTTCCAACCCAAACTGTTCTATGATTCTATGATTCTATGATTATCACAACAGGGACAGGGACAGCGTGGTAAAACATCACGTTAAGATTCCTACTTTTGGTAGCTATCTCCACAGTCAAAGACTGGTGAAGAGTTACGGACTGCTTAAGGGAAGAAATGGAATGATTATTTACATTACTTTGTGGTGCCTACCTACAAGGAGACTAACAGAAAGCCCAGACTGGACTGGGGTAATTTTGGGTTTTAAGATGACTGAGGCAAGAGTTGAAAGAAGGAGAGTGTGTGGTTTCAGAGAAATGCTACTCAATTTCCATAGTCAGAGGATTTCTGTCAGGGAAAAGGAGAAATAATAGCCTATGTATGATTCTGAGATGTTACAAATATTTACTAATACAGGAATATCCACCAGAATGGATCACAGAGTCAGTAACAGGAGCCCATTTAAGTCCTGGCACAAATTCTACTGAAGGCAATCTGATTGCTTGCATTGATTTGAGGAAGGATGAGAGATTCCAGCTAGCAACCTTCCAGCTCCACAGTCCCAGGGCAAGGCACAGACACTATCATACCGGGAGATCTTGCTGGGAAATCCTGTTAGCCATTTTGGGGGAATTTATCAGCTGCTTTTGCAGTGAACTTCATCCCTCAGCTGTAAGAGTTAGTAGGGAGCTCATTTAGTTTTCCAAATGGATTTTGGTGCTGCAAAGCCCATTAGTAGCATATAAACAGGTTGGTATCAACTTACCAACATGAAGGGAAGGTGTTCTCGAGGCAAATAAGTCATCTTTGGATAGTATAATTTATCTCTGGCAACCTAATTTTGCCAGGATGTGATTATTTAGGTGAGTGAAGCAAGCAGGATATAAATGGTTAAGCACAGCAATATTATGGAAGGCTTAATTTTCTATATTTTTAAATAAAATAATTCTGAACTAATAACTTTTGTAAAACAAAAAGAATTCTTTAGTAATTGAGAAGATGATTATTGCTAATCAAAACTCTGCACACTTTCAAATTTGGAACGTAGAGGAATCTTTGTAATTTTTGTAGTTGCTTAAATCTACTTCCAAAGTAGGTGATCATTTAGCAGATCCATAAGAGTTTCTTTCCAAGAGCATGGACAAGAGCTGTTGTTCTACAGAGTGGTGGAGTAACTTTTAATAACTGTTAATACTTCTCAATTAGCAGCCAGGATTTTGCCTGTTAACAGTAGTTAGAGTTCTGAATTGTGATCTAGAATGATTTTTACTCAGTCATCTGCTTCCTTTTATTGTCTTACATGCAGCCATTTTCACTAGAAGCTAGAAGTTATGAATTTGAGTTCAGATGGCTTGCTCTTGGAAAATATTTGATAGCTGCAGATATGCATATATCCTCCCCCCATCTTTGTCAAGCTCATCTTAAATTTATTGTCATTATTTGTTGATGAATAATATTCAGGTTAGGCTGGGTCAATATGACTGGTTTGGACCCACTGCAGCTTTCACCTATATGACTATGAATTTTTTGCTGCTGGAATCAGTTTCTGGGAAGAGAGGCAGATCATTAGCTGGTGGGAAATGGCATAGCTACATTGAAAACCATTTTCTCTAATTGATTATTTGACTGATTCAGTTTGGGGCAGATCAGTCACTTGGGACAGATCCAATATCATCACTCAATAGAACTCATGGTTAAATTGTAGTGAAATGAGATCCCTATGAAATTTCTATTTGTGCAACAGACTTAGTGTTTATTTAATTAAAATCTAAAATAAACTGGGGTAATCCCATCCCACCTTCAGGCAAGTGTCCTATTTCTGGTCTCCATGCCAACTCTCAGGAGAAGTGCCTGCTATTTTGCACGATCATTAGGAGCAGATTCTCTTGTTGCAGATAACAAACCTACTCTCCTCTCTATCACCCTGCTCTATTCATTTCAAATTGTTTAATTTCTACACCACTAATATTATTCTCCCCAGCTTGGCAACCCTGGGATAATAGCATAAATCAGTGAATTATTATTTTTGTTTAAGGCATTTCTAGTTTTTAATTAAAAAGAGAAGTCAGACTCGTGCTGATCACCTGCAGGATTGTGACTCTCCATGTTTACCTGTCACTCAAAGAGCTCTAGCTCTGAGGAATGCTAATTACCATTGGTAATTGAAGCCTGCAGAAGGAGGCTGTTTGCATTCAGCACTGCTTTGCCATTGAAATGGACTAGTGCACTCGTGGAGGTGCAGGGGATAAAAGTGGAAAAAAAAGCACTCAGGCTGTAATTTTTCATTGTGACTTCAAAGATGTTTACCAAAGTGTTCCCTGGAAACGAGTGCCTCAGCTTCACTGACAACCTGAGCCTAAATATGCACAGTGCCCTGCAGAAAAGGACTTGGGGTGCTGGTGGCTGAGAAGCTGGCCATGAGCAAACAGTGCACGCTGGCAGCCCAGAAGCACAATGGCATCCTGGGCTGCAGCAAGAGAAGCGTGGCCAGCAGAGCCAGAGAGGTGACTTTGCCACTGCACTCTGCTCTGCTNCACTTGGAGCCATGGAGCTGCGGATGCTCCCCTGGCTGACCCACCCTGCTCCCTGTTCTGTGCTGGGGCTCTAAGCAAGAGGTTAGAAATGAAGGAAGCTCCAAATTTAAAACAGGCTGAAGCAAAACCTTGAAGAAAACTAGTGTTCACACTGCTTAATAACTCTCTCCCAGATACTTATCTGGCTCACAGTGCTGTGATATTCACCTGTGCTGGAGTAATGCACAGTATGTTACAGGTTTGCTGAGGTGAGGCAGAACATCTCTTGGTGCAAACCCAAGCCTTCTGTTGGATGGGCAGGCTTCTTGTCTGGCTTCATGGTGCACTGGCTGCTTCTCTGAAGATCTATTGCTTTTAAGAAAAGTACCCCAATAGTGAGAGAGTCATGTCCTGCTGATCTGACATGTCTCTGTCATCTCTTTGATTGCTCATGTGATCTCTTTTCCCATTGTAGAGTTTAATGTCTCAGATTGTTCTTAATGCCTTCAAAGAGTTGAATATTTGTTTAGTTTAGTGAATGTGAGCACTCATTTAAATCAGATGGTGGACCTACTGTGTATCTCATTCATCTAGCAAGGCAAGATAAGTGTTGTTAGACCAGTTTGGGGCCATCTGGGATGGCAGTCACCATGTGCATCTCTGCAGCACTGCAGGTAAAACACCATGCTGAAACAAAGAGCTTCTGCTTCCTCTGTGGCTTCAGAGGAAGTGTATTCAAATGTGTCTGTGCTCTTCCTTACCCGTCTCTGGAGAATTACTTCAGTTAAATTCACACAGAGGAGCTCAGTCCTAAGCCTAGAGGTTTCTGAATGCAAGAACCTCTTGCAAGTGTCAGGACCAGATAGAAGAAGCAGAAGATTCATCTTTACATAGGGGATGTGGTGAAGCAGAATGCTGGAGCAAGAGGTGTTTTAGTTTATTTTAGTCAGCATTAAGAAGAAAAAGTATCTGAATTGGGGAAAATTAGACAGTGACTGTATGAAATTGGCATTTCTCATCTATTGACTTGCCAGAGAAAAAGTCATTGGTGTTACCAACAAACTCAAAGGTAAAAAAAAAACAGATGCCTGACTTTTTGTAGCTCAACATGTGAAAGCCAGAGATGAAATGCTAGTTGTCTTGAACTTGTGCCCTGTTCATTAGCCCAAGCTGCCTGACCTGCAGGCTGTTAACAGAGACACAGCTAATCAGTGAAAGAAAAAAATCTGATCATACATGGTTTGTATCTGCCTAGGCTTTTCCAGGGCAGGAAAGCCTTTCACTTCTCAGAAGCTGTCTGCAAAGGGATATTTCCTCTTAAAATTATGCCAGTATAGTAATTATATTACACATAAAGCAATTTAATCTGAACTGCAGATAAGCACTTCAGTAGTAGGGAGTTGTTGCATCAGTGTGACTGCAAAGGTTTAGTGCTCAGTTACAGAGGTGTAATTGCCTCAGTACATCTCCCCTGCCTTGACAAATCCTTAGACAAGCAGAGGAATGCTCCTTTCCCATAAGCAGATGTGCTTCAGAGTGCTGATGACATTAAGATTTGGGTTTCTGCAGTTGAGTTGTGCCTTCACCTGATAATGTTTGTTGTACTTTTGTGGCAAAAAAAGACCTGTTAAAAGCCTTCCACTTGTATTGCAGGTGAGCAGTGAGTGACCATACCCATCAGAAATGGTTTAATAAAAACACTATGAAACCTTTCTCTGCTAATTCTAAACAAATGTATGTTTGCGTATGTGTATTGTGAGTATATTTCTAGTCTCCTATCAGCAGAGTTGTTGGAGTCAGTTTGAGGTGAAGGGGATTTGAATGTCTGTGCAGGGCACAGATATCTGCTATGTGCAGCAGTACCACCTCAGCACAGCCTGAGCCTCTGTGTCACATCCTGCTGCTGCCTGCCAGGCTCCAGAGAGGCTCTGTGTTGGGAGGGTTATTGCCTTGTGTGCCAGCCTGATGGAATCCATTATCCTGTTGTAATTGAGTCTGCTCCAGCAGTGAGGAGGAAAGCACAGCATTTAGAGCTGTCATGTTCTTTAAACTACTACTTTTTGGGCTCTTCCTGCAGTGGTGCTGGGTAAATGTTCCTTGGTGGGTGATCTTGCTGGAGTTCATCCTGATGTACTGGGGCTTGTGTGCTGCAGCAAGGGTGCTGATCAGCACTGACCACTGCAGTGTGTGATGCTGGCTAGGCTGCCCACGCTGGGCCAGCAGACAGATGCCAGCCTCCTAGATTTCTGCCTCCCACAAGCAACCCTGCTAAAATCATGCATGATTTCAGCAGGTGTTGGAGCATGCACAGCTTCTCTGCACTAGGATATTTGCATTGTGTCCTTCATCCTGTGCTGTCACAGAAGATCTTGCCTCATCACCTTTAATACTGAAAAATTTAGCCATTTGATTTGAATATCACATTTCCTCTCCTGATTATGAAATCATTCCTAAAATCGACTTGGAAATCCATTTGCAGTTTTGCCCCTGGAGCTCTCACCCTGGTGGTGGGACAAGGAGTTTTATGTCAAAGGAAGATGTCTGCCTCCAGCACCAGGCTGGAATAAAAAATGATAATAAAACACTTCATAGAATGCATTTCACAGTTTATGCTTAGTGTGAATTGCTTTTTGCACTGTGAACTTCTGGGACTGCAGGGCTGAGAATTTTCCTCTCAGTCTGTCTGGGTTACAACCAGTAAAGGTCTTGGAGCAGAGATGGCAAAGCTTGTGCTCCCAGCCGCAGAGAACTTGCAAATGGAGCTCTAATGAGGACCTCTGTCCTGTGACAGCTTGCCCAGCAAAATAACCAACTGGCCATACTCTCCTTGAGTATGGAAAACCTTGGGGGGTTCTAATATGGTATGTACTCACTTCCTGATTAACTCTACCTGCTGAAAAAGCTTTTTTGTCCTCAGTATCTTATGAATTGCTTCAGTCTGAAGGATTACATTACAGAGCAGTTCATGAGTATGGCATTTCCTGGAACATAGTTAAAGAAATATGGTGCAAGTGCATATATTGGCATGCAGGCTTCAACCTTCCTGTAAATGAAATATGGCCAAACCCAGAAAACAACCCCCACACAGAAAAAAACCCCAACCATTAAGGGTCTGTGAGGTGTCTAAAGCTAACTGTGAACTATGTTATAAAGTGCATTTTGCTATTAGAATATTTTGTTTGCTTCTGAAAACTAAGTTCAAGTTACTGTCCTACAGCTACACATTTTCTAGGTTAATGCTGAACTATCTGTGGTGATTTTAAACAGGGAGTGAACTAAAGAGAGGTCTGGTTTTGGTGTAAAAGCCATGCTGCTTAAATTGCAATCATTATCTGATTAATTTGGCCTTGATTTGTTAATCTGAAATACTAGTGAAATTTCACACATACCATATTTACATTGGTCACATAAAATCCCCCCTGAATTGCTTAAATCTACTTATAAGGCCTCAACAACAGTACTTACAGTGAAAACACTGCTCCAGGCTTAAAATCAGTGTCTGCTACTGTCTAAAAATGTAGAAGCTCTCTAACTAACAACCAGCCACAGGTACAAAGAACACTGGCACTATCAGCAGCTCCAAAAACCATAGACTGGTGCCAAATGGTTAAGGGAGGTGGTGGAATGGCAGGGGATGGCAGGAGTGGGGTGGTTCACTGCCTTCTCTATCAAACTCACTGGTGCCTTGCTCTAGGGACAAGTGACATAAAGCCTTTCTTGCTGCATGGGTGAGGCCCCTTGTGCTGCCATTGCAGAGCCCTGACCGAATGCAAACCCTAAGCTGGTATTGCCCAGGCTTCATCAGTTCTGTCACTGCTGATGGTGTTGGTAATTATGAGCTCTGTCTGCTAGGCAGGCTAGGAAAATCATATGGAATGGCCAGAAAGAAAACTCGGCTTTGCAACAGCCAGACTTGTAGAGCCTGAGATGGCAAAAATCTGCAGCATCTCCTCCTTGAACCTGAGATGAGGTGGCTCCACGCAGTCCAAAGTAAGTTCTTTTTTACCATTGCGCTGCTTTCCTCTCTGAATGTTAAATGTCAGAGTTTTCTGTGCCATGGTTGAAACTGTTGATTGAGCTCTTCTGTTGGCAAAATTTCTGTGCCTCATGTGGTAGAGCTATTGCTTCTCAGACCTATACTTCTGTGTACTGCAGATTTTAATCACTCATTGAGGACAAGATAAGTGGAGCTTGACGTCCATAGCACTAAAGCTTTCCATAGACAACCTGGCTATGCCTGTTATTGTGCTTAGGTGATGTCAGCAGCATGCTATTTACTTAACCTATAAATGTCACTGATGGGATTGGTGCTGTTGGAAGATGATTTAGGGAGAAACTCTAACATGCAGCCAAAGAAAGAGCCCTTTAAGGAACAAATGGACAGGCAGGATTTTCACATTGGCTCTTTGTATGTAAGAGCATGGAGAGGAAATATTTAAGGCAGCAGATTTTTGCTGGGGGTGAGCACATCTTGCACATCACGTGGTGTGTGTGCAGGAACATGCCTTCTCTCTCCACTCCCCATCCACCAGGGAAGTGCCGTGGGAGAACACGGAGAGGTGCCTGGTGGGTGCCAGCTCCCTGCCTGTCAAAGGACTCACCTAACCAACACACATTAGGATGAGTAGGGCTGGGCCAGGAGAAGAGTAAACACCACCTTGGCCAAATTAGTCCTTTGAGCAGAGCTTGCCTCTTGGCAAGTGTGTGCTAAGGCAGCGAGGCTCTGCTGGGGAGCTGCTGGCTCATGCCATGCTCTGTCAGGGATGCAGACTGCTGGGGAGAGAGAGGGAGGCTGCATCTACCAGACTTTGAATCATGAGCAGAAATTTTGCTACTTGGGTGGAAGGAAGAAAGAGTCTCAACTCTTTTCCACCTGTCTGCTCTCAGCCTTAAAGTTGCCAATAGTGTGTGGTTAGCTGGATGGGCTCAGGTAGCCCCTGCATGCCTTTATACACATGTGGCAGTGTCAAGAGTTGGAGGGGTTTGGTCCATGAAGCAGAAGGCCAAGACAAGGCTTTCCAAAAACCAGCTTGACCTCGGGGGCTGGATCTGCAACCCTGCCAGTTTCTCCTCTGAGCAGCCCAGGGGTTGCTTCAGGGTCCTCCTTCCAGCACCAGAGGAGGCCTTCCCCTCCAGAGATCCCATTGTTCAGAGCAAGGGAAGGACAGAGGAAAAGGGGATTTTTATTTCAGTGGTTTTATCTATCTATCTATTTTAAGTATCCCAGGAGGTCATGAGACAATGTAGGTCAGTGACAGGGCAAAGGCTGGGGACGCTTTAGATGTAGTTGCTCTTTGTGCAGCAGGGTATAACACAGCATGCCCCAGAGACAATTTTATTTTGGGAAGGGTAAGATGGGGGGAAAGTTACACCCTCTGAATTTAATCCCTGATTTATGTGTGTCAGGTTGGGTCTATGCTTTCTTTCCTACCCCCCGCCTTTTTGGGGGGATAAATGCGTACTTCTGGGCTCAGGACTGTTTGGTGATTTCGTGGCGCCATCTACTGGATATATGTGGAATTAGCACTGAGGTCTAGGGAAGAGCATTCTGCACTCTCAAAATAAAACTTAGTTATGGGGTTAAATAACAGCTTTAAACACAGAGAGCACCAAATACCTGGGACTTTTTTCTTTCACCAGAAGAGCTGAGCATCTTTATATCACCCTGACTGCTTTGGGATTTGTACCTTTCTGTGCAGGAGGCTGAGTATGAGGGGTGGTGCTTTCTAGATCTTGCCCCAAAGGTACAGCAGAGCCCCAGGGGTTTCTCATTACCTTGTGCTCAGAGCATTTTTGTGCCTCTGACACAGCTCAGCTTCTCAAAAGCAGAAAGAAGTCTCAAAAACATTCTGAGCTTTTTGGAAAACTAGAAAATTATGGGTTTGGGTTTTTTTAGCAATAGCCCAAAAGGACAGATCAAAATATTCTGTTCTGAGTTTGTGAAGCAGACCAAATTTTTTCCCCTTTCACACGGAAACAGCAACTTTATGCAATCTGATCACATGGACAAATCTACAATTAAAGAAAAACCCAAAGAGACCACTAGTGAGAGGGAAAGAATTGATCTCAGCTGTCTGTATGGTTCTGTCTCTATATTTCTGAATTTCAGATTTCAAAAAGCCCCAAACATCTTGATAAAAAAAAATTCTGTAAATAATTTGCTGGTTGTACTGATGGGTCATGAGCAGGGATGGGCTTTGCTCCTGCAGATCTCTCTTCCAGGTTTAACACCTGTCTGATGCTCTTATTGTCTTTTCTGTGCTGACTGCTCCTTCTCTATCTTGTTTCTCCAGAAGCATCCTGCTCTTCAGGAGCCTGTTTCCTATCCCCAGGAAGATGCAGTGTATCACCAACATAAGAACCTGGCAGACAACCTGGAACACAGTATGGAGCTGGAGTGAGAGATCCAGGACATATTCATCCCCAGGTGGCTCTTGTCTCTTGAAGGACTTTGTATGAGGAGTGAACAATAGAAAATGTGTGGGGAAAATACCAGCAAGTAGAAACAGCTTCCAAAAAAAGATGAGTGCCAACTGAATGTAAAACAGAGGAGAGGCTTAACTGAGATATGTTGCCTTTGCTTCTAAAATGCCTAATACTTTTCTTACTTAGAAGAAAATGCAAAATGTATCCTCAACGGCAAACAATTTCCACCTATTCTTTAAAGCACAGTCCATTTTCTGTAAGCAGAGTGATTGTCCATATAATAAGCTTGCCAATGTTCCTCAGGTTAATAAATAGAATAGATGGGAGTTAATAGGGTGCTGGTGGACAGCCGGCTGAATATGAGCCAGCAGTGTGCCCAGGTGGCCAAGAAGGCCAACAGGATCCTGGCNTGGTGTTGTTTGTTTTTTTGTTTTAGTTGGACTCAGTGATCTAAGAGGTCATTTCCAGCCATGAATGTTCTGTGATTCTGTGTTCCATGTGCTAGAACTTTAGTGAATACTGCAAATGTTGAGGTAATTGGGGAAGTCTGCCAGGGAGGGTTGGTCACCAGAGAATAGTCAAGGTAAGATTAGAAAAGCTGAGATGCAGACCTCAGGAATACTTGTTAAAGGTCCAAACTAGAGGCCACTGGACCACTTTCTGTTGGAATACGGTGTCCAACAAAGAGAAGGCAGAGCTAGAGCAGTACCCATTATTTCCAGCATCTAATGATTGTATAGATGTTATTTTAACAAGTTTAACCTGCAGTAATGACAAATGATTAGGCTTTTTCCTTCATTGTGTATCTGATAGATTAGTCTGCCTGCCAACACACTTAGAGATAGGCAGGAGAGGTGATAGCTTGGTTAGGAAATAACTTTGACAGTTTCCTCCTCTCCCTGTACAATTAGGTTCAGCTTTGCACAAGCTGTTGCTGGTGGGTGCTGGGGAGCCAGCTACAAGTTGAGAACTGGCTCAAATGGTGCTGTAAATGGATAGCTGGTAGTTATGGGTAGATGGTTTGGAATTTGGAAGGTCATTATTTTAAATCCAAGTCAGACTTGTTAGATTAAACTCTTCCAGTAAAAACAATGCAAAAATGCAATGTGTTGTAACACACCTTGGTTTATGGTTGTTGTGTGGATAGGATTTGTGGCAAAACAAAGCTTCTTATGAGGAGAGTGGAGGGAGAAAATGAAGTGATGTGTGTGTGTCTGTGAGGAATTCCTGCCAGAGAAAAAGAGAGCATGGAGATGCTGATTTGGAAAAGTAATTAGAGGATAATGAAAAGTGGATCTGTAATGTTAGGAGAAATTAAGGCAGTATGGTGCGAATAAATTAGGTTATACATTAGAAGTAAAGCAAAGCAGGTTGTTTGGTGTGAGATAAAATGTTGGCCTGATGAAAGTAGGAGATCGGAAAAGTTTTGAAATCTTTTTTGTTTGTTTGTTTTCTCCCCTCCCCCCTTCAGTTCTTCCTCTTTCATTCTTCACAGTGGCAGTAGTGGACATAAGAAAAAGACAACCAACCAACCAAAGACTAGCATCTGCTCTCCCTTGGTATGGTAGATGTGTTTAATTTGAGCAAGGATCCTGTGAAAGGCAGATTAATTCAGTATGGAGAATTACAGAGATGCCTGCAAGTCCTACAGTCACCTCAGCAGTTTGATCTTTAGAAAACAGACCTTCTCTGCCTCATTTATATTAGAACAAAGCCACAAAAAAAATAGGGCACCCCAATGGTTAATGAAAGCTACTGCAGTGCAGAGGAGCTGGACATTGCACCTCTAGCAATTTGCTAAGGGCATTAACCTGAGGTGTTAAGTCAAGAAATGGACCTCTCACAAACCCAGGTTGTTGGACTTTGCTTCCTTTCCTTTGCAGGTCTCTGTGAAGATTGTCCTTTAGATTCCCAGCTCTTTCATAGACATGCTGAACTATCAACTCCAGCAGTAGCCTAGAAGGTCAGCAAATGCTTGTGCATGTCCTAGTGATGTTTTTCCTATGCAGACATTTGTAAGTGCTGCAGTGGCAGTTTATTGGCTGACTTCAGCCTCCCAAGAGCAGCTGAGAGGAAGCAAGGCAGTGAAACACAAACTGAGACATACACGCACCTTCCAATCGATCCTAACCTCTCAGAGACATGAAGTTTACAAGGCAAAAGAAGAGTTAAAAGAGTTGGGTACAAAACCAAAGAGGCTCATTAAACTTTATGCCTGCCTCTCAACTATAAACAGCACAGTGCAGCTTTTGTTAGGGCTTTCAATTTTGATGACATGCTACCTTAACTAGTACACATCTTTTCCCACCTTGTGATAGAGAATGGATATCAGGTTTCAGTTAAAAGCTGCATAAGATTTTGAGGAATGCTTGTCTGGAGCCATTGCAGAGCTGCCTGGACACATTGCTGTGTGAGCTGGTCTAGGTGCTCCTGCTCTGGCAGGGGGGTTGCACTAGATGAGCTTTCTAGGGCCCTTCCAACCCCTAACATCCTGTGATTCTGTGTATGTAGGATACAAGTTTGCTCATCATTTCAGGGAGAGGTCAGGTCTGAAAGCATTAATGGTGAACGTTGGCTGCTTTTAGCAGTGATTGTGGGGAATCATTCAGGCTTGCATTTGACACAACAGGTAGGAAAGTAGGTTTTGTTTATTTTTTCCTTGGTAGATAAATAATTATGGTCAAAACTGGAAACTGAATGATTAATGAAAATCACTAACTTCTTGAATATATAAAGGATACATTCGGGACATAGGTATGCTCATATACATATTGTATCTGTAAGTAAAACTTGTGTAAGTTAGTAGGAAATTGAGTATTGTCTGAAATGTGTGAAGTCTGCAGACTCTTAATCCTGGAGTAAATTATTGCCTCAATGTCACTTTTGTGGGAGACTCCAAAAGGTGATACAGAAGAAAAAGGGGTTAAAAAAAGAAAAAGTGCTGAATGTTAATTTATTTACTGCTGAGCTGAATGGAAAAGCCATTAGAGAAAATGTGCTGTGCAGGACTGGTAGCCTGTGCCCCAGGAAACATCTCCCATAGCCCATGCAGACAGAGCAGTGAAGTCTTAGTACGAAACAACACTGGTTGGGTTTTTTTCCCTTGAAACTGATATTAGTAGCTATGTTCTTAGAAGTGTTAATCTAATGTAAGATACAATTATTTCATTTATTAGATATTCTTCACCACGAGTAAGAGGCAAAATGCTTCCTCCTGATGGACAGGGAGCTGGATTGTAATGCAGGTTACAAAGACAGTCAGGATGTGTGCTCCTGGGGTAGGAAAACAGTGGTGGCAGCAGGAAGCAAACGGCAGCCACCAGCTGCAGAGAAGAGATGTGGATCAGGATCCATGGCAGGAAGCACTTCCAGCAGCCTGTCCTTGCTGCTAAGGCTCAATTCTGCTCTCTGAACTCCCAACATACTTCACTTTTTGTTATAAATCAGTGCCACAGGATTGTAAAGTAAATAGTCACATCAAATATATAAAGGAGGTTATACAAGTTAGGTTATATTGACATTGCTGATCTGTTTTGTATTGATATATATGTTGTTTGGTTTGTAACAAGTGAATTGAATTATAAATACTGTTTTTCTTAAAGCAAAATCCATTTAATAGCAAGTCTTGATGTCATTTTTCTGGCATGATATTTAATGGAAAGCTTGATTTTACTAGAACCAGCATTTTTTGGATCACAGCTCTACTCAAAAGTGGTATGGAACTTTGGTAGCATATTGTAGTCTGCTGTACCTGTAAATAAAACAGCTATCTGGGGGAAGAGGGACTTTCAGGAGTCACCCTGGACCAGATAATTTAGCTGTGGCATAACTTTCACTAAAGCAGTGAGGAATCTCAGTCAGTTAATAGGCTTGCAAGTCATCAGCTTTTCCTCATGCAGTCATGTCCTCTAAGTGCACTAGAGTGTATTAATAGTACTCCAAGGGAACATTTTCCAAGTGTTTTGCAGCAATACTGGTTGGGTCATGTACTTCTAACAAGCCTTAACATTCCTCAGGGAGGGCTCAGAGTTTGAAATGCCTTACACTATCATCAAATGTGGAATAATTAAATCAAATCTGGGAAGGACAGGGCACTGTGAGGATGGCAGGGATATATGACACTTGTGTATTGTGTAGTATTTCCTCTGTTGCTGTGGGGAGAGAATGCTGGAGAGAATGATTTTGAGGTATCTGCATTGAATACATGAAGGAGAAAATAACTTCACATAAGATTTGAGATTCCTATTGAAACAGTACATCACCATGGTGGGTTCCTGGAATGGAAGAGAACTGGACTCACCCCAACATCTTTGCCCAGCATCATTTCGTCCCCTTACGTTTATTTTCAGTAGCAACTGGCTCCTCATTCCTTTGCTGGACAGTCAGGGAATGTTCTTTGCCCCAGGGTATGGAGAAGGTGAGGGTGAGATGTTACAAACATACCATTCCCGTGGGTCAGTCTCTTGGTGAAGACATCCTAGAGTAGCAACTTGTCAGGTGGCTGGGAACTGAAGCATAATTGTGTCTAGATAAGCTTTATATATCTGCACACATTGGAGAAAAAACAAATCCATAGCTGAAAGATGCAGCACTCTTATACAACCTTAGTTAAGAGAAGTTCCAGTAGAAGGTAATCTCTTCCCATTAAGTGGACCACAGGGGCAAGGTTCATTCTTCCTTGCTTAAGAAATATTTCACAATAGCTATGTCTTTAATTGATGAGAGCCTGTTGATACAGCTAATAGCCAGTGCCACTGCAAACATGGGAAGTTATTCCTCAGTAGCCAAAAAATGTTTCTATTTCATCCTCAGGCTGAAGTCTTACCCTGCCTAGAGATCTGAGAGTTTGACCCAACCCCTTGCTGTAAGGGTGCTCTGGAAATCTTTATGCATAGACACCTTTCTTGCTTTGTCTGCAGCTAAGGATGCTTCTAGCCAAGGCTGCATCTTGCAGGTTCCTATCTGTGGTTGTATGCCATGGCAGCCTCTTGTCACCTGACATAATTTCCATGGAATAAGGTCCTGTTTAATGTAACTGGTGTAGAGTTTGAGCCCCTGGATTCCTGTGCTTTTGTTGTAAGTCTGGAGCTAATGATGGATGTGCTAGTCTGCACCTTGAACCAAAGTAATTTCCTAATTAATGATTCTTCCTCTTCTCATTTCTCAGTCTTAAGAAAGTTTATGGTGTGGTTAAGCAACAGGACAACACCTTGAGTAGGGCTTTTGAACATGTTTGTGTACAAGTCCACTGTATTTTGCTTTAAATTGGCAAAATGATTCTTTTTGACTAAAGGCTATGGAGTTCCTGTATGTTCTATAACTTGACCACTCAGTGTGTCAGGAAATAGAAACACTTGAAGTTGTTGTGATATTCTTTTTCACATGACTTGAAGTACAGCAAAGATGAGGGCAAACAGCCTTTATTCGACACCACATCCTAGCACAGAACATTTTATAAGAGAAAAGGAATAAAGACTCCCACTGAAAAACTGCTGGTGTCAAATAATCATTTATTTTGCTGTTGTTGCCTTGCCCCTGTCTAGATGACAGAGGCTTAGCTACCACCAGTATTTCAGCAAATGCTTGTGAAACTCTGGATAACTCTTGTCACATCAAAAGCCTGTGTGGAGCTGTGTGCTTTGGGCTTCAGTGTTCTATTCTTTCTCACATATAGGGAAGCAACAAATGAGGAAATATTTATGCTAATTAAGAAAGAAGTCTACTTTGTACAAATACCCTTCCCCAGGACATCAGTAGCTCTTAAACTGCGTGACTGAAGTTTGGGTGGATTTCAGGGTTGATGTCACATATTGTGCTCAAAAGCTTTTTCATCATGCTCTCCATGTTCTTCTGGTAGCTGCTGGTGAGGTTTCGGATGGTTTCTGTTGTTTGCTCTTCTATTTTAGCAGAGAGGCTACCTTGAGAGCCCATCACCTGAAAAGCAGAAGTCCTCTGAGCAGAAGAAAGGGTTCTATGACCATGTTTATTGTCCTTTTCTAACATAAACCTCATGCAAACATGTCACAGTGAGAGTATGATCTAGATTTAACTGTGTGCATAAAAACAGGATTAAAGACAACCCTTTCATATGCTCATTAGCAATGGGAATCATCCCAAGGAATGAAAGTTTCCCAGCTCAGTATGAAAACAGCGTTGTACATGTTTTATCTTTTATATATTGCATTTTAATTTGTTTTCTATTTTAATGACTAGTCAACTAAATTCTGTCACCAGTGTGCTGGTTTGGCCTCACTGAGAGCAAATGTGAGCATGGCTAAGGAATAAAACCTGGGAAAGGCTTCCTGACAATGGATAATGACAGAGTACTTGGAATGTCTTCAGTAGTTAGTGATGTATAAACCTCAAGAGCCCCCAGACAAGGTCTTCTCATGTTACATCTTCTTATCTGGCAAAACACCAGACAGCTTCTGGCACACTTAGGACATTCACTTAGAATTTAATTGACTCACTGAACATTTTAGCAAGGTTACATTCTAAACAGATGCATGTGCTCCAAATCTGTGACTTGGCTCCCTCCTCCCCCACTGTCCCAACATCCCTTGAAGTCTTTTCCTTATTGAAAAGCCTTTCAGATATCAGCAAAGAAATTGGTTCCCAGCTAAAGAATTCCTAATTTCCTTGCCTTTGCACAAAACAAGCAGGGGAGAAAAATGAGAACAAAAAACATGAGAAAGGTCACCAAGGGGAAAAAAGAACAATGTGTGAACCTTCCTGAAAACACTGCAGAGAATTGCAAGATGCTATAAATGGATAAAATGTACTCTAACTCAAATAGGAAAATACCAACCAGATCAATTTTACTATGCAAACATAGTGAAAAACTCCAAAGTTTTGGTGATTTTAGTTCATGAAAGAGGGAGTCTTGTAGGCAGACGAAAGTCAGATAAAGTGTAACAGAAATAGAAAGGTTTTTTAATCTTACTGAAACCTCCAGTTTCAAGACAGGGGGGAAAAATCTGTCTGGAGTTAAAAAAAGAGGACCCAAAGGTATTTTTTCTTAAAAGAGACACATCTTCAAAGGGCAAGCATGAACCAAATACAGGATCTGGACTGGTTTTATGGTGGAAGTCCACACTACCTTCACACATGCTTTCATAGCCTGTGAAGAAGCCAAACTAAAGCATATAAACATCATAGGTGATAGCCCTATGTTTAATCAGCATTATCAAGTTGCTTTGCAGAAGTCTCCACGTAATACTGTTGGAAACAAATTTTTTGACCATTGAGCAGATTGACAAAACAAAAGAATATATTGAGGTTTCTTACTTACATTTGTTTGCTTGTTCCTAAATTCCTTCTCCCTCTGTAACCTGTAATGGTCTATCTCAGCTATGGCTTCTTCTTTGGCCTGCTTCAGCCTCTTCCCCTTTCCTAAGGGGGGAAGAAAAATGGACTTTGCACTTGTCCTTGTTTCCAAAAAGATGAATCTCTCTTAATCAGATGTATCTTACATGGCCTGGTAAAATGGACAAAGCTTTGAATCAAGCCAACAACAGCTTTATTTGTAGAAGAGTGGTTAGGAGAGCCAAAGTCATGTAGGTAGAGTACTTTTTGATTAAAAGCCAGTCATGCAGGTACCTATCTTCTCTGTGGGAAAGCACACATCTAAGGAAAAGCTTGTTGGTTTGCTAACAGTGGAAGTCTTTTTGCAACTACACATTTTCTCATAACACAAATGCCTCTTTTTTCCTTTCTCCTTTTTTTTTTTTTCCTATCACAGCTTGGTGTTTAAATAAATATCTCTCTTTCCTTCATCAGCAATAGTAGCAGCCAGATAACAGATTTTAGTTGTCACTGATGGGAAAAGACATTATTCTGTAAGATTTGCTGTATTGATTGGTTGCCAGCATCCCTTCATCCCACACCAACTGGATGCTGCTTAGAGCTGGCAGGTTTCCAAAGTACTGCAAGATATGTCTTAAACACTGCCAAAGTGAGTCGCAAACTTCAGGCTTTGTCCTCTTCTCACCCACCCTCTTCCCCTAACATTTTTTAAATGCAGAGGTGAGTGATTAAGAGAAAATGAAGCTCCTAGTATTCTCTACCAATGCACAGGTAGGAAAGTGATTAAAAAGGTGATGTCAAATCAAGCCCACTTAAGTCATCTCAGGACTGGGCATAAAGTAGCTGCTGGGTCTAGCAGGGATGTTATATAAAGGACAGGAGGAAAAGGTTCGATGGGAATGTGATGCTTAACTTTTACTTGAAGCAAGTCAGGCACAGTCTGAAAATCCCTTGTGNAAGCAAGTGCTGAATGTGTCATAACCACCCTGAAGTAATGCATTCCTGTCTGCCTGTTGTATATAGAGTCAATAAAGTTGCATCTCCAGAGGACTCTGCTACTCTGTTCTGTGAGGTGGAAGTAACTTTCTAACCAAAAGGAGGATATTGGAAGAATGAAAGAGTAGAGGCATCTTGGTCTGATGTGAGAAAGATCTGTTTGTTTATTGACTTATTGTAACCACCTCCTGAACATCACTGAGTAACGTGAATGCTTCTGTACATTTGGTGTTTTGGTTTTTCCTTTTAAAATGAAATATGATCTCTCAATTCAAGCATGAAAGCTGAAACCAGTACCTTTTCTGAAAGCCTAAGGCACCTTCTCCAACCAGGCTAGAGAGATGAGCAGTAGTGTTTCTGATTTATTTTCTCCAGGCTCCTACGTTGGACTGATTACACCTGTCCTGGGCTTCTGAAGACTTTTCAGCTGTGGCAGACAGCAATCTGCATCCCCTAAGCACAACACAATGAGGCAGCTGAAGCTTGGGAGGAAGACTGCTGGTTTTGATACAACTAAGATTCAACAAAAGCCTGGGTACAATGCCTCATCCAGTAGTAAATGATGTGCCCAGTTGATGGCTCCTTCTGAAATCATCACCTGCAGATGGGTGAGTAGAAGCAGAGAGATGCCTGGAATGTTAATTTCCTTTTAGAGTCTTGATACCTGGACCATTTGATTTTCTGCATGAGCCTGTTGTAGTACCTGAGATGTGTGACTACTAAAGACCTTTTACTGTAAGGAGCAACCTAGTGAGGAAACAGATAGCTATACTGTCAGTTCATCAGTGCGGTGCTCTCTGGTGTAGGTAATTATATTTCTCAGGGTCCTTCTGTCACTGAGGCACTGTGGTTGTTTCTGAATGGCCAGAGAGGCATTTTAAAGCCTAGCATTGTATTTGTTTGATAATGGTTGATTCCCTCAGCCTCTGCCACTCACTGTGTCAAGTCTTGGGAGCAGTGTGCATGAACTGATGGAACTGTGAAAGGGCCTGCTATCAGTCTGGACGATAACATTCAGAATGAGATTTAGGTCTGTATTTTGAAGTTTCCTTGATTCTTCTCTCAAAATTTGGGCCTGATCAGCCTTTTATAGAGTTCTCCTCTAGGAGGGAAGCTGAGGGGTGATTCTCTGGAGCTGGAAGTTGTGGGGAGTGACTGTGATGAAGCTCTGCTAATTTCACCAGCTGAGGAATTGAATCTCTGTAGCAAATTAAATTATTTCAAAATCAGTGGGATTTTAATTTCAAATCCCATCTGGGGGGCCATCTGTAGTAAATATGTTGCATATTTGGCCACCAGATAGATAAATAAATCCATTTAAAATGCAGGAAATGGGAAGAGATTAACTGTAAACCAACAGTTCATTTGCCTCTGACAAAGTAGCTAGTGAACCAAGCAGTGTATATATACATACATGTCAGTTCCTGACACTGCGCTGGAGGAAGCACAATACACAGGGCATCCCTGTAGGGTGGCAGCCATTTCATTTCTCCATGATGCCTTTAGGATTGGCACAGCAGGAATCTGCTGTTTCCTATTTAATTAAGTGGAAAAGCTGTGAGTAAATTCCTGCTAGTCCAACCACGTCATGGACAGGACCTGCCAACATATGTGGTGGTGCATATGCTGCACCTGATTAAGTTGAGCAGGAACTAGAGCTTAACCTTCTGTTTCACTAGAGACAAATCCAAATTAATTAATCAGGCTGTTATTAACCACTTGTCTGCTACTTAGGTTGTGCAATGTGGTATTGCCTTTTCAAAGTCTTACTGATCTTCTGGGTGAGATTCTCAGCAGAGCACAGCCGAGCTGAAAGAAAACCTTACACAGGGAATGGTGGCAGAAGACTGAAATTCAGCCAAGAACATGCCGAAAGAAGGGCAAGACGTAAAGGAGGATGGGCAAACCAACTTGTCCCCATGACATTTCCTCTAGGATCATAGAGATGAGGTAGAGAAAGCTCAAAATTTAAAGAGATGATTGCAGCAAAGAGCGTGCTGTGGGGGCTAGGTTTCCTTCTGCCTCTTTTTCCTTCCTTCCCATCCTTGAAGATGGGGAGCAGCAAAGCAGCTGCACTATGCCTGGCTTCCTTGTCCACTGTTGTCCATGATTATGGGAGCAGACAGCCTATACATTCCTAGGCATCATGTCAAACAGGCCAAATCTTCATCAACAAGTCAGCCGTGTACTGGATTTCCTTACCTAGCATGGGAAGGCACCATGGAGAAAGACTGGATTCTTCTCTCTAGGTATTTCTGTGATGTGAATGAAGTACCTAGCTCCAGTTAGATCCAAGAGAACTGGTGAGGCTTTTTAGGTTGTTGGGGCTTTTTAGCTCTTGCAAGAAAAAGACAGAAAGCAGAAATGTTGCATTCTAATTTGCTGGAACACTGAATATCCTACTTCACAAAACCTGCTATGCTAAAATTGGCTTTCTGTTTTCAAACACATCATCTAGGCTTCTAGCTGAATTACTGCATGGAAATCATGTCATGTGAAGAAGATGCCAAAAATTAATCATATTTTCTTTAAATAGGACCATATCTGTTTTCTCTAAGAGTGTTAAATTGACTGCAAAATGGGATTTAGGGATGCTCATTTTAAAAAGGCTATTTTGCACTTGTAATAAAATACAATAGTAGCTTATTCAGTAGATAAAATATCTTCTGAATATTATCCAAGAGACCACCATGGATGTAATTCTGTTTACAATATCTTAATTGGAAGAATATTAGTTTTTAATCTGATTTCCTGAAAACTTACATCTGAATTTTCCTTTTTATTAGGCACTAGAAGTTCAAGCCAAGATACAGAAAGAAAGGAAAACAAGTTTCCCTAAATCCAGTGTTCATGACACACTTTTTTCCCTTGTTTTACCCAAAAGGATTTTGAGGAATTGATGTCTTGGCTCTGACAATGCTCATTATTTCTGGGATCCAAATTAGGCTTAAAGCAAAAATGATAGATAAAGCAGCGCTCTGTATAAAAGGCAAAAGGACTGCAGACTGGTTTTGAATCAGTTTAATGGTTTTAGCCTTGCATCTGTGCACTTACCAACAAACTTCATATCATTTGTCAGATATAAATAACATTAGTAAAGATATTGCAAGCCAGTATGAAGGGTATTGAGCAAGATGTATGAAAAAACATCTCCAGAGGAGTTTTAGCACTGCGTTTTTGCTTTACTTCAGGTCTATAAATGTAATTTTATTTTCAGAGTGGATTTTGCATTCCAGCAGCTGCACATAGGTCAGCAAAAAAACTAGAGCCATGCTGTTTATACATAATATTAGGTGTGTTCATGCCACATTTTGATCTGGGTGTGTGAGTATCAAGTGTAAACACTGAAGGCTTTGTACAAGGGTAGTTTGGCTAACCACACCTCCTTGACAACGTGACTTTTCCTGGCGTCCCAGGAACAATCTCCTGACACTCCAATGTCAGTGGAGCAGTTGGACTCACTGGTTTGTATAGTGGGTGTTGTGCAGTGAGTGTGTGAGGTGACAGGAGGTCACCTGCACAGGTCAGTAGGGACAACCCTGCATTAGCACTTACTGCACTGGTTCACTGCTCTTGCCTGCAGCCCAGATCTGCAGAGTGCTAGGCCCTGAGCAGAAGCTGCTGATCTGAACCAGTACCAGGTGAGTCTGGACTGGCATTTGCTGAGCTGAAGCAGCATGCCTTCACCTTGTTTCACTGAGTTGTGTGCACAGATTAACTCACTGCACCGGTTATGTTGGCTGCATCTTGTGTCTTTCCTTTCTCTTAGTTTATTATGCTCAGAGACAGACTGTGCAAACCTTTGAGCTGATCTAACTGCAGAATCATTCTGGGTAAGAGAATGTGGAAGAAATCCTGACTTGCCATAGGCAGATTTAGCACTAGAGGAATCCCTTTTGTCCTTGTCCCACACTATTGAAGTTATGCTGATATGCTCACACTCATCCTTTATCTTATAATGATAGTTTTCATTTTTGGAGTTTCTTAATTTACAAAATCTCTTTTTAACTGACTGTTTTAAAAAAAGCTAAACATGATTTTTTTAGCTTTTTAAAACCAAAGCCAAATGAAATGAAACCAACAAAACCAAACAAAAACCTTACACCAGAACAAACCAAAACAAGTACACAAACCAAAAGTAAAAGGTAATCAATATCAAGCTGTCATAGTTAAATGCCTGATTCTGCAGCCTGTATTCAGACCAAATTTTCACTGGGAGCTGTATCTTCCCAGGTCATAGGCTTTCCTGCTTTGGAGAGCAGTGCATTTCCTCTGCACCACATGGGAAGGGAAGACCCCCCCTCCCCCCCCGAGCACCTCATTGCTCTGCTAGGGTCTAACCACTTCTTCATGACTGCTTGCTTTCAGGCTGGGAGCAGCCACTCCCAAACACCTTCTGTGGGCAAGACTTCTGTTTTATGAAGGTGGGAAATTTATTTAGCTTCTATTTCTTCCCAGAAAACAAAAATACATTCTTGCATCATACTTTTGCTCCACATGACATCCTCATGCATTTTAACTTTTTTACTTATGTACAACTAGAATAAAAATATTTGAATCTTATTATTGGTTATTTGTGGCAGATTTTGCCTTGGGCATTTAGGCATTCAGTAAAAAACCCAGTTATTTTACATTGCACACAATCACTTGCTGATTAGTTGTACTATGTAATAAGACTTATGTGAATGACCTATTACAGTATTGACAGTGCTTGTGATTGCACAGACTTTCATTACTATCACTGTACTGAAGTGTTCCTTCGTTTTCACACAATTTTTTTTAAGCCCAGCTGAGATTAGAAGGCAAGTTAGTAGATTTTGTAAGTAAAGTGGAACACTGAAAAATTTATACAAGACCTATGAAGAAAAATAGTTTAGAGTCCAGTACTCCAGAGCTGACAGCCAGAGAGGCATGCAGGCTTCTAGTTTTAATAGTTAAGGAAAGTTGTAAGGACATCATTGGCATTGAGATAATGCAAGAATAAATCTAGCTGAGAGGATGAATAGAACAAAGAAAAGCTTGTTTAATGTCCTAAAGCATGTGTGCATGCACAGACGTGCACAGAGAACTTTGAGCCAGCTCTGCAGTTTGGGTTTTGGTGAAATGCATGACTGCAGTCACAGCATTAACACACCTGAGAGAGGAGAACGGGAGCAGAACAGCCATGACATGTGCAGGTGAAATCGTGTTTTCTTGGAGCCATTCTAACACTGAGAAGCTGACAGTTAAAAGCTACAGTAAAAGCAGGCCAGCTACTTACTTTTTTTTGCTTCCTCCAGTTTGTCTTTGGCACGCTTCTCTGCTTGCAGGAGCTGCTGGATTCCCTGTGACTGGCTGGTCATGCTGGTGGCTGAGGCTCTTGCACTTCTGCCTAGACTGGGGCTGGGAGGGAGTTTTATAGCAGGCTCTTCTCTGTGCTTCCCCCCCCCCCTTCTGTCTGTGATTACAACAGTCTTCCAGATTGCACCAAACCAGCTGGCTCTGCCTGGATTCCTGCTGGGCAGAAAGGTCTGCTAGTGCAATCAGGAAAACATAGCAGTGAGGTTGAGAGGAATGTTCTGCTCTCCTCAGGGCCACAGGAAAGCTGAAGTGTCTTATTAACAACTTGGGAAAAGCAGAGAAGAGCACTCCAAGTGCAGTGTCCTTTAATGGGGATTTATTGATTGATTGGTTGATTGTAATCTTGTTTTGCTGAAGCAGAATGTAGTTAATTTGGCCAGAGGAACTGAGGGGAGAAAAAGAATTCTTTCTTGCAATTTCATTTTAATAAAACTTCCTCTGAATGTGAAGAATCACAGTCAACAAATACTTTTAGTTGAACATACTGAGCTGGTTGTTTGGCATTACTTCTTAACATCATTTGTTAGGGGGTTTTCACTTAAAAAAGAAATCTTCTTTGGCAATGAATTCACCAGGGACTAAAAAAGCCTGTGGTGGTTGAGGTATGCTTTATGAGTGCTGTGGTGGAAAGCTGTGGAATTAACCCTAAGATCCAGACTCTGGGAAGATATCACTAGTGGTCTAGGTCTTTCTTTTGAGTCCTGACACTTACAGCAGTCAAAGGAACATGTGAACGTGGCTGTAGATGCACATCCTGTTCCCTGTGGTAGGAAGGAATGTCTTGTGTTGTTAATGAAGGTGGGGTTTTTCCCCAGATAGCTGCAGGCTTGAGGGAAAATGGAGGGAGAAGCCTCTTGCTCCATTACTGCCTTCAGCAGTGCTCTGAATGACAGCAGCACTGAGACTTTGAAAAGGAAGTTGTTTTGTTTTCTGATTTGTGATCTCATGGAGTCAAATTCTTATTTCTTACAGAGCATTAGTCACCAAGTTTCTTCCTTCATCCAGAAACTGTGCAAGATGCCTCCTCCTTTCCAGCATGGAAATCAGAGGTCTGCTCTAGCTGTAAGAGAGCAGACATGGCACTATTTTTTGAAGGTTTTAATGCATACCCTTGAAGTTTATTTTATTCAGATATGGAAGAGGAAGTGATGATCAATTGTACCAAAAATGTGGGAACTGAAGGGTTAGGAAGCCTGTTGTGCCACTGGGGCTCAGCTCTAAATGATCTGACTGGTAAAGAGAAGCAGAAGTGGAAAATGAAAGTAAAAAATAAAGAGATTTGGTTTACTTCGGGCAGGAAACTTGGGTTCAGAACTTTAAAGCAGTAGTTACGGAAAAATTAAATAGGAAGTGGAAATGTCAGGCTTGCCTCAGACTTCAAAAGTATGCTCCAGCCTAAGGGTCTTGTCAGGAAAGTCTCAGCTGCTGCAAGAGATGTTACAAAAGTGCTGGAGAACTAAAGTGTGTTTCAGAGTTTCTGCACTTGGCTGAAAGCACCATAGGTCAGACCCTTTGATTTTTTCAGAGCAGTTCTCACTGCTATAATTATGAAACTAATTACCTGAATTTTGATATTTACAATCTGTTACTTTTAATGAATATTTCACAGAAAATAGTTCTATTTGATGAATTTTAATAGAAAAGTCCACCCAGGTTAAAAAGCTCTTCCATTGTAAAAAAACCCCATGTATTTCCTGAGCAGATCACTGGAGCTGCAGGTGCCACAGTTCACATATTTCAGTGTTTCTCTGAATCACAAAAATATAATTTTAATTATGGTTTTCCTTGTAATTAGTTCATATACAGTGTGGTGGCCTGGCATGCTGGCACTCCTCAGCATCAGGCAGGTAATGGTATGGCTCTGCAGGGGAGAGGATGATCATTTATTTTGGCTGGTGCTTGTATGTAGGTTGCTAAACTCCACACAAAGCATTACCACTTCCAAAGCTTGGCTGATGATCACAGTGATGATCCCAGCCTGTGTAGACATGATACCTCTGGGTATCCCAATTCATGGATAATTCATTAACATCAAGTAGGTGAAGCCACCAACTGACCAAACAAGCTCCTACTTCATCCCACAAACTAATAAGAAACTTCTCTGTCATAGTCACTGCCTTGTTTTCCAAGTCAGCTCCAGACTCATTTAATTAGAGAAGAGAAGCTGATATGGTGACAGGTGATGTGGGAAAGGAGACGTGTAACCAGAGGGAGAGAGGGCCAAGAGAATTTTGAGGGTTTTTTTGTTTGTTTGTTTGTTTTTTTTACAGCCTTCTCCCTTTTCTTCTCAGCATTTCATACACTTATCTTGGTTGCCAGAATTTCCTGAGCCTTTTCTGGTTATCCCCACTGACAGAAAGGAAAAATGGGCTCAGTTCTGGTATGCTCACTCCCCCAAAGCAAAGCCATGGAGCAAGACAATGACGAGTTTTACAAGGGATGAAAGACTCTGCTGAGCTCCTCCTGCTCCTCTACAGCTTAACCAGCAGAAACACTCTAAATCAGGGCACTTTGAATTTAGAGAGAGGCTGTGCAGCTGCTGTCTTCTCTCTGCAACAGGAAGGTCGGAGAAATTCACCCCAGGTAGTTCAGATTATTCTAACTGGGGGGAAAAAAAAATAAATCTGCTTGCTGTTAATCAGATTGAGCCTTACCTGAGGTGAATATAAGAAATTCTCAGTCTGTCTAGTGCTCAGCATTAAAGGTAGTGCTGTGGCATCCTTTTATTACAGTTACAGGCTCTGCTGTGTGTAGGAGGACACAGGCAGAGTTTCCACTGAGGTGTGTTTGAGGCGAAGGTTGTGTTGTCTCTGTGGCTGTATTTCCCAAAGCATACACCTTTCCTCTAATCACATTTTATTATTATGAAAAAAATAGCATTCTTTCCAGATGAGCTGCTGTGACTGCTAAGTAGTGTGCTTTGTTCAGGCTGCAGCTTCCAAGCAGAGACACTGATTCAGTGATAAAGTGTTTAAATGAGCAGCAAGCCAGGCAGGGCAGCTGGCGTGGGTGCTCTTGTGTGTCAGGGGTTTGTTGCTCTAGAAAGGTCTGAGTAAGGAAAAAACAGGGTGCACACCTGTGTAGCTTCCTACATCATGACAGGCACTGTTTTTCTGATGAAAATGGAGCACCTTCAAATGGAGTAAGGGCTATCATCATCCTGAGAAGTGTGTTTCTGTCAGCATTGTATTGTGTGTAAATGAAATAGTGTGCGGTGAAAACCATCACAAGTGTCTCAAAATTATGGCCACTTGTCTCTGATTTCTACAACCATGTTGGCTTATATTAAATAATAATAGCAACAGTAAATAAGAATAGTTATGAACTTTGTACTGAAGCTGTAATTCGACAGAATTACAGCCTAGGATTCTCACCACACTGTTTCCTGGCAGTGACATCCTCACTCTGTTGACATCACTCCAGCTAACCTCAACAGTTTGAATTTCACCCAGAGGCCTGGAAAATATGGAAACAAATAGGTAAGCAAGGATGAATAAATGTTAAAATACTGCCAGAAGTGGGTTGCTGCTTATTGACTCCTGGCCAAGTCTGTCAACATAGCTTCAGCCTCACCTGGCATAGCAGTCTGCCTACCCTAGATTGAACACATACCTTGTAAAGCAACTCATACTTCTTCCAAAATTTGCTCTGTCTCTAGATATGAGTCATTATGTCTGCAACTGTAGTTGGTTTAGCATTCAGAGAAAGTCAGTGTGAGCTGTGTATTTAATTATTTTATCTAAAAGTCTCTTCAATTCCCAGGAGAAAAATTAAGGAAAAAAATATTGGTTTGTTTCTTTTTTTTAATGCTTGTAAAATAAAGTATAACAAGAATTTTAAAAATCCATAGTCTCTAAAACTTCTAGGTTAATTTATAACTTGACTATCAGTATAGTGATTATTTCTTATTCTCTGTGTTTAAGGCGTTCACCCCAGCCAGAAAGTAAGCCCCAACCCAGCAGATTGTTCAGTCCCCCATGGTGACACGGGGGAGGGAATCAGAAGAGCAAAGGCAAGATGTGGGTCAAGATGAAAACAGTTTAAAAACTAGATGGGAAGGAGTAAGAGGAGGCAAAGTTGTGGCTAGGCTTCGCGAACGAAGCTCCNGAGGCAAAGTGATGCAAAGGCAATCACTCCTCACCTCCCACAAGCAGGCCAACAGCCAGTCAGCCTCCAAAGAGTGGCTGCTTTGGAAGGACCAGGTCACCCGTTCTGTTGCTGAGCCTGGCATTACATGGCATGCAATATCCCTTTGGGCAGTCTGGGTTGCTTTCCTGGCTCCCAGCCTCTTGCTCACCCCAGTCTGCTCCCGGGGCTGGGGAGAGGCAGCGAGGTGCAGGGAAAGCCTTGACACCCTGCAAGCACTGTTCAGTAATACCTAAAACATCAGTGTGCTATCAGCACAATTCTAGTCACAAGCCCACAAGGTGTGGGCTGCTATGAAGCAATTAACTCCATCCTCACCAGACCCAAAACACAATGTTTCCTTTCAATTAAAGTTTTCTCTATTTTATTTTTGCATCGCAGCTATTTGCTATCCTCTCTCTCACCCTTCTGCACAAAGAGCATGTCTCTTCCCTTGCTACATCCTCTCAATGATTTTTAGCATTGCTGCCTTCCCTAAAAGTCTGCAGTATCACCATGTATGTGTGCAGGCAGGCAGGGAGGGGAGAGGAAGTGGGGAGTCAGGCAAGTGTATTTTAAACTGTGAAGGCTAACCAACAACTCACATCCATGTCACAGCTCAACAGTCACTTAAAGAAAACCAAGTGTAGCATATCAGAAAATTTCAGTGTTTCAAATGTCGGATTTACCACGATTAACAAAGAAAATAGTTCAATTTTGCAGTTTAGAGGAGCTGAACCTGTAGTCCCCTGTACTGTGCTTACACACTGCTGCTTTCTATTTAGGTCAAGGTCATTTAACTGATTTCTGACCTTTCACAAAATCTTAATTTTCTATTCAGTCATTTCATTGTATTTCATTCCAGTGCTGAGCAACACCAGCTTCAACAGAAAGTGAATATAAGGAATAATAAGAACTTTTTTACTAGTGAAAATGTTAATACATCAATAGGAAGAAGGAATGTGGTTTTAGTTGTTTTTTTTTTTTTCTTTTTTAGCCTTGATAAAGAAAGTGATTATTTGGAAGGGTAAGACACAAAATCTGGAGTGGAAAAATGGCAAATACTGGCAATTCATCTTTAAAAAGAGAGTAGATGTTGCCTTAGTTAAGCTAGTCCCTGTAAAATTTACTGATGTTATTCCTGATACAATTATGAAGGAGATGGAGGCATTTTGCTGTTAAATTGGTGTTCCTCAAGCAGGAAACAGGTATAGGTGCTTACACTAGTACACATGTACATAAGCAAGCTTGTGTTTGTGCATTGAGATTTAAAATCTTTTTCTTCACTTTCCAGTGCCTTCTAGGATTTTTGATTTAATAAAAAAAATATAACTCACCCTCTTTTCATAAAAGAAATTGAAAACTTTACTAGTTTTAGCCTATTCATGACTTTACATAATGTCTCAGGTATTACTGCTCTCTGTTTCTCTCGCTGTGAGATTAGTAACTCTTTTGTGTCAGGCAGTTCCTCGTTGTAGAGGAGGAAGGACTTTTCTTGTCAAGCTTCATGCAGTAAACACTTTTTTTTTTCCTTTTTAGCCAATCTATGGGTAACTCATAGAGGTTTGAGTTTTGCTTTGCTGAAAGTAACTCTGCTGATAAGGATCTCTGTGTTTTATGTAAAGTATTTTAGGGGCTTGGAAGAAAGGTGGAAATTCACCATTAGTTTTGGTTTTCTGTCAAACACTTCACTTGCAAGTAATTTCAGGGCTTAGCTAAGCTAAGCACAGTTACAGCATGTCAAATGTGTCCTGACTTTCAGTGTCAGACTTCTTTAAAAGCTGGCTAAGTTATGCTGCTGTGTGCAGAGTGTCAAAAAGCTCCAGCATATCTGTGTGCAGCACGCTTCATCTTTTCCTACTGTGAGAAATGTTGCTGCTTTATTCAGCAAGGAGGTGTATCTAAACTCTTCCGGTTAGATTTTTCCTTATATTTTCAGGGCTGCAAAAACTGGGCCCCCCAGCTCCAGAAGGATAGGGAGCTGCTGGAGAGAGTCCAGCACAGGGCCAGCAAGATCATGAAAGGAGTGGAGCATGTGCCCTAGGAGGACAGGCTGAGAGAGCTGGGTCTCTTCAGCCTGGACAAGAGGAGACTGAGAGGAGACCTCAGCAATGCTTAGAAATATGTTAAGGGTGAGTGTGAGGAGGAGAGAGNCAACAGATTATTTTCTCTAAGCCACCTCTGTTGAGTATTTTAGGCAATGGGATAACTCGTCATCAACCAGCCAGTGTTTGCTGTCACTTTTAAAGCCTTCCTTTATGCACATAGTACTCTTTAAGGTGCAAATGCTATGGCAGAACTTGTGAATGAAAGCATGGAACCCCAGCCAGAAAGTGAGAGCTAGCTAATGCTTAGAGCTGACAGTGAAGCAGCTCTCTGTGTGGTGGTAAGGCCTGGTATGCTGAGGGAAGCCATTGCTGCTGGATCCCCAGGCCACCAGAGGAGTGCTGAGAACTCTCCCTTCTCCTGTGTGCCTCCCACAGGCCTGCTGCCAGGCTGCCTACTAGTCAGCCGTTGAGCTGCCAGGCCAAGCTTGTGGGGAGGAGGTGTGAGGTGAGGGGGCAGCAGGACATGGGCTTGTGGATCTGATTTGAGGGAGTGGGTTTGGGAGAGGAAGAGGAAGGTGGTGGGAGGCATCTGCAGAGAATTTGGGACCATCATTGTACCTTGTCAGAGGAAGGTGCTGTGAGGGCCTTGACTCTGCTCTCAACTCTGCTTTTGGCCCAGTGTCGTTTGAGATTATCCTTTGTGGAAGATGGAAAATAACAGGAGTGGTGACCCAGAGGTAGGCCAAAGTTGGTGTTTATCATTGTCCTGGCAACATGATACACTGAAATGGTGCATTTCTGACAGGGATTGTGCTTTTAATGGTGGATCTTGGAGCAGGGGCCACCACTGAAGGCCTCCTAGTATGCCTCCCTCACACCTCCTGCACAGAGATGTTTGCTCTGTATTTCTGTGGCTATTGCAAACTTTGCCTGGGAAGTAAAGAACAAAGAGGAACAAAGTATTGTACAGTGGGAATGTTTGGGAAGTTCCTTGTCTACCCACAGGGAGTATTTTCTGGCCCTGAAGAAAGCCATGAGGGTTCTGGTTTCATTCAGCATTTCAAAGGGGAATGTCTGACCACTGACCTGTGCTGTTCTGAAGTCATGTGGGTCAGTGCTGGGTCCAGTACTGTTCAACATACTCATCAATGATCTGGACGAAGGGATAGAGTGTACCCTCAGCAAGTTTGTGGATGATCCCAAGCTTGGAAGAGTGGCTGGCAGAGCAGGAGGCTGTGCTGTCATCCAGAGTGACCTGGACAGGCTAGAGACATGGGCAGGGAGAAACTTGATGAAATTTAACAAGGGTAAATGTAAAGTACTGCATCTGGGAAAGAACAACTCCATGGATCAGTACAGACTGGGAACTGATCTGTTGGAGAGTAGCTCTGGGGAAAAAGNTGCAGTGCAGGTGCCAGAGCACTGGCCCAGGCTGCCCAGGAGCCTGTGGAGTCTCCTTGTCTGGAGCCATTGCAGAGCTGCCTGGACACATTGCTGTGTGAGCTGGTCTAGGTGCTCCTGCTCTGGCAGGGGGGTTGCACTAGATGATCTTTCTAGGGCCCTTCCAACCCCTAACATCCTGTGATTCTATGGACGGCTTTTAAAATTAATTATATTTTTAATGTAAAATGGAACCTCGTTAATATGCAGTTAATGTTAATAGGAACATGTTTCTCTGGTAAATATATGATCAGACAGAAACTGCTGGCAATGCCAATACTGAAATATTACTATCAATTTTGTTATTCTGAGTAGCTGCCTAATTTATCTTTGAAATAAAATCCTGGAAGGATTTCTTTTTCTAGAGAAAGAATTGGAATTAGGCTACAATGAGAGAGCACAGAAGTATTCTGTGTATTTTTTTCTAAGCATATTGTGAGTATTTGCATTGCTCTTTTTTGAAACTATGGGTAACAGCAGACACAGCATGGAATAAACCTCTCACAGAGCATAGCACAGGCTATAATAGAAGTCACTCAAAAGGAAAAAAAATCATTTCTTTGAAAAACATCAAAAGATACGTTAAAAAAAGAAGCTTCATCCTTATGGTAAGGTAACCCTTTATAAAAGGCTACACAATATTGGCTCTGAAAACCCTCTTGAAATTAAATTAAATCCATTGAAATTGTTTAGTAAAGGCCTAACAAGTAATAGCGTTTATTTTGTCAGTGTGGCCTCCTGGATCTTTTCCTTCCAAGCCACCTGAGATCCTACTCTTAATTGTGGAGGTGATTGTAGAGATGTGTCCTAGAACTCAATATTATACCAGTTCAGCTGCCAATTTCACTTCTCCCCTTTTTCTGGGCAGGGGTGAATACCTTACACCAAACTGCTGAGAATCCTAGAAATGATTCTTTTCCAGCCTCTTTCTGGCCACTTGACAACTCCTTGCCTTCAGAACAAAACCAGCTCTGGCTTTGTGAAATACCCTGGGGTAGTACAGAGAACAGCACTTGCACTCTGTAGGTACCAGTAGCTCCCTCTCTGCACTGGCTGTCCAGAGCCTTATGTTCAGTAGGACCTTCAGGCAGGCTTCTGCACCCAGCTGCTCATGGAGCACTGCCAGCCCTTTTGCTTGCTCTAAGAGCCATGTTTGTGTAAATTCCACCCAGGAAGGAGAGCGATAGAAATGATGCTGAGGAGACAAGGCTTTCTACTTCTGAGCTGCAATGAGGTGAGGTGAGAAGCACTCACCTGTGTACATCAGATAACTGTGTTGGGTTACCCTGTCAAGCTTTTTAGATGTTGTACAAACTGCCTGTGATAGCAACAGGTTGATATTTTCCACAATGTGTTTACTCTGTGCTGTATATTCTAGAAAAAAACAGGATTTTGTTTTATTACACTGGGGACTACTTTGAAGCACAACAGGTACAGAGCTACCATTTCCATGTAATTTCCCAGCATAAACTGCCTCCTCTCAATGTTATGTCTTTGATATCAGTGTTTTCTTCTGACCCTCTCACATTTCTGGTTTTTTTTGCAGTCCTGCAGCATGTGAGATGCTTGTTATTACAGCAGTGAGGATACTAAAGAAATACCAAGGCTCCACAGCAGAGAAAGTTGTGTCACTAGGTATGGGAATTCAAGGGTGGGAGGAGTGCTGGCGGGAAGCACTTCAGAAACCTGACACCTTACTGTAACTTTGACTTCCTCTATACAAATTTTTGTTCTTTTGAAGTTTTCAGTTGAAAAATATGAAGGGATATCTTGGTTATGGGAAACTTACCCTCCTCAGACAGTACCAGATAGGTTTCTTACCAACAAACAAAGCTTGTGTGAAAATATACTGATGTCTGTGGCTAGATATATGTTGTGCTGTTACTGGACTCACAAGTCATAGTAACGTCTCAACACACTCCCCAGTCAAAGAATCTGTGTTTATTTTATAAAACTGACCTGAAAAAAATCATTTTGCAAGGGGGAAACTTAAGAGTTCTCTGCAGAAGTGTTATTTGAGCATGTTGAATCCTACCAGCATTTGAGGATGAAGATGTTATAGTTCCTCATCTACCAGAACTTTGCTTGAGCTCTGCAGGAGCAGATTAGTGGCAGTAAAGAGGCATCCCCAGTCCTTAGAGGCAAGAACTATAGGTGCTATGGCATGTCAAGATCTCTGCCACACAGGCTGTGGACAGGCTGTCTGTGTCCTGGTCTAGAGAGGATGCAGAAATGACCCAGTCCTTTCCTGTACCACCTGATCTATCTCAGTTTGTTTAACAGCTCTGTGTTTGGAGGAAACCCCCGTGTTAAAACAAAAAAATGTTTTGAAGTAGAAATATTTCAGATTCCCATAAGAAAGGAATGACATGGGAGAAAAAAAAGACAGTTAGGGTCACTCCAGAGTGGCATAAATGAAAACCTTTGCTTCACTTTTGAAATCATAAAGTAAAAAATTTCTTCTTCATGGACTATTAATTCCAGAGGTGGCAATTTTGTTCTTGTTTACTTTCTGGTGAATTTCTACAAATACTGAAAGAATTTCTAACCATTTCAGTATGGAGTGTGCCTAGGTGTCTGTCAGTGATTGGTACTGACTTTAAAGATCATGTTACCTATCTTTTGCAGAGTCCATGCTTATTAATTTGACCTCCGAAACAATCTGATTATGGTATTAGGCTGTCTTAAGTCATCTGCCAGGATAAAGAGATTAGTTTTGAAAGCCTTTTTTTCTCAACTGTGTAGTGTGTGGTATCTTGAAGTTCCTCTGCTGACTTTATATTATCATCCCTGGTATCATTATTGATAAAATAAAGAAATCAGCAATATATACTTCTATTTTTGGAAACAAAAATAATACTGGAAATATTATCTCCATAACACTATATCAAATAGGCAGGAGTCTACTCCAGGCCTCCAGGTCAAGAGGAGTCTGCTGATGAAGCATTCCTACTCCAGCTGCAGGAGGCATCAGGCTCACAGGCTCTTGTCCTGCTGGGGGACTTCAACCACCCTGACATTTGCTGGAAAGACAATACAGCAAGCAGTAGGCAATCCAGAAGGCTCCTGGAGAGTCTGGATGAGAACTTCCTAACACAAGAAATAGACACCCCTACCCGGGGGGGTGCAATACTTGATCTACTAATCACCAGTGCAGGCAAGCTCATCAGGGAGCTCAAGACTGGAGGCTCCCTGGGCTGCAGTGATCATGCACTGGTGGAATTCACAGTGCTGAGGGTCACTAAGCAGCCAAGAAGCAAAGTCAGGACCCTGGATTTCAGAAAAGCAGAATTCCAGCTCTTTAAAGAGTTACTCATCAGGATATCCTGGGAAATGGTCCTCAAG